>JAFBJQ010003685.1:318642-351142 GCA_016785345.1 Trinectes maculatus
TAAAATATACTGTATATACACACGCACGCACACACACGCACACATATCCGGTTTTCAAAATAAAGCATCATCAGGGTGATTCGTTACAAATGAAAAGTAAAAAGAAACGTAAACGCATGTTTACCTCGTAGAATTGCAGCTCGGGAAAGTTGAAAATCCATTGTTGCCATAATCGAAATGTTGGATTTCGCGTTTAATCCATTTAGTCTCCTTGAACGTTCGGACTCTCCCTCCAAACATTTCAAACTCCCGCGAAGGTTCTGGGAGGAACCATTTTGGGAACTGGGGGGGGGGGCGTGGGATGACGTGTCTTTTAATTAATTTAAGTTTTGACTACAATGCATTACATCTAATTTAGTGAACAGAATATAACGTATTATTATTCTCTATTGATAAAAATCTCTGTAGCAGGGTGAGTGTTCCCCCAAGAGTTTCACCAGGTTCAGACAACAAGTTGTACCAGAAAAGTCACTGCCATCACGTCACTTCCGTTTTCTGTTCCTACATCTTCCATAGACATAATAGAGGCGCGTTCGTTGCTGGGCGTAAAAAAATACAGCCGCCATCTTGGGCCGGTCATAGTCACAATAACACATAAGAATCAAGTTGCCAGAGCAGTGAGGACCTTGAAGGAAAACGCTGCTGTCAGTTTTTTTCCCGGGAAAACTTCAAATATTTGGCAGGAAATTACATCAGGAATGACGTCATCGGATCGCCGATTGTCTCCATTGTTAGGGTTAGGACCAATTGTTATTTATAATAATAATTGGTCCTGTTATCACTTTTATTTTTTAATTGATATTTTGTTTTTATTTGGCTTCTTTTTTTTTTGCCTAACTTGCTTTTATTATACTCAGCGTATTTTGTTCATAGTTTCGGCTTTATGGTTTTTGTCTTTGTCAGTTTGTATCTTGATTTTTCACATTTGTATTTGCGGTCTTGGTGAATAGTGTTGTGATCATTCTGTGAATCCTCAGTTAAAACCGGTTAATTAGGTTTTATTGTAATCATTGTAAACAATAACATATGACCAACACTGGTATTATCCAGACCCACAGTGAATCAAAGTGTTGATGTTCTTTATCAGTCATTGAATCTTATCTGAGCTTCATTGATCATGAGTTATTTGTTTATTGTGAATGTCATCAATAAGCTTTAGACATAATCTATACATCCTACACACAAACACGCTGGAGGTTTCTAATCTGCATCCAATCAATAGACTTCTCCCGTGAGGCCAATTTATTATGAAGGCTTCATCCTGACCTAGGCAGACCCCCACTGAATGTACACTGTTTTATCCTGGCATCTTAATACATTTTTGATTTAGGTCATTTTTATCCAAATTAAAAAAAAAGTAGATTCCTGTTTCGGAGATGTAAGGACTTGCATAGTTTCCTCATAACTGTAGGTGATTGAAATAAATTTTCTAATGGTTTTGAGTTAGGTGTTTCATCATGTGTCCTGTTGTATGGAAATGTGAATCCGGTGATCAGTCACAAGGATCAATACTTGTCTCATTATACAGAGGGGTCCAAATCATGTCAGGGGCCACCGATGTCTCTGCAGGATTACCAGCGATTAACTTGTATCCAGATTGACAGATGTCGACAGATGACAAGTTGATGTTTGTGTTGGTTAACGGACATTGACACAAGAACGTTCTTCACAAGGTAAAACCTCCAGAAAACAAAGCGACACAGCTTCATTCACCAAGCTGTTTCAGATACTATCACTAAACACTGACTGGTCCATTACATGCTAATAGCCCATTGCTCTGCTTGGTAATAATGAAACCCCAGTGTGTCCTGCAGCCATGGAAACAAGATCATACCAGAATAAACCTTTTGTAGTATTCAGTGTGTGTGTATGGTGTGTGCACGTGTGTGCGCGTGCATGTCTGCTTTTCTACTCTGTAATTAGCCGGAGTGTGTGCATGTGTGAAAGTCATCCAGGGAGTGTAAATGATGCAGTTAATGCTGATGTGTTGCCATAACAACAACAGCAGCCCCTGCTGCCACTGTGTTGGTTTCACCAGATGACACAGTGACATCCGCCTGTGGCCCAGTGTCAGCTGGGGTTGACTCCAGCATCCTGCCACCTTCAGTTTCAGATGTGTGGATGGACGTTCCATCCTGCAAGTTATCATGAATTGTGTAAGACTGACACCTAATGGCGAAGGTTCTAAATTACAACGTTTATACGTAGATCTTGCCTAAAACCAGATTTGGCAACAATATTTGTTTTTAATATGTATTATATCGCCAAGATGTATTACAGACCCAGGTGCCGCTGTAGATTTGACAAACTTACGGATAACCAAAGTGATTGTGTAAAAACACAAAAGAAGACACATACTCAGTGTTTCATATTGCACTTTATTCAGCTCTGAGGAGGCAGAACTGGGCCGAGACCTCGTCATTGTCACAGATCAACACTTATTGCTTTCACTCTCCTGGTGCGTGCGTGTCAGACTCATCTCAAGTATTTCCACACTGAAACCTTTTGTACACGTTTTAAAATGTCCCGTCTTGCTTTATGAGAGGAGTTCACACTGACTGATGGGATGGACAGAGGAGGCAGGGGAGATGTGATGCTGTAGTGGAGGCACATGAGGATTTTACACAACATGAAGCTCATAGTTTGAACAATCATACTGGATAAAGAAAAATATAATGAACATGTGTGTGTTTTTTTTTCACAATATCAATCACGGTGAGACTGCAAATAATTATTCACTTTCAAAGACATAACTTCAACAATTACATACTTAAACATTTCACAGCATTGTTATAGCTGTATATAAATCATTACAGGGCAGAACATAGAGACAGAGGGCGTTCAGGCATCACATTGTGATGTGAGCTCTTCAATCAGTCAGGCAGGAGTTGTAAATATACCAATTTAAATGAGGTCCTACACTCTGTAATGTGGATGTCACAGTGTTTTGAAGGAGGATTACAAATTCAATTCATAGCACAAACTTCACATCAGTCTTAATTTCTTCATGTTTAATTCCTTATCTGATGTTGCGTCCTGATTACTGGATCCATGATGGCTGTTACTTGCCGGTGCTGCAAGTCATTTCAGTCTTTTATTTCAACTGAACACACCACAACTGACCTGTAGAACCATTGGTCTCAGTACATGTCTCTATGTACATAGACTATGTGATTGCGTTATGAGTGCACACTGCCGATGAGGATGATGAAGATGATGATAAAATCAGGTTAGTTCTTTGATATATAGTCTTATTATTATTATTATCTATTTTCATTTACTAGCAGGGAAACAGTCAGGGAGAATAAAAAATTAAGTCTGAATTTTTGTTTTACTCTCTATCATGAATATAGGTCATTAAATAAAGTGACAGTTATGATTTCTCATTATTATATAATATAAACATATGACAATATTAATAAGGAGCCTGTAGGGGGCAATATATGCAAACAACTAACTCCCAGCAACCAGCTGTGTGAATAGCTTGTGTATGTTATTGCCGCAGAGAAGTTCCGCACATGCAATCACACACATTCTTCAGGAAAAAGCCACTTCCTGTTAAACAGGTCACATGATTGGGATTAAGCCAACTAGATCACATGATGGGGGTGTATGGGGGTGTTGGGGAAGGCCTCAATGGTCCAGGATACGGAGGTTGCCAGACACAATTTTGTTTTCCAGCATAGAGCCGGCTGGAATATCGATCCGGTCTCCATGGTTAGCGATGATGATGACAGTGCCCTGTGAGCAGGAAGCATTATCACATTGCAAAGTAATCATCTTACATGTTGCAACGAACAGAATTCAAATAGTTTTCGTATGTTTATAATATACATCTATCTAATAATGTATAATATATTACTCAAGCTTTTCCAGGATTTTCATTTTAGGTAAATAAATGAATGGTGGTGGATTTAGTCAGTAAACTTGCACTTGAATGAACAAACTGAACAAGTGAAATGAGTAACGTTACAGCACTGGTTTAGTTTCAGTTTATCAGAGCCTGAAACAATAACAGGAT
The DNA here is from genome assembly GCA_016785345.1 of Trinectes maculatus. Classification (NCBI taxonomy): domain Eukaryota; kingdom Metazoa; phylum Chordata; class Actinopteri; order Pleuronectiformes; family Achiridae; genus Trinectes; species Trinectes maculatus. Next base: position 322,664 of record JAFBJQ010003685.1, read on the forward strand.
GTTATGATTTTCCAAACAAGATAACAAAAACGCACTGACAGTGGTTTTATTGTCCTATGATCACTTCTATTATATCAACATTACTTCTTTGATAATCTCCACAGTAATTCTCCTTTCAAAAGTCAAAGTTCATTTGAATTGAGATATTTACCTTAAGTGAAACGTTTTTCCCAAAAGTGACGTCTCCAGACACAGTCAAGTGGTCGAGCTCCAGCACGTCGGGAATGCTCTCCAAGCGCGTCAGGTACTCTTGAACCTGTTCACATATGATGGAGCATTTACAATTAGTCAAAGATGCTAAATAATATCATTAACATATTTAGATTGTAGATATTTTTTCAATTTATTTCAGTGTTCTGTAAATTTTTATTTATTTCCCTTCTAATGTTTTATGTTTTATTTCTTTGTTTTTTTTGCTACATTTATATAATTCAAAATAATAGATATCAATATTATATATTGATGAAGTTCTGAGTCACCGATAAAGCATTAAAAATATTACTGTGATCACTGTTACCTTGGTGAAGGAGCTGCCCAGTTTGACGTGCGGTGTTGTGGGGAACTCTCTCTTGGGGCTCATGGTGAGAGAGCCGGCGTCCAGGCTGTAAAGGTTGGACATGACCAGCAGCAGGTCCGATGTGGTCTTGACGGGCAGGAAGCGGCTGCGAGGTACGTTTATTCCCAGGGCGTTTTCAAAGCATTTAATGGCCGCGCCGACCGCCGTCTCCAGCTGGATGACGTTCTGTCCGCCGTCGATCGTCTGATGAGAACATGAAGAAAAAGTACACTGTGAACGTTTCGTTCACATGGGTGAATGTAAAACTTAAATGAGAACGGTGACAGCAGTGAAACCCTGTGATCACTGATATGATAAGAGGATGTGGGTCATAACCAGCAGAGGGAATTATTTATCGTGATCAGCATTTTATGGATTGTGAAACGTCTTTCAGTAGCACCGGTGCAGTGTGAACATGTGATGGAAACCCTCTCCTGTAACTGTAGGATTAACCATCGAGCCTCACACGTACACATAGTCAGGTACAAGCTACTGTTATGTAAGCCTCATAAGGTCATTGTGAGCAAGTTTGTAACTAGCGGCTGTGAAATGACATTTACAGTTTGGGGGTCACTGGATTCATTCACAATAGTCACAGAGTTGAGGTGATGCTGCTTCGCTAACTGGAGAGAGTGGAGGGGATGCAATCAAAATAATCACCTCTGAACATCAAGTCAAATTTGTTTTTAACTACTACTACTACTGCTCTCTCACCATGAGCTCTGCACGGCATAAATGTGTCGCTTTATTTTGTCAGGTCTCTGAGCAACTGTCTCCTTAAGAAGACAATCGACAACATATGAACGTGCGTGCGAGGCATCAACAGCAGATGAGAGGCGGCTTTGAATGTGATTCTCCTTTGAAATAAAAATTTAAAAAATATTCTTTCTATTCGTCATCTTACAACATCACAAACAAGAAACACACACACACAGATGATTCTGGAGACTGAAAGCCAGCAGAGTGGAGACCAGAAATCTGGATCGGTTTAAAGCTCGTTTTCTCTCCACAGCTGGAAAAAAATAAAGACTCAGACGACAACAACAGGCTGAGAGAGCGGAGCTGTGCAGGACGACCGAGACACAGAGAGGCTTTCAAATACCAGTTCCCTTAAAGACGCTGTTGTAATATATGATCTATTCAGAGATGGTGGTTTCTGGTGTGTGTGGCTATTGTGGCGATGATGATGATCGTTTGCAAATGAACTGTTTTATCCCAGAGTGGAGCCTCTCTCATACTGCACTCCTCCAGACTTAAGACTCACACATCAGTTCATGTTCACAAACATAAAAGATAATGTCCACAAGCGTCCCAGAGTCTGAGAGTGTCTGTGTCTCGGGCGTGTCTACACCCGTGCTTTCCATTTGTAATCTGATAACCTGAGATCTATTTCAGGACTTATATTAATTATTCAGTTTTTGTAATCTGTGTGTGTGTTTTTTTTGTACTGCTTTACAACCACTGGTTCACCGTTTGTAGATCATTTCTCATCGCACCCCTTTCGGTTTCACTTGTGAGAACTCACCTTTGGATTGACGATTATCTCCATGTCCATTGCTTTCTGTTCCTGCAGCCTCTTGATAGCAGCCAGAGAGATCCACAGGTTGTTGGTGTTGAAGATCTTGAACTTTGACACTGATTTGAATTCGTCCACGTGGGCCTTGGGCACCTGGGCGATCTCCAGCAGACGCAGCTTTCCTTCGTACTGGATCAGAGTGCCGCCCTGGAAATCGGAGAATTCATTGACATTTTCAGAGGACGTTTCATCGTGGTAAAACAAAATCTGCACCTTAACACTCGCCACACTGAAACCCAGGCAATCTGCACATACCTTGACATCGGCACGCGTCTTGTCCGTCACCTCCATGACAAACTCGCAGCGCTTGCCATTGGGCTGGCTGACCAGGTGGTGCAGGATGTGGAGGTCCACGGTGGCGCCCAGGTTGTCGATGTTGGACACAAAGATGTACTCCTTGCCCTGCATGATCAGCTGGTCCAAGAGGCCCGAGTTGTAGAAGCTGGCGTAGATGTCGCCGTGGCCTGGTGGGTACCAGCCTTCTGTGCCTTGCCCAGTTGTTTTCAAGCTCGTGGCCACAGGAAGCAGGGACTCCTTGCTGACGCGAGGGTACCTGGACAGAAGAAGACCATGTCCATGTTAGAATTTATTGTAGGTTCAAGTACTTCACACTAAAAGCAATGGTTATGATTTATTTCAGATTAGAGTTCACCAGATTTTATTTTCTATAATTTCATATTTGAGAATTACTATTATACTTCATTGTTTTTCCTCGTTCTTTTTATGTGTTCAACCCTACTGAAGTTGAGAGCTGTTTATCAAGTAAGCAAATTATAAAGTTTATAATTAAACAAGTTAACATAAAGTTAAACCTGCCACTGTATGCAGTTAGGAAACAGCTGCCTCTCAGTGCACATGGAGGAAAACTGCCATTAAATGGGAATTTCTTTCTGGCCAGCTAATGAATGCAAATCCAGTATTTTCTTTCCCGTTCTGGTCTCAGTGGACATATTTGGACCTTAAACTTCCACAGTCTAAAGAAAACAGAGTCACTGAGACTTTGCAGCAACAAGTGACACAGGAATTTTTCAAGTCTCTTTCCAAGACAGCATATTCGGCATCAAGCCCAAAGACATAAATTATCATTACTGACTGCGGTACACTGATCAAAAGCTTTCTACGAAGGATCGTCATCAGACTTACCTAACCTGAATGTGACTTCTCCTCACGTTGCAGAAGAGCAGGTCACTTGTACACTTGTGTAACTTTTGCACAATTTGCATTTTGTTTTGTTCTATTTTGTTGTTGTTCTACATTTTTATTCCATTTGTGTTAACGTTATGTTTGTTTGGGGGGTGGGGTTATCAACACTGACTCAAGTGACTCGGATCACTTTAGTGAGTGACTCGTGAACCGGATTGACCACCTCTAGTTCTGAGGAGACGTTTCAGATGTGTGGCTTTGATATGAGTTCCCAGATGTCAAAGGATTTCACTTTAATCTCAAACCCAAGTCCCAGAACATTTTGTTTCTTCAACAAAATTGTTTTTCCTGTTGTGGATCCAGTATGGAAGAAACGACAAGACATGAACAAGCATCTTCTCCAGCAAACGCCACACAGTGTTTCTGATATACACATGTGACGTACATGTTACTAATACAAAATATGGTTTCCTTGTTACTCTATGTAAGACAATGAGCTTCAGCAACACACCCCAATACAAAAACTACACAAACCAGTTTGGGATGCCAATCCAACCCGAGCTACCTTAAGAGAAGCTGCAGAGATTTTTTGCTCAGTCAAATTACACATGAGATAAGCAGAATATTGAGTGCAATGCTATGTGCATGTTCTGTTTGCATGAGTCCAAAAGGGCAGAACTACAAGCTGCGAAACTGGGGTTGATACCTTTAATCTGTCAGTAGTTTTGTTGATTCATGGCTAATGTCAAAATTTTGTTTGATTGACAGAGCGAAAGCCAAAACTCCTTCAGGCACACATGCGATATAGAATCTAAAGAATTCAAGGGCAATAGGAAAAAATCGAGTTCTGCTTGACTGACAAGGTCATTAAATATGAAAGCTTCCTCCGTAAGTCACACCTCCTTTCCTGACCTGATGCTGCTGTTTTTTTAGTCCAAAATCAGGGCGGCCCGCATCTGCAGATCATCACAAACTGAACATGACGGACCAGTTCTTTATGGATAAAAGCTGAGGTCTGAGTTCAGCACTGCTAACTGATCATTACAGTGTACGACTAGTTTAGTGTCACAACAGACGCTATGACAGTAAACTAACCTGAGCGTTTGTTTTGTATTGGTTGATAGAACTGTGTATCAGATGAGTATCAGGGTTGTCTTCAGGTGTCAGAGCGACGGTGCATTCATGTTGTCTCACCTGCTCTGGTTAAAGGTGTGTATCTTGACGCGGTGGTGTGTGTACTTCTGCAGGATCTTCTGAGTGTCTTCATCTGTGTTGAATGAGTTCATGAGGACTAGCGGCACATCTGTGTTGTACATCTTGTTGAGGTGCTGTGGGAAAAACAAAACACCAACTTCATAAATACCAACTACATTTGGACTGATGTATATTCAGGGAAGACTGACTGAGCAGCTGAGAGTTACTGCTCAACTCGCCTTCCACGTTGACAATGGGTGTGTAACACTATACAAACAGCAAAGACTGAAGGCAGAGAACTATAGCTCTGTATAACTGGCTGTTATATTAACATAAGTACAGTATACATTACACAAGTAAATTGGTGCTCATTAATAAAATAGCGGTTTACACCACCAGTGTGTTGAATGACGCGTTGAATCCAGGTCCTGCAGCTCGGGAGCATGTTCCACGATCAGCCAGTAAATAAACAACCACTTATTTCTTCAATTAATTGAGGAAATTGTAAGAAATATGTCCACTTATTTTCACAGAGACTTTCTCAAATATCTAACTTCATCTCACACCGACAACAAAATCCAAAGCAAACGTATAATGAACTTTACTTGAGGGCTTAGCAAACAGTTCCATCTTAAAACAACAGCTATGTGGCTGGAAACCTGCTGGCTGTGAGTTGTGCAAACTGGCCATAGGGACGTCTACTAATGTGAGTGATGATGGAAAGGATCCGTGTTAAGACGAGTGCATCTGAACCTAATATGAAGCTCCTAGACTGTTCAATTAGACAAATAAAGAACGTGTCTTACTAAATGAACGGGTTTTAGTATAAATGGGTTTTTAGTATAAAATTTCTAAAGGTTCTAAACCTGTTCGTGTCTCTGTACAGTCCAAAGTTCACACACAGGGGATGTGTTTAAAGGGTCGGGGTGTGTGTAAATGTGTACACATGTGTGTGTATGGGATCCATTTTCTCTCCCTCTAAATGGTCTGCCTGAGTCAGAACGTAATCTGACCAGACCTGGGCAGAAAATGGAGGGCAGTGACACAGAGAGCAGTGTGCTGGAGGAGGGGGGGGGGGGGCGGGGGCCGTCAGGCGGAGGCCGTCAGGAAACACACACACACACACACACACACACACACACACACACACACACACACACACACACCATATAAACGCAGATACACTAAACTGTACATACCCATACATAAGTCTTATTATTATCATAATATTTCCCTTTACTTACCGACAAAATACATATAAATAGTCATAATTTATATGTATTATATGTAATGTATATGTAATAAAACCTTCATCGAACCCTAGTTGAATAAAGGTGTTGGCTGTATGGCTGGTGTAGGTACAAATACGATAAGATACATAATAAGATACAAATACGTGGTGTGTAGTGAGAAATTACCTCCTATAATCACACCTACTTTTACACACACACACACACACACACGCACACACACACACACAAAAACAAACACTCACACTCCAGTCACCCATTGGCACACAGTCGTCTTTGTTTCCCTTCCAGTCCCGTAGACCTGCCAGCCTACAAACCAACAGATCCTCTGTGACGACAGCAGACGTCCCCCAGACATCACAGTGAACTCCTTATACAGACCTTCAGCTTGGTCTCTGCCCTGGTGGCTTCAGATAAACTGAGTATTAGTCGTAGTTTGGTGTCAGCAGGAGCATGCATCATGTCGAAACAGGAAGCAGCTGTAATTTCTCTTTCCTTATGAATTGTCTGACTGTCATCTGAATCATCTTTTCAGTTCAACGTGGTTTCTCATGGTTCATCAAGAAAAGCTTCTCCTGTGTGATGGTGAGAATAGTTTAAAAAGCAGAATGAGACTACCGTGAGCAAACCACTAAAACAGCACAGATGTTTGTACTACATCAGAAAACACATCACCTTCGCCTGTTCTAAAACTGCAGCTGCATTGCAGGAGGGTGTTGGCCTTACGTCAGAAATGTCCAACAGTCTGACTCGTTAGGCAACTCCAAACTGTTGCCTAACTGTCCAAATAGTGCTGCCAAGTGAGAGACACGTGATGTGCCTCATCATGTATCGGCTGAGTGGCGAGGTTTCAGTACCGCAAAAAAAACAAAAACAAAAACACTGAGATGATAAAAAACGAGAAGAAAAACAAAAATAACTTCACTTCTTTTTAAAATGAAGGTCAATAAACAAAGGTCAAAAATTTTTTTGGTTCTTATCCCTGAACTGAATGAGAATTTGGTCTGTTTGGTTTCCACAGTGCCGGGGTGGCAGTAAACCTCCCACCCTGTCTGAACAACTCTCATGTCAGTCTTGTATTACAAGTTTGGAATTCATAAATAGAGTAAATCTGAAGTTACAAGCCTTTGTATTGCATTTTCTTCCGGCAATAACTTTTTGTTTTTCAGCACTTGGGTGCAGCAGAAATTAGTTAGGGACATTGGCCTATTATCAGCTAATAAAATGGATATGGCAACTGCATACGTTTTTTTGAGCAGTAGATATGGCTCAACAGAGGCATTTGTTCCATGTGATGTTTCTTGGTCAAATATTTACTTTTTTCTTTTAGATCTCAACCCTCACAGTTTCAACCCACCTCTATCTGCTGCACAGTGAGGTCCAGGAAGGTGTTCTCATTGCGGACACTGATCAGGCTCTTGGGGCCTTTACATCCCATGCTGGTACCCAGGCCTCCATTCAGCTTCACCACCACCAGTTTGTTCAGGCTGTCGGCCACGTTGTCCGGCAGCCCTCGAGCCGCAATCTTATCATAGGGCTGGATCTGCAAAGGGGAGAAACACAGAGAATTAGATGGTCTAACCTGATATGCAAAGCGTGGATTTGTTCATATTGACTTTTATCTCAGGTGTATGTGTTTGTTTTCTTGTGAAATATTAAATGCTTTAACTTTGTTAAGAGAGTTAAAAGTTAAAGGTTTTAGCGGCATGTGCCTTCACACATGTGGTGTTTTTCATCTGTGAAGAACATCTGTCATTTGACATGACATTTATTTGATGCCATTGAAGAACACTGAGTTTTCACAGGGGAATGCATATTAAACCCATCTGCATCACACTGCATCTCATGGGGGGCGTAACCAAAATGTTCCCACACTTCTGGCTTGAATGTCCCTGGAGGCTCTGCAATCTGCAGGGTTCTTATCCATCTTCAACTAATTAAACTAGCCTCACTCAACCACAGGCCTGGTAATTCAGTTATGATCGGACGGAAAGAGCATTGGGATGTTGTGAAGTTAGAAGACAAAAAAAAGTCAAATGAGGAGCAAAAGACAAAAAGGAAATCCTGCAGGAAACACTGATGACTCAGCACATTGGAACCTTAGGTTCCTATGGTTGGTTTCAATCACTGACAGGGGGACAGTGAAACGAGGTCTGCTGAGATCTGGGTTTCATTACTTTGACACTGGGACATCTAAAGACAGCTCGGTTATACTTGCTGTAATCCAAAAAAATACACAACATGAAGTACTGATGATCATTACGACCACACACTTGAACTTAACCAGTAAAACACACAAAATTAAGTAATAAGTGTGGTTCTTATTTAGTACTTTGAAGTCTTCTATTGCATTCTACTTTATTCTTCTTTACTCGTCACTTCACTAAATGATGAATGATTTGTTTTGTTTTGTGTTTCCAAAAGGAAAGTGACTTAGACCGTAAAGATATACTTATACAAAAGTTCTAAACCTGACAGAACACCTCCTGTATTGATACTTTAAGCATTCGAACTTTGACTGTACTTAGTGATTAACACACAAATGGTCAAAGGTAGAAGAACATACCGGAAAGGACATGAACCATATTACGGACATCCACTGTCAGATTACCTTATCAGTCAGACTCATTTAGGTCACAGACATGTGGACTCTGGATCATATGGGGGGTGATGTTTTCCTATTGCTCAAATGTTGGCAGAGCTGGTAGAACTAGTTTTATATGTGCTCCTGACAGATTTATTAATGCAAGGAGAGGTGAGATGTGTCACAATATTGACACAGTATCTGGAAGGCGTACACTTGTAAATATGTATGAACGCGCATAAGTCTCTCACCATAAACATATAATGATCTCAGACAATCATCCAAACACTTACTGAGTCCTCTGGAGGTCTCTGTATCTTGGTCCACTCTACCGATGGTCCCTTAACCTGCAGGAATCTGTGGAAAAGATTCTTGAAGCCCTCAAAGTCTTTCTTGGAAACCTAAAAAACACATGTAAATCACAAAATTATCCTTCCGGATTTGACAGTAATTTAACCTTCATTCATTCCAGATGTTCGAAAAGTCACTAACACAATGTTCAAACGCAAACTTAATTCATGTATTTAGTAACGTGAAAAGGGACCAACTGCTTCTCAAAGTACACTAATTTTTAATAAGAAGCAGCCACTGCAGTATGAAAACTGTGCAAGAAATGACATAATGACACGGATGCATGATTGACAGTCCTAAACAAGATCTATAATACAAAGGCTGACATAAATGGTTAGAAAGTAATCAAAGAAATATATTTATTTATCTGGATCAATAAATATATTCTCTTAGCAAACATATTACGTGTTTGTATAATTCCGTTTTCTGCTGCAACAACTTTATATTTCAGCTAAACAAAATCACTTCAGTACTTGACCATATTTCGTCTAAATGCTCAATGAGTTATACACTAATAATTAATATATCTAAATATTTGAATTAAACATAATTTATGAATAAGCAGCAACAAAATCAACTACAATTTTTAATATTACTTATTGAAAAACAAAAAAGCTTATGGACAAAAAAATATTTTGAAAATACATAGCAATGCATTAAACAAATGCAACTTCAAGAAAATATTTTATATCAAGTGTGTCCTTTAATAAAATGTATTTATGCAGCGTATTACGAAAACATAACATAGTAACTGTTTTTGTTTTATTTAAACTGTACACCTTTTATTTTGGTAACAGCTTCATCCCATTGATTGTTTTACATCGGAAAATCCAACACATGATCTTCAGTTTAACTGCAACCAGATTGTGTTTGTGTCCATCGAACCTTCACTGGCATCGAGTTCCAGCATGTGTCATTTTTGTGTTTTCCCCGGTGTTTGTGCATGACCCCACCGCCCTCTAAATCAAAACCACATGGTGGCAGAGGCAAAGAGAGATTGAGTCAGGGTTAGCGTACCTCTCTCTCGGCCCCTGTGGCGGTGCCCAGCAGTTTCTCCAGCTCTGCGTGCATGGAGCTCTCCAACTGGTGCCGCATCATTTCCTGGAACTGGGCCATCCCTTCTTTGGCCACTCCTTTACTCAGACCTGGAGAGGCAAAACAGAAAAAGAGGGATTTACAAAGTGGCCACATATCTGAATACTAACTTGCATAAACAAACTCGAAACCATCATGATGCCGCTTGTCTCCACCATTGTTCATTTTACTAACTCACTTTAAGACTTGTCTGTAACTGAACAAAAAACATGCTCCCATTGCAGTGAGTCTATTTTTACAACACTGCATAGCATCATAATATGTAGAATGTAAAATCATTTGAACTGTGTCTTTAAATGCTAAGGTGGAGCCTGCTGACACTGAGTACACCCTGGACAAGTCTCAAGCCTATCACAGGGCCAACATATAAACATAGACAGACCCCCATTCAAACTGGGATTCTTGCTGTGTGGCACGAGTTATGTGAGTAATAGTTACAATTTTTAAATCATCATTGATGGGTCAGTGTGTTGCAATAAATGGAATATAACACTGAAGCAAATGAACTGACTGAATCCCCCTTGGTACACACGATAGTGCGATATGGTGGACTCACTATTACAGGACCCAACATATACAGAGATAACAGGCTCATTCTGAGGTAACAATAACAATGGTTGTTAGTTTCTGGTGACATATACTACTGAAAATACGATAAAGTGATTAAAATACATGTATCCTGATAGTTCCTGCATACTGGACCTTTATAACACACACACACACACACAGGGCTGATTAATTATTAATCGTGTAATAATTAATTTTATACATAAAATCATAAATATACGTTATCTAGCACAGATAGCTCCAATGAGAGGTGTGTGTGTCTATGAAATGGCTCAAATAAAGGGAATGACAGCTCATCTCAAATTTTACAACACCCCCCCCCCTCGTTAGGAGTTTAGTCAATGTCAACAGTGTTACCTAACTTTCACTTGTGCTTATCTTGAGAAAATAGAAAGAGAAATGCCAGGTAACCGCTGTAATCTTCACATAATTAGTCAGCTGATGATAAATGCTGAGCAACTAGAACTAAGAAATCCCTCTACAGTCACTGACAATCACCACCCAGAGACCAAAACCTCTGTGACAATATTGAGTCAGGCTGGAATCCAGGACAGGATCTGTAACTGGAAATGTTTGGACATCTGATAATGCAAGAAGTGAAATCTAACAACTTACAAACAGCGCCACCTAACTTACCAAATCTTTTATTGAAGAACACGTTTCCAATCTAATTATAACGTTTGCTATTAATCTCCAGTACATTCAAAAAGTACAGAAAGTGGCAAGAAAACACGTTTGTCGTGTCAAGATTAACCTCAAAGTATCATATGCGTTCAGTGGCAATGTGAATCTACAGAAACCAGGACCTGCACAGGTAGACTTTCACAAAGTCAAACAAACTGCATGGTGATCAGGTGTGATGGATCGTTCAGAATGTGAGGCAAACTTAACGATAATCTTTCTAATGATACGAGTGTATCAAACATTAGAAAATGAATTTGGTCAGCGGGAGAGCTGTAAAAACACGTGTAAGTAATTTACAATATCCAAAGTAGATCTGCAAGAGCATCACTTACCTTCTACATAAGATGATGCCATGTTTCTATCGCCTGTGGTTCAATAATAAAATAAACCCAACCCGAAACAGACGGAAACAATGAGTCGCAGTTATCTCAGAGTTTGACAGAAGCTACAACAAAAGGCCAACTGGTCATTGATTTAGACACCTGTCAGCACACAGACTCCGAAGGATGACTGACAGACACTGACATGAACACGAATCTATATTTGCAGTTGAACGAGAGATACTTTATTGCTGGCAGTGAACGCCTCTTACATCCCACGAAAAACCACGTCACACGCCCCGGCGGGCACACACAACCTATGGCTATTTCCCTTTCACCTCGTCCTGAGTTTACACTCGTACATTGTACACAACTGTTTTGTACCGGCCCAAAAAACAAACACACCCAGTTACTAAATACCCGGCTCTACTCAGTATGACATACCTGACTAACAGGTAACTTCAGAGGCTAAAGGCTGCGGAAATGTGCGATGGACGGACGTGTGTGTGCAAATGTGTGTGTATGCTCAATTAACTAACTAAAATCCAACGCTGTGAGACGTGTGCAGCTTTGACAAGCCACGTTCGTGAACACAACACGACGAATACACCCGAAAGGTGTCGCGCGACGTCTAATGGGTAAAGCTAAGTTAGCTAACCGAAAGATAAGACCCTGAACGCCACGCAGACGAGAAAACAGACAGGTGTCGTTTTTTTTTTGTTTGTTTTGTTTTTGTGTTGTGTTTAAATGAATTGTCTTACTGTGCGACTGGAGGATGCTGGCGGAGGAACGAGTCGACGGCCTGGTGCTGTGGGTCAGACTAACCACAGCGGTCCTGCAGAAAAGAAGACAGACGACGGGGCACGACGTTTTCTAATCGTGACTCAAAACACTGGGCTTCGGTTTGCCCTCCACATCACAACTTCAAATAAAATCACAGCGGGACAAACAGAAAAGGATGAGGAACTTAACAAAATATCTTTAGTTGGAGAATTCGGAGCACGGCCGAATGGGAACGCTGCGGGAGGATGGCAGCCAATGAGAACGCTGCTCCTCTCTGACGTATCTTTGACAACCAATCGATATCTGCGACGTGCGTTATTTCGCCTGACAGTTCCGGGTGAAACAATACGCAAATTACAGGGAATAAATAACTACTTTGTGTAAGTAGTAAACTACATATTTTAATATACATCATGTATATAACGTCAGTACTAACTGACTGGGTGACATCCAATGTCCAAATACGTCAGGTTTACACTCAGTAGTTAAAGTAAGTATCAGGATACTTTGAATGTATTACCAAAATACTCCATATGCATGGAGTATTCATTCATGTCACTGGTGCAGTTGGAAGAGCTCATTTTTACCGTATTACGCAATACTGCAACAAACGACTAATGTAATTACGGATTCATCTATTATTAAAAGAAATAATCGTATCATTGATAAATCTGTTTACACAGAAATATAAAAACCACAACACAGAAAAATGATTAAATATGTCTGCGAATTTAAGTAGTTGCAGATGTTACATAATCGTTCCTCATGCTGTTGGTAAATTTATGAAATACAGCCCCCTGCTGGTGAAATTGTGACACTGCACTGTACTGTGCAGCGCTTCCTATTGCAGAGGTAAAAAAAAAATGGTAGGAATTTGGTCCAACCCATCTCCACACCACACAATAGGCAGAAGCAAATCTAAACAAACAGGACCTAGTGACATCTAATAATTATAAACGATTGATAATAATGACAATTATAAATGATGTTTGACTTTCACACGGGTGCTGATGTACATTGTGGAAACAGCAGACTGCTGTTTCAAGTTTTGGATGTCATTTAAGATTATTTAGGTTTTTAAATTAATGCTGATATCTCTTTCTATCAGCTCTGCGGCAGTAGCATCCATCTTCAAAAGGAAAAAACTCATTGATGGTCAGGCTATCCGCAATCTTGTTCTGTGGAGACGACAAAAATAAAAAATAAAACATGGCAAATAAGTCAAGAAACACCCAACAGATTGCCAGTTCCACCTGCAGTGCGCAAAGAAATTAACTATATTTGACATGTCTGAAACGAGATAAGATCTCCATAAATACAAATACTGACTAAACAATGACTGCGTATAACTCTACAGTTTCAAGTTAAATAAAAAAATGAATCCTAAGTCATTGTCGGTCAATGGAACTGTCAAAGAATCTGCATATAAGATACTGTATCTCACCTTTTTAAATGCCCACGTTACCATGTTATTAACTATGACGATGGAGGGTTATAAAAACAGATAACAGACAGGCACTCTCACTATGCCACCACTCGCCCAATCCGGAAATCCGGAAATTTAACAGTGCGACACTTATGGCCGCAACGCGGCAGACTGGGAACCCAGGGAGTTGTAGTCTTTGATAGTTTACATAGCTCTTTGTGAAAACAAGAACAAACTCAACAAGCCCCGTGCGTGGTGGAAAGAAACGGTAATGTATGCGATACCACTGTTTCTCTGTCTGTCTGTTATGATATCGTTATTCCATAAACAAATGACTGACACCCATGTTAGCCCAAGAGCTAGCCAGTTAGCTTAGCTTTAAAAGTAACGCTTGTAGTTGCTAAGCGACCTGGATCAAGACGCAGCAGAGAACTAGCTAGCTACATGAGTACAACTTGGCAGGCACTGTATCTTAGCTACTCGTTAAAGATATTCAGGGTTATAAACAACTGCTAATGCTGCTAACAAACGGTCGGTATGAAACGAAACAGTTGATTCAAACACGAGCACTTTAGGGGCAAAGTTAGGGCAATGCTAACTACAACAGACTACAGTAAGTACTACAGACGAGCAAACAGCGACTAATGGGAGTCCATTTGTTCAGATTCGCTCGGTGTAAGATCGGAAGAGACCAGGCATAATTTCACCCATCAACGAGATAATTAAGGTAACATAATGATTTTACTATTCTCCTCCCCCGCTAGTGTGTGTGTTTGACTGTGTTCAGCAACAATAAACAGGTATCGATGAACGATGTAATGCTGACCTCTCTCTTTGGATGAACTTCAATTTCAATTTGGAGTTGACTAACTGATTGATCTGCATCCATGCTGATAACTGATAAACCTGTCATCACCTTTGAGACCGCAAAGAAATTTCAAATCTTTGTCACTTATGACAGCCTTGTCTTAACATGAGCACACATTTGAAAGGGTCTGTTGTTGCTGCAACAGCCTCTCACAAGTTAGACTCCAGTGTTTATTTTCCTCTCTGGCACGGTCTCCAACAGAATGAAACCACAAACATCAGCAACACACGATAATAACTGGTGCCAGTTTGCCACATAGGGCTGATCCTTCCTATGTGTGTGTGTGTGTGTGTGTGTGTGCACTGTGAAAATATTTGGTATTGTCGGTGTTTAAGTCCTGGACCCCTACAAAGGCTGGGGGAGTGGGACGAGTTCACACAGGCATGGTAGCAAGAACAGAAAGAAACAACAACAAATAGCCCTCATAGTGTATCAACTGGCATGAAGATAGCAGGTTGCATCCACATGAAAGAAAACATAAGCAACACACAAACACAGTGGACAATTACATCATCATCATCATCACAACCATCCCGTCTTATTTAGCTTCTTTATCCCTGTGGCATATTTACGTCTCAGCAGTGTCAAGTTCCCATCTTAGATTTTGGTCTTTTGTACCAACACTGTAACACACACGCTAGCTGTATTGAAATGAACCTTCATGGCCCTGCGATAACTGTAATAACACACTAGGTGTCAGTGTGTGCCTTTAGTTAAACAGTCAGCCGTGGCTGTCATTCTACATTGCACTTTGAAATGTGTTGATAGTATTGTGGCAAAGACTCTCTAAAAACACTTGTTGCTGTAGGAGCAGTGTTGCCTTCGGGGACTACGCTTATGACTGGCAAGTTTATGGGTCTCACAGAACTCTGATAATGATGTAAAACCGACTGATTAAATTATTTGGTCTTACAAAAATGTTAAATTGTTCTCATTGCTACACTGTTTTAAAACTGGAAGCTGATTTTCAAAGACAAAACATATATATATGTATGTATGTGTGGGGAAGTACATGACATAACATAACCACTGAGCAGGTTTACACATCTGAAATCACAAAAAATAAAACAATTTGTAAACCAGTGGATAAAATGTGTTCAAATCCACCTTCCATGCGCACCAAAAGCATAATACGTGTATTTATATATGGACATCCCCAAAGATATTTTAGTCACATTTTTCTTAAATGCTTAGCTGAGCAGATCTGTCTTTCCTGAGCTGAGATATCAGAGGTTGTTTTCAGAAATAGCCTGCAGATTCATTGTGTGGTTTTGGCACCTTAACGACAAGGCCTTGAGGCGAATTCAGCCGTTACCAATCAGTCTCAATGCACCTACGACCACTCTGGGTTTCTTTCCCGTTGACGGTCTCTGATTGAAACCTGAGAAGGACTTTGTTTCCGGCCAAGTGTTGGCTTGCTCTGGGGGAAAAAATAAAACGAAGCTTTCAATCAGAAACAACACAGACCCCTACAAATAGACCAAGTAACTTCTTGGCACTGATGCAGAACTATTCAATTAAATCTCATTATATACACACAGCCACCCCCAGAGGTGTTTCTTCCTCTGAGCAGGCCCCAGCCACACACTCCCTCTCTCCATACTTCTCCCTGAGGTGTTTGCACAGGGAAATGGTCCATGAAATAGGTTTGATGCAATCAAACCCCATATTAAGACAAATACATTTCTTGGCCACTGACGGACTGATTGATTGAGCTGTTTAATTTCTTTGTGCGTCACCACCAGAGAAGATCTTTATCAGACGTTACAGTAACGTGAGGGAGCATGGCTCAGCATGTTGCGCAGAGGAGAGCTGTTTTTCACATTACGTGTAATGTCTCTGAGGGGTGTGAGCGTCTGGAGTGTGTTTGGGTGGACAGACGCTGAAGTTTGTTTGGGTGCCCCCGCCACAAGGGGCACCAAACTGTCACATGTTAACATGCTGCACCTCCTAACTGACAGCTTGCTCTCCATTCTCTACTGCCGTGGACAGCAGCCAAAAAACGAAAAAAACTCACCGAAGAAAGAACAGAAATGTGGCAGCAACAGTTTTCCTGGATCCACAGTCAGTTGATGTTGCAGGAATCTCACATCGGAGAGAGGGTGAAAGGTGGTGACTTTTTTTTAACTGTTGTTTTTGCACCAGAAGCCTGGCTGACAAACCACCACCACCCCCACCCCCATCCCCTTCCACCCCATCTAGCCCTCTTGCACCACCTTTCATTAACCTCAAAAACCAAATCCATCCAACTGGACCACTCGCTGCCGATGCTGGCGGTCACACCCCTCTGCACAGCCATAATGGGCCACAGCACAATTGGGGGCCACGTAACTGACAACATTCCCGGTCCTTCCAAGAGGCCGGCTGCCTGCAGGTTACCAGCAACACTGCTTGTCCCTGTTTGTCTGCACTCACTAACAGGAAAGAATGTTTTCCCCCACAACATGGCTGTGCAGGGATTAAGGCCCATTCTGAGTGGCCCCGGGTTGTGCAGCAGATGTTAGCTGGGATAGCACTCGTTGCCGTGCCGACAGTGAGCCTTCGGGATCGGCCCTCCCAGACGACGTTAAGCCTATGTGCATGTATGGGGGTGGGTGGGGGGGGGGGGGGGGGGGGGGCTGTCACACTTTAAGAGAATGGCATATTTGGGATATTTGTCACAGCGGTCAGGCATTCATTCACCTGCACTGTCTCTGATCATCATCACACACAGAAAGCTGAAGTGTTTCACACGGCTTCAGACTCATGCTGGTTTGTGTTTGGAGAGCTCCAGACGACGTTAAGCCTATGTGCATGTATGGGGGTGGGGGGGTGGGGGGCTGTCACACTTTAAGAGAATGGCATATTTGGGATATTTGTCACAGCGGTCAGGCATTCATTCATCTGCACTGTCTCTGATCATCATCACACACAGAAAGCTGAAGTGTTTCACACGGCTTCAGACTCATGCTGGTTTGTGTTTGGAGAGCTACACAAACCTGTGAGTTGTGTTGAGCCTCTGCCATCAGGGCGGGACAGCCAGGTGGACAGACAGGCAGATAGACAGTATCTACTCTTTTTTCCAGCTTTTAACGTCAGCTTTGAAAATCACTTCCCCTGTGTGAGCGTTGGCTTTTATGCTCCCAGTTGGTGTTTTAATGGGATGTGTTGTGTTAACTGCTAAGCTCTCAAGTGCTTGTCACACAGAGCCACTAATGAAGATGACTACATGAAGAGATGCACCCATTCAGGTTTTTTCCACTTCTTATTCCCATATCAGCTGATTTAATTTCAAAGGACTTTTTTCTATCATATTTTTATTTTAAGAATATTTTTCATAATAATATTGCATTATTAAGTATATAATATTAAAATATTTTAATGTTAGAACTATTATTATGAGGTTGCAGTATATAAATAGTATTAAAACATGGGTGGGCCACATATGGTTTTTAAAGCTGAACGGTGGTCAGACCATTATTAAATGAGATGAAAAATAAACGGGCATAATCTATTAAACATGTGTGTAATTAATTTCCATTTTCCCACTTTTGAATGAATAAATTCATAAATAAATAATAATAAAAAAACAACTAACCATTGATGGATTTCGTGGGGCCGGTGCGTCAAACTCTGGTGCCATTTTTTTTTTGTTTTGTTTTGTTTGTGTTATTTTCTTTGATAACAAAGTCCATTTGCACTTGAAGGTTCTGGCGTTTGAATGCGGTTCGTGTACACAGTGATCTTTAGCGTGTAGCTTCACGTTTAGCTCACTCACGTGTGCTAACATGTCCGCGGCTAAAGCACAAAGCTAATGTGCGTCTTTCAGCTCGTTAAAATCACCGGCTTTTACCGTAAACACCAAAAACGAGCCAACTTCACCCCTAAGTACCGACAAACTTTCCCCATTATCTCACAGTCCGCTGTTTGTTTACAACGCGATACTCGCTGTCCAACTTCCGCTGTTTTTGTCCATCAGGTCAAGGGTCATCAGGTCAAGAGAAGAAGAAAGACCTGACGTATAGTTGCGATGCGCCATCTGGTGGTACTAATTCACTATCGCAGGTAAAACAATGGAAGCGAAACGAATATTACCATTTAAATACAGACAACTTTGTATTGCAGCATATGCTGTGTATTACAACAGAAGTTGCTTTAACAGTTTTCTGTACATGTCTTCAAATGTAACAAAAGAAGAGAGACAATTTGATACTTTGTGATTGCTAATTGATCTACAACATTTTGGCAATGGGCCTAAATGGTTGCATGGTTACAGATTGGTGTGTATAGTCTGTACAGTACCACGTAAAGTCATGAGATGTTATCAGTATACTACAGGTCCATAGGGAAGATTCTGTTATATTCATTTATTCGTCTCGATACAAAGTAAGAGGGAGAGGTAGGTTGGGCGAAAGAATTTGAATAAGACAGTTCTGCACTGTAATTTCAGGTAGATGTTTTGCATGTTTTCTTTTGTCCCACAGTAAACCGTAACTGTTTTAACTAAACAAAGTCAACTGTGTTTGAATTGTAGGCGTCGGGGGAAGGCTGTGTACTCGTTTGATGTGAAAGACGAGCCTGTTGTTTTTTTTATGTCAGACAGATATAACTGCAGGGGGAATGTGTTAAACATGGGGCCCACCTCAGGCACCTGTGGTACCGTGAGCGCCAGGCTCAATGGAAACAAGATACAATGTCTGACAAGACATGACTTGACCCAGTGAGACAGGTAGAGCCCCGCTATTGTCCAAAATAAACAGCAGAAATCAGTGTTGTAGAATTTTCCCTTTTTGTGTGCGTGTGTATGTGTGCATGTGTGTGTCATGGGGCATGGGCCATGCTGTTCCATTCCACAATGACTGTACTCTCTAAGGATAGGAGTTGGGCAGGACAGGCCTGTTTTCATGCACGGTTGGATGTTTGGGCTTTCTGACAGGTGGAGAACAGCCAGACTTATGTGTGTGTGTGTGTGTGCGTGCATGTGTGTGCATGCACTGTACGTGTACACAATTGTCTTATTTCATGCTTCCATTCCACTGATTACAAACCCCAGCAGCAGATTAACTGACCCCTCGCTGCAGATGACAAGTGACCAGGTTCCACGCTGACTGGAAGAACTTTTCTCAAATACACATTAGAGCTTTGCAGAAGAACAAAGGTCAACCTTTAGCAAGGGTTTATTGCTTATTATGCCAGCTCACTTTGTTAAGCAAGGATTTGGCAGCCGTCCCCATTTTCACTTTACAGTGTGTTGTAGTATTTTCAGGATGACTGTCGTGACCCCTGTAATGGTGGATAGAAATGAGAGCAGAGGGGACTTGTGACTGTATGTGGAAATGTTATGGATCATCAATATTAGTTGAACATGGCATTAAGTGTAAGAAATTAAATGACATTTTTCATGCTCACAGTATCCAAGAAATACACAATACACAATACAAGACACGATACATTTAACAAAAGCATTGTTTTAATTTAAAGTTGTTTAAGTAAGCATCTTATTAGCTTTCTAGCTATTAGTTGAAATCCACTTGGCAATGACCGTCACATAATGACACAAGGCATAATTCTGATACGTGATTTAGTTGCATAAATACGCAACATTTTCAGATTATTTAAATTATTATTTTGGTAATTTTAGATTATGATCTTGTCTGAATCCCATCATGCACTGGGAAACCCCAGATTCAAGACCGCACTGCAAAAATGTAGCAGATCATCTGCCACGTGAAAGGAAGGCGATCTACTAGTAGGCGACTGAGAGAAGTTTAGTTCCACTCTCAGCTGGCAGTGAGGGCAGAGACAGATATGACACCAGCATCTATCTCTGAGGTCACAGCAAAGAGAAGAAACCTCTCGGTCTAAGTGTCATGGACGTCCGACCACTCTGTGCCACAAGTCCACCTGTCAGCCTGTCAGAGAGAGACGGAGGCGCTGCCCCGTTGAGAGGTGTCCAAAGTGTCCTGGCCTCATCCGGGAGGTGACAGACACTGTGTGTGTGTGTGTGTGACAGGGAAATAAGACGGCGGAAACGTCTCGGGGACGTTTATTTTGACCTTTCCTTGTGCCAGGCTCTATCTATCTGCACTCTGTGCATCTGAGAGCAACTTTAAAAGACCTAATTCTCTTGAGACCTTGACAGACCGTGTTTGTGTGTGTGTGTCTGTGTCTTTGTGTGCCTGAATTACACGTGTGTGGTGGTTTATGCCAGTTAAAGAAAGATATGTGTGTGTGTATGTGCTTTTGTACAAAGTCACAAATGTAGCTGCACACTCATCTGTCATGAGGGTAAAAATTAGTTTTGGATGCATAATCATTTACTAGTTTGTCCAGCAGCTGAATGCACTTTTTGTCTGTTGGCACCTTTGACGTCAGTAAAGACTTATAGTCCAGGTATAGTGCAAATGTCGTGTACTACGCCATCTTCAGAGATAGACTATGGCTGTGTCCGAAATCGCCCCCTAACCCCTATATAGTGCACTATATAGTGAGCATTTGTGAGACGACAATAATGTGGTACGTTTTAATTGTGCGACAGCGATGACGTAATTACCGGCGCCGAGAGTAGTGTCCGAAAGTGTCCGAAAGATTTTTCTGTTGAGCTCACTATATAGTGCACTACATTTATTTCCCCTATATAGGGAGTAGGGAGTAGGGGTTAGGGGCCGATTTCGGACACAGCCTATGTTTTTTTTTAGTGTCATGTAAATAATGCTAGTTTTGTCCTGCAATTTGACTTTGCTATTATTTGGCAAAAAAATGGCAAGAAATAGCACTGTAGTGTACTTTTATAGCACAATAACAAAGGTTGTGTTGCACTAACATATGCCATTATTAGTGGTTGTGTGTGTGTGTGTGTGTGTGTGTGTGTGTGTTCAGGA
The DNA here is from genome assembly GCA_016785345.1 of Trinectes maculatus. NCBI lineage: Eukaryota > Metazoa > Chordata > Actinopteri > Pleuronectiformes > Achiridae > Trinectes > Trinectes maculatus. The sequence goes on from JAFBJQ010003685.1 coordinate 343,921, forward strand.
GTGCGTTTATACATTTAAACGTGCGTTTGTGGTTCAGGAGGTGAGGGACGAACAACGGGGAACTAAACAGCTTTAAAGGGAGAAAATCCAACAACATAAACAAAACCATGGTCATGGTGTGACACGTGTCACCTTCGCTGTGACGGGGGACAGACACCGGAGACGCGCCGAGTCCCAGAGAGTCTCTTTGAAGTCAGCCAGCAGTTGTGTTGCTCGTTTGAGGGTATTGCCTTTCCTGCCCTTGGGCGTTGCTATAGGACACATGCACTGGGCTTTTAGTGAAACGCTTGCCAAGATTAGGCCTTTTAGCTGAGTGGACATAAAACACAACATCACTGGTTCAGTGGGGACCTGGCTAAACATGGAATTATAATTTCTCTTTATCAGATTTGATTGTTTGATTAATTGTTTTGCAGGAGGAAGTCTCCATTTCTTTTGCTTTCTGACGTTTCCAACACGTCTGCCAATTCCAGACGGAATTTGCACATTCTACACAGACGTGTCTGTCTCTTCCTGCCCGTTTTTCCTCAGTCATTACTGGTGCAGTGTTTGTGTTTCTGCTCCAGGCATTGGGTAAATACCTCTGCTGGAGAAGGGTTTCCCCCCCCACGTCCCTCTATTACCTCCTCTAATGACGTTTACATATCTGCTTAGCAGAGCCTCCACTCATCTGTCTGTCTCACCGTGTCTGTCTCGCTCTCCTTCGCTTTGTTTCACACATGTACATACACATACATACAAACACACTGGCACCGCAAGTGTCATTTTATAAATTACATTCTCAAAAAAAATTTCTTCACACACAAAAAATATATATTTTTATATATAAAAAATATATATATACATATGTATGTGTGTATATACATACATACATATATACATATATATGTATATAAACAAACACTCCAGGAAATTATAATAAATACTTTGCATCTCAAAACACTTTGAGCTCATAAACAAACAAAACCCTCAATTAAGTCAGAATAATAATTGCTCTGTTAATTTAATTTTTAAAAAAAGTTGCAACCCAACATAATTCCTTCTCCAAGAATATGACATATGCAGACCTGCCAAGACGGTAGTTAAGGAAACACTACCGGGTATAGTAATGTCATGATCCCCTGTAGCAGTGTTTTCTGGTCTTATCACTTCTGTGTGTCACATCACAGTGTTTGTAGTATTGCATTTCTTGTGACAGGTTTCATTACGTTTTTTTTTCCACCTGAACTTTTTAACCCTCTTACCTGGAAACACGCCCCCCAAACATAGGACCGCTACCGCACACACACACATAAGCACCATTTTACACACACACACACATTGTGAGACACAGGCACACATACATCATTTAACAATGAGACTTGCCCTGCAGTCATGTCATGTGTGGCTTCATTTACCTGCTGTTTGACATGTCCTGTAAAATACACACACATATGCACATGTATGCAAAAAGACTGTAGCTGTCACCTCGCTTGAATAGTATTACCTTCACCTCATTCTGTTCTGCCTGCCTATCATCTCTATTCTTCCTATACTGACAGCTGAATGAGCTCCCGTGGGACTCTGTTACATGTGTGTGTGTGTGAGTGTGTGTGTGTGTGTGTGTGTGCATTAGAGAGATAGTTGTTTTTTTTAAACTGTCACTGGCGCCACCTGCCCACCCTCCACTGTCTTCCAAACTCTCTGTCTTGCAATGGGACAGATGAGAAGATACTGTACTTACCTGTGGTTGTGTGTGTGTGTGTGTGCGTGTGCGTGTGTGTGTGTGTGCGTGTGTGCAAACCTGTTTGTTTTCTCAGTGGCCTCAGTGGGATACTGTAAATATAAAGTAAATTGAAGATTTTCTTTAAAATCAAAATGTCAAAGGTCAACTTCAAGCACCGGATCTTTAAATCTCCAAATATCTTTGTCTGGTTAAATAAAAAGGAAGTTACAAATTGATTTGTGGGTTACGTATTAAACTCACTTGTTAAGCTTGTACAGTATTGAACTGCTGGATTTATTATTTATTATATAAGTCAGAACACACACACACACACACTCTTTATCTGTCCTCTCAGCATTCACAGGCCTCTCAGGATGTTCTCCTCTGTTATATTAGATGCTTTGTTTTATCCCTTTTTTTCCACACTTCTCATTATCTCATTCTTTTTTTCGTCAGCAGTATATCTCGTGTTTCCCGAATTTGTCCACCTTCCTTTTCTCTGATATGACACAGGAAGCTGGAGGACATCTCCCTCAGGGCTACACGGGAGATAACCGCGCGCGTCTGACTGCGCGGTTCATATTTATGTAAATGTGTCCGTGTGTACGTTTCCTCAGGTATCACAAGGTTAAAAGATAGCAGAGTATGCATTGGACTCCATATGCCTTTCCATGCATACATATGTGCCAGTGTGCAGTATGAGTCCACATATCAGACCATTGGAGAGATAGGAGTATGTGCATGTGGCACAGGGCTGACTCGAATCCCCGAGTGTGTTTACTGAATACATGAGTGTATGTGTTCATGTAGTCTGTGATTGAGACTTGGCAGGAACTCCAAAGCCCCTCAGGTTGGAAAATCTGGACTCATACACTCTCAATGATATACTGTTACCCTGCCTATCTCCCTCTGTGGCTGTGCTCTCTGCTCGGGTTTGTATGTACTTCATGTTTGCCAGGTTTCTCTCTGAGAGCCAGAAAAAAAAAAGGAAAGAAAGAAAAACAGAAAGAGCAGGCGGTGGCTGAGAGAGCGTCTGCGAGAGATAAAGGACGAGGGACGGAAGTGGGAAAATATGAAACGCTCTGCTCCGAGAGATGAGACAATGAAGAGGAAGAAGTGCGAGAGAGGAAGGGGACGTATCAGACCCAGTCGCCTTCGCCATCGCCTTCGCCATCGCCTTCAGGAGCCAGTGAAATCAAAGGTGCAACCAAGTAAACCTGTCTCCGCCTCAGGGTTAAGCATATACTGTCGATCTATTCTAAAGGTGCATTTCACGACAAACTGTCCATCAGCATAAATCATTTATATTTATGCTTATTTGACATCTAATAGTCTCCACATGAATAGTTTTGACTTTGGGGCAGAAACGATTTTGGTTTTTTCTTATAGATTTGGATCTTTGGAGATATGTGGGGAGACAAAAGTGTGTATTTTATCATGGATGAGACATTTTAAAGTGACAAACGTGTGCTGATACTGTACTGATACAGTGGAAAGGTCAGGGCGTGTCGGTCCTCCGTCAGGACGGACAGGATGTCGAGGGATGGCATTTGAGAAAGGCCAACATACAAGCTCCAGCCATGTGCAGTGTTTGAGCTGTGCATCCACCTGTGGACCCAGAGTGGGCCGACTCCTTCTCTCCATATATGCAAAGAGCAGAGACAAATGTTTGGCCTCGGGTGCGAGAGAGAGAGAGAGATGTGATAGAAGAGTGAAGACTTCCATTGTCACTCTCAAATAAATATTTACTTCTATGTCCATCACGAACTTTCTCTCTGAGACAAGCACACACATATCCAATCATGCACACACACACACACACACACACATGCGCGGGCTGTAACCACCCAGAGGGCAGAGTGAAAGAAGAGCAGAGTGAAGAGATGCAGAGAGCAGACAAGGTCGCACTTCCTGTGGACTGTCTTTGAAAGAGGGGTCACGTGTTTCCCCTCCTCGCCTTTGATGTTAAAACAGCCTCTTTACTAGTGTAAATGCAACAATAACCTCGACCCCGACCACCACCACCACCCCCCCCCCTCACCTGAGCCCTCTGCACACTGTCTGCACGCAACCCCACAAAGCTCTGCAGGGGACAGGTAACCCAACGCAACCCCAGCCAGAGTGTGGCAGCTGTCCAGGACCTGGACCTGGACCTGGACCTGGACAGCATGCTCGCTCTGTGTGTGTGTGTGTGTGTGTGTGTGTGTGTGTGTGTGTGTGTGTGTGTGTGTGTGTGTGTGTATACAAATAATCAGACGTTATCCTCGTGTTCTTTCAAAGATAACTTTAAAGGTACTGTAAGCAAATATTTTATATCATCCCAATTACTCGTCGATAAATCACACATATATATATATATATGTGTGTGTGTATTTATTTGTTTAATATATATTTTTATTTATTTATTTATTGGTTTCGGGCACGTCAGTGAAACGACTTGAGGGACTGATGGACGTTAGTTCATGGAACCCTTTACTGACAGGGCTGAACACCCTGCAGAGTGCACAGGGAGCCACTGACTAATTGGAATGTAGCCAGAACTGGATCAAAGTAACTTAGTTCACGATGTGGATCTTACTCAAGGCACAGCTGAGAAGCCACATCAGACACAGGTGACTGAACCCACCCCCGAAAAAACCCAATATATTTGTCTCCCCCCTGTCTTTTGACACTGGCACATGCGTATCATTGTTATCCAACATACACATTTGCTTTTGTATCTTCTATATCAACTCCCTGAGACCCTGACATGGTCTCAAGAACTTTGAGAAGAACGTTAGGTCACACTGGCAATAAGAACATGAAAGTGTGCTGAAATGAGGGTTCCCTCCAAAAGGGCTGACTTTAAAAAAAAAAAAAAAGAAGAAGGAGAGGATGAGAGAATCCTCTTATGTCAGTAAACTTGTTACGCCGATGCTGCCATAACATGCTAGCCCCAGCGTTTCCATGGCACCCGGTGTTATCTGCGTGTATTTTTGTCGGGACTTTTAGTTTTGGGAGTTGAGTGGGGAAAATGAGATTTTTTTTTTCTTCCCCTTCCCGCCACACCACAAGGAGCCAGCAGGGACAGATAAGAGCGAGTCGGCTCTCAGCGTTAACGAGAGGAAAGGAGCGAGGGGAGCGGGCGATGGAGGGAAGGACGAGCTCGGTCTGCACAGATACAGAGAGAGAGAGAGAGAGGGGAATGAACGGCCAACACAGCACTACTGCTCCGGCTGTACCACAGTCTACAGACACTGTACTACACCGCACGTGTTTGTTTTTAACACAACGCAGTTCATACCAGAGTTAATTAAAGGATAGTTTGGTATTTAAGAATCATTTGTCTTTCCTGCTTGTCCAGAAGACCCGGATTCTTGTTGGTGCAAATGTTGTGCGATCATGAAAGGACATAAACGACATGATCATGATTACGGACAACAAAACAACTGACACAACAGCCTGTAATTGAACGCTGGCTTCCAGGAGCCATAGTTGACGAACTGTAGAGGGAAAAAAAAAAAGGAATCTGTAAAATAGAAAAAGAAGGAGGGGCAGCGCTGCTCTGGCTTCGTTAGCCGATGTGAGGAATGCTGCCTGCTTTGTGCGACCTGTCATCTCCAAAGTGTTCGTGTCACCGCTCACCTGTGATGTGTGTGTGAACCGAGCCTCGCCGCCCGTGACCTCGCCTCAGTGTCACTCGGAGTTCATGTGCGCGTCCCGACTGCTCGGTTGCGTGGTTGGCAATTGGCTTTTTGGTCAAAATGCGCGTTGGCTCGCGGTGGCGTTCCAGCTTACCTGTACTACAGGTACGACTGGTACGGGGAATGGTACTGCCAAGGAGTATTCTGTCGGAGCGCAATTCTCACACACTGTTTTTGAAAAACACGCCGCATACTGTTATTACTACTGTTACCATGAACACAACCACAGTGGCATTATCCACCACTCGTACCTCATCGGGTTTGGTCAGGTGTTAACTGTCTCCGCCATGTGGTCACGCCACACGTCTGAAGGTGGGAAAACTTTTGTTTGACCACGAGGCCCTTTTCTTTATGTCGTCGTGTATCTTGCCGAGATATGCATCTCTTTCTCTCCTTCTCTTTAACTTGTGCCCCCCTCTCTCTCTCTCTCTCTCTCTCTCTCTCTGCAGGACTCGGGTTTCACTCGTCCGTCAGATGGCGTTCTGCCTGGCCGAGCTGCACTTGTGGTCCACCAAGAGCTCACTCCAAGTCAAAGGTAGCGCTTATCACCGTGTTCCATCTCCCTCCCTCTCCCTCCCTCTCTCTCTCTCTCACTCCTCCTGTCACCACTCACTTTGTTTTTACACCTTCCCCTTTAACGCTCTGACTCCGAGTCAACGCCAACTGTTGCCCTGTCTGTTTTCACTCTCCCTTTGTTCACCTCATATGCAGTATTCCCCTGTACTATTATTACAACTGTACAATTATCATTGTAAATATACATATATTAGAAACAGTATTTATGCTGTAAAGGTCATGTGAGCGGGGTCAAAGACTCCATCTATCAACACATCTCTTCTGTCAGGCCCAAATACTCCTTCCCTCCGTTCCCTTCTTTTCTCCTTCCTCTGCTTGCGTCTTGTCTTTCACAGTCTGCTGAGCTCCAGACAAAGATAGTGTCTCTCAGAGGCTGACTGAGTTGTGTGCATATGTGTATGTGTATGTGTGAATACTAAGGTGTGACAGGGTGAATGTCGTCGTATTTGTATTTGTTTGTTTTTTTCCTGCCGTGTGTGTGTGTGTGTCTTCCTCTATCTTGGAAAAACGTGGATGGATGTATCCAAGGGAAGAGGCCTGGCTGCTGAGGTGTGACGCTCCCTATCGCCACCATCCTTACATCACACACATGACATATTAGATTTACAAAGGCAGCGTCTATAACGCTACGCAACGCACGCACGAGGTTTGTGTGGAAACTGGTCCTTCGTTTGACCTGTGACCTGTTTGACCTTATTCTCCTGTTGTTGTTGTCCTCGCTGTTGACTGGGGAACGATTATAGGATGACTGCCAGAAAATATGTGATGCTTAGCCACCACTAACACACTAACCATTGTGTGTGTGTGTGTGTGTGTGTTTTCTACTTGTTTTTAAAAATCTCCATTAGTAAACACCAGCGACTTACGGCGCTGTGAGTGCGTCTGTCTGCAGGTACAGCATACGGCGTGTGTCTGTGTGTATGTGTGTGTGCGTGTGTGTGTGTCTGCCATCAGCTCGCTGGTTGTGTTGTTAGTGTGACCCGGCCTCAGGAGCAGTGGCGGAGCGATAAAGAAACGATGTGTTGTGCGAATCCGAGTCTGGCTGCTTATGGTTTTGGGGCCTGCAGGAATAACACTGACAAAAAAAAAAAAAAAAAGGCTCAGCTCAGCACTTTGTGTGCATGTGTGTGTGTGTGTGTCTGTATCTATCAGTATTTATGCGTATGTGTGTGCGTGTCAGTGTGTATGTTGGACATGCTGTAGGTATTTTGTGTGCGTCTACTATAAAATGTATATGGTGCATCTGTGTACATCAGTG
>JAFBJQ010003685.1:353642-359886 GCA_016785345.1 Trinectes maculatus
CTCTCTCTCTCTCTCTCTCTCTCTCTCTCTCTCTCTCTCTCTCTCTCTCTCTCTCTCTCTCTCTCTCTCTCTCTCTCCTCTCACATCCGAGAGGCTGCCTTCTCTTTCAATCCAATGTTCAGTGGGGAGACGATGCTCTCTTCCCAAATCCTTTCATTTGGAGGATTACTAAAGTGTGGCTTGATATCAGAGTGAAGGGAGAAGGAGAAGGAGAAGGAGGGGGGAGGGGGAGGGGGGAGACGGAGCAGAATCACCATCCAAAAGTATCACAACACCTTCACACAGCGGCGCCACGAGGAGCTCAGGTCACGATTCCACTGCGTACACCACAGATTATTGGACGGTAGATTAGATGAATGTATTGGATGTTTTGTAGGTGCATGATGACGTCCATCTTGAGCAGATGTTCCCAGTCACCGGCAACATGAATATTTTGGCTCTTCCACCACAAAGGTCCATAAAAAGGGGGAAAAAAACATCTTCAAACATGTCTTCAGATCATTGTTATTTCTCCGTATCAACACCAGCCATCATTCTCAGACTACTCTGATTGGTCCTTCTGATAGTTCCACATCTCCCCACTAGAGGGAGACTCAGGCTCAATGGAGCAACTCTGGGGGTACCCCCACTACTTGCCCACCCCCCCTCAAACTTCTCCACCCAGCCCCAGAGCAGGTGCCCATGTCTGGGCCTGTCTGGCCCCGCACCCCCTTATCTGATTAATACCACTAATCCAGGAGGTGGTGCTGGTTGCCAGGAGGCCCGGCCCACAGACGGGCCACGCTCTCGCTCACGTCGCCCGGCCATGGTCCACTGTTGTGGGTTGCACTTTGCCAACACAGCTCCTTGGAGCTAAGAGGATGTTTCTCCACATCTAGTAGAGGCCAGAACCATTTATCACCTCAAACAGTACAAAAACAAACCCTGTCTCCATTTCTTTTACCCAGCCACTTCCTTGGAGCATCACTACTACGACGAGAAGCTCCAGCTCTGTGACGGTGAGTGGAGCTCCAGTCGTCTCGCCAGTGGACGGACGCCGCTGTCCGACGTCCCCCGTTCTCTCTGTGTCTCCCTCTCCTCCCTCTGACTCTCTGAGTCTCACCCGCTAGCCGAATACAAAGACTCTTATCAGGAGACGCCCCCCCCCCCCCCCCCCCTTCAAACTTCTCCACCCAGCCCCAGAGCAGGTGCCCATGTCTGGGCCTGTCTGGCCCCGCACCCCCTTATCTGATTAATACCACTAATCCACGTCGCCCGGCCATGGTCCACTGTTGTGGGTCGCACTTTGCCAACACAGCTCCTTGGAGCTAAGAGGATGTTTCTCCACATCCAGTAGAGGCCAGAACCATTTATCACCTCAAACAGTACAAAAACAAACCCTGTCTCCATTTCTTTTACCCAGCCACTTCCTTGGAGCATCACTACTACGACGAGAAGCTCCAGCTCTGTGACGGTGAGTGGAGCTCCAGTCGTCTCGCCAGTGGACGGACGCCGCTGTCCGACGTCCCCCGTTCTCTCTGTGTCTCCCTCTCCTCCCTCTGACTCTCTGAGTCTCACCCGCTAGCCGAATACAAAGACTCTTATCAGGAGACGAACACTCATCCCCCCCACCGACCCCCCCCCACCCTCATTTGCATGCATCTATTTACCTCTTCTTCCCACTCACTCCTGATATACACTAATATATACACCCCTTAATGGTTTGTTTCACTGAACACTGTAAGCGTAAGTAATTGTGTATCTTCTTGGACACAAGCAGCGTCTCAAGTTTCCTCTGATGATGTGTGATCACCATTTTGGACAGGAAGTAGATTAAGTGCAGATAACGTTTTCCCTTTTTTTCTTCCTTATCTGCATCCAAATATTAAAGCAGTTTTCTGCTGTAACGACCGTAACAAGCGTTACAAGTAAATGTGGACATTTTGAGAAGCACCAACAAACGAAATTAACGGATTCATGCGTGACATCATCATCATTATTATTATTATTGTTGTTGTTGTTGTTGTTGTTGTTGTTGTTGTTATTATTAAATGACTGAGATAATTTTCCGTTTGACCTAAACTCAGACATATCCAGCGCTTACAGGGACACAGAATCTGTTCCTTTAATGTTGATGACGTTCAGTCGTTTTGAGTTTTCACAATTACAACTTTATTTACCCCACAGGTACCTTTTTTTTAAAAAAAATAAATAAATAAATAAATCATTTCTCCTGTGTCTGAGTTTAAAAGTTCAAGTCAAACAATCCTCCGTTTCTTCCCCGTGTTTGTTCGTTTGTAGCTCGAGGCTATTCGTGGACCCCCAGGAACCGCCGACCAGAGAAGCTCCGCGATTCGCTGAAGGAGTTGGAGGTGCCCGCCGCCTTCTCTGCTCAAACCCCCCACCCCCACCACTTCTTCCTCCCTCTGGGGATTTTCGGAGTTTTCCCTTTCCGAAATGGCCGATTGATTAACAAATAGGGGCATTCTCTCTCTCTCTCTCTCTCTCTCTCCCTCTCTCTCTCTCCTTGTCGTTCCCGTTTGTTCTCCTCTCTCCCTCTCCTCTCTCATCACCTCTCTTTTGGCCAAGCTCTGTCATCGAGGGGGATATTTGAGGGGATCAGGGGGCTGCAGGCTTCCCCCCCTCATCCCTTTTCCACCTCCCTCCTTGTCTTCCTCCTCCTTCCCTTCCTCTCCCTTCATTTATCCCCCTCTTCCTCCACCGCACCGCACCCCCCCCCCCTTCTGTACTTGTGGCACTACAGACCTAGCTTTGTTTGCTGGAACCTGTCTGTGGCTGTTTTACACACACACACACACACACACACTCACACACACACACACACACACACACTCCGCCCAACCATCTCCCTTCTCTCACCCGTAACCATTGTCTGAAACTGGAAACACCCCAGCTCACCTCCACTACCCACCCCCCTCCTCCCTCTCTCCTCCCATCCAATCACCCCAGCTGGGTTTGGAATGTGGCAGGAATGACTGACCATACACACACACACACACACACACACACACACACACACACGCAGAGAAACAGTATTTACCTGCGTCCTCTTTTCCTGGTCCATGAGCAGGAACTGTTGCAGTGGCCACCTGTGGCGGCAGGAGTCCAGCACCATGCACCTCCTACATCATCAGCACACTGATGAAGATGACAGAAATACAACAACTTGTTAAACTGCAATATAAACATCAGTAGAAGGCGGTGGCGGTGGCGGCGGCGGCGGCGGCAGTGTTCTCTGATGTTGACTTTGAGTCTGGTCTAAGTTTCTGTTGCGTCGCTGTTCATCTCTGTTTGTTCTGTTCCGCTCTGTTTATCCATCGTGCTCATTCAGGAGCTGTTGCAGACCAACACCTGTGTTCACACCAGATGGCGAAACAAGCAGTGCTGCCAGGTACACACCATCCTCATCCCACCGCCTTCTGCACACGCACACGCACACACACACACACACGCGTCTTTCCATCCTTTGTGGCAGAAGCTGTATTTGTCCTCTGGGTTGCTCAGACCTTCAGAGAGCTTCACTCCTCTAACACCAACACAACTTTTCATGCTAATAGAAAACATCTAAAACAACAATTAAATCGGGTGACGCCTAAAAGGTCGAGCCGTAAGACTCTGGAGGTCATTAAATATTGTCAATGATAACTGTAGATGTTTCGTTTAAATGATTCTATATCAGAACTATCATTTAAATGATCAGGATGATGTCATTACAGGATGCAGCTTTAAGAGTAGGTACAGTGGTTTCAGTCAAAAACTCACTTTCTGTTCCAGACTCGGAACATTGATTCTTTGTCTCAGTCTCATGTCCAGCATCACAGTTGACAGCGTACGTACCTGTTGCTTTATCCTGCAGTTAATGCTGCACAGTGGAGTCCTGGTGACCCTGACCCTAAAAGGACCTCAGCTTGAACAAGTGCGTGTAGACCGCACGTTAGTGGGCCGACTACCAGCTGACACGGTCACTGACGGTCAGTAACACACACACACACACACACACACACACACACACACACACACACACACACACACACACACACAGTGTCAATCTACACTCAACAACCCCATAACAACAGAGATTTACAGGTTTTTGCAAATGTATTAAGAAAGAAAAACTGGAATATGACGTGAACATACAGTAAGAATTCAGACCCTGTGCTCAGCAGCTTAGGAGAAGCAGCTTTTTCAGCTAATACAGTGTTGCCATGAGTTTACTTGGGAATGATGCAACAAGTTTTCCACACCTGGATTTGGGGATTTTCTGAGACTCTTCCTCACAGATCATCTGCAGCTCTGTCAGATTCCATCCAGGAGGATGTTCGCTGTTCGATGAGCGGTGCCTGGTTTCCTCCACACATTCTGTTTGGAAGTGGAGCGAGAACGACCAGATCATCTTGTTTCTCTCAGTCCTTTAGTTTTTTTTTAACGCAGGCTTTCATGTGTCCTCCAATGATGAGAGGCTTCAGTCAGGCTTCAGTTAGATTGGTGATGGCCGTCTTTCTGGAACTTTCTCCCATCTCCACACATGATCTCTGACGTTCAGCCAGAGCGATCGTCAGGGTCTTGGTTACCTCTCTCCAGGAAGAGTCCCAAACTTCTTCCATTTGAGAATTACAGTGACCACTGTGCTCTTAACAACATTAAGTCCCACAAAAGACATTTTTGTAGCTTGGCACCGATCTGTGCTTTGCCACTGATCGCTCTCTGAGCAGCTCCTTTGACCTCATCATGCTCCCATATGCACTGTGAGCTGTCAGGCCATAATTATACGGACAGGTGTGTCCATCTCCAATTCACGTCCCATCAGTCTCACTCAACACAGCTGGACTGAACCAGCCCAAAGACCATCAAGGGAAATGTGACGCACCTGTGTTAGCCTACTGCTAATCGCCTGAACATGCTAATGTTCAGGTGATATATTTCAGTTTTCCTTTTTCAATAAAGTTACAAAAAAGAAATCTATAATTCTGTCTGTGTGCTGTCGTTATGGGGACATGGACAGATGAGGACAGGAAATGAATTTAAATGATTTTAACATAAGGCTGCTACACAACATACTTTCTGAATGCACTGTGGCGCTTCCACCTGCTCACCACACATGTAGCTTTATACACACACACACACACACACGTGCGCACACACACACACACACACACATATATATATGCTACCCCCCCAACCCCCCCACACACAACTACTCTACCCTCACCACTTTGTCAAGCAAACACTTGCGCACAACAGTGCCGACTCACTCACACACACACACAGACACACACCAGGTGCCACAGGTGAGCGTGGCGACTCGGCAAGCTAATTGCGGGCAAATCCTTTTGTGCTGCGAGTGTCCAGGGGCCTTCCCTTAAGAGCATCCGTCAGTGTTTTTCCTCCATCGTGCGTTCCTCCGGGGAGTACCGCCCCCTCGCTCTGCACTGCCCCCCCCCTCCCTCTCTCTCCCTCTCTCTCCCTCTCTCTCTCTCTGCAGACCTGGCAGGAGAGAACAAGAGGCCGTGGACACCAGCCCAAATCTGCTAATTATTTCTTTCTTTCTGTATCAATTATTTGTTCATAACACCACCCGCCCCACTTCCGCCCACGGTCTCCAGACACCTGATAAAGCCCCCATAGTGCACACACGCACGCACACACACACACACACACACACACAGTCTCTCTCCCACATACACACATTCAGGTGTACACACACACGCACACACAAATTGTTCCTTTTCTCTCACATATGCGTTTATACATTATAGACACATTGTAGACTTTTTTTTAATGTCGACAACAAGCAATTACTGTACTGGGTCCACTCACATTTACAGACATACATGCCCAGAGACTGGAGAACACACATGCATGCACACACACACACACACACACACACAAATCTAAGCGCACACACACCCATTTATCTCCCGCTGTGCTTCATTCAAAGCCTCAGAGGCACTAATTATTAGAGTAATGGTTGTGACAGGTTGGGTTCCGGGGAGTGTATGTGTCTGTGTGTGTGTGTGTGTGTGTATGTGTGGAGATGGTGGTGGTGGTGGTGGGGGGGTGGTGGTGTTGTAGGGCTGGAGGCTGTTCTCACATCTGTCACTTGTTAAATTAGCCAGAGACAATTAGAGTCGAGAGCCAGACCGACCAGATCACATCGTTCAACACGTTTACAATGTGCAATTGTTGAAACAGTTCACAATTACTGTCAAGACGTGACTAGTGCGATTGTGTGTGTGTGTGTGTG
>JAFBJQ010003685.1:360137-382034 GCA_016785345.1 Trinectes maculatus
AGTAATCAAAAGCCTCTAATTTAATAAAAATGCAGTGGTAAACAAACAAGTATTTTGTGAGACGACAATAATGTGGTACGTTTTAATTGTGCGACAGCGATGACGTAATTACCGGCGCCGAGAGTAGTGTCCGAAAGATTTTTCTGTTGAGCTCACTACATAGTGCACTACATTTATTTCCCTATGTAGGGAGTAGGGGTTAGGGGGCGATTTCGGACACAGCCATTGATTCTTTGTCTCAGTCATGTCCAGCATCACAGTTGACAGCGTACGTACCTGTTGCTTTATCCTGCAGTTAATGCTGCACAGTGGAGTCCTGGTGACCCTGACCCTAAAAGGACCTCAGCTTGAACAAGTGCGTGTGGACCGCACGTTAGTGGGCCGACTACCAGCTGACACGGTCACCGACGGTCAGTAACACACACACACACACACACACACACTGTGTCAATCTACACTCAACAACCCCATAACAACAGAGATTTACATGTTTTTTGCAAATTTATTAATAAAGAAAAACTGGAATATGACGTGAACATACAGTAAATATTCAGACGCTGTGCTCAGCAGCTTAGGAGAAGCAGCTTTTTCAGCTAATACAGTGTTGCCATGAGTTTACTTGGGAATGATGCAACACGTTTTCCACACCTGGATTTGGGGATTTTCTGAGACTCTTCCTCACAGATCATCTGCAGCTCTGTCAGATTCCATCCAGGTGGATGTCGCTGTTCGATGAGCGGTGCCTGGTTTCCTCCACACATTCTGTTTGGAAGTGGAGCGAGAACGACCAGATCATCTTGTTTCTCTCAGTCCTTTAGGAGTTTACTTCTACGCAGGCTTTCATGTGTCATCCAGTGATGAGAGGCTTCAGTTAGATTGGTGATGGCCGTCTTTCTGGAACTTTCTCCCATCTCCACACATGATCTCTGACGTTCAGCCAGAGCGATCGTCAGGGTCTTGGTTACCTCTCTCCAGGAAGAGTCCCAAACTTCTTCCATTTGAGAATTCCAGTGGCCACTGTGCTCTTAACAACATTAAGTCGCACAAAAGACATTTTTGTAGCTTGGCACAGATCTGTGCTTTGCCACTGATCGCTCTCTGAGCAGCTCCTTTGACCTCATCATGCTCCCATATGCACTGTGAGCTGTCAGGCCATAATTATACAGGTGTGTCCGTCTCCAATTCACGTCCCATCAGTCTCACTCAACACAGCTGGACTGAACCATCCCAAAGACCATCAAGGGAAATGTGAGGCACCTGTGTTAGCCTATGCTAATCACCTGAACATTAGCAGGTATATTTCAGTTTTCCTTTTTCAATAAATTTGCAAAAAAAGAAATCTATAATTCTGTCTGCGTGCTGTCGTTATGGGGACGTGGACAGATGAGGACAGGAAATGAATTTAAATGATTTTAACATAAGGCTGCTACATAACATACTTTCTGAATGCACTGTGGCGCTTCCACCTGCTCACCACACATGTAGCTTTATACACACACACACGCACACACACACACACACACACACACACACACACACACATTTATATGCCCCCCCCCACACACACACACACTCAACTACTCTACCCTCACCACTTTGTCAAGCAAACACTTGCGCACAACAGTGCCGACTCACTCACACACACACACACAGACACACACCAGGTGCCACAGGTGAGCGTGGCGACTCGGCAAGCTAATTGCGGGCAAATCCTTTTGTGCTGCGAGTGTCCAGGGGCCTTCCCTTAAGAGCATCCGTCAGTGTTTTTCCTCCATCGTGCGTTCCTCCGGGGAGTACCGCCCCCTCGCTCTGCACTGCCCCCCCCCTCCCTCTCTCTCCCTCTCTCTCCCTCTCTCTCTCTCTGCAGACCTGGCAGGAGAGAACAAGAGGCCGTGGACACCAGCCCAAATCTGCTAATTATTTCTTTCTTTCTGTATCAATTATTTGTTCATAACACCACCCGCCCCACTTCCGCCCACGGTCTCCAGACACCTGATAAAGCCCCCATAGTGCACACACGCACGCACGCACGCACACACACACACACACACACAGTCTCTCTCCCACATACACACATTCAGGTGTACACACACACGCACACACAAATTGTTCCTTTTCTCTCACATATGCGTTTATACATTATAGACACATTGTAGACTTTTTTTTAATGTCGACAACAAGCAATTACTGTACTGGGTCCACTCACATTTACAGACATACATGCCCAGAGACTGGAGAACACACATGCATGCACACACACACACACACACACACACAAATCTAAGCGCACACACACCCATTTATCTCCCGCTGTGCTTCATTCAAAGCCTCAGAGGCACTAATTATTAGAGTAATGGTTGTGACAGGTTGGGTTCCGGGGAGTGTATGTGTCTGTGTGTGTGTGTGTGTGTGTATGTGTGGAGATGGTGGTGGTGGTGGTGGGGGGGTGGTGGTGTTGTAGGGCTGGAGGCTGTTCTCACATCTGTCACTTGTTAAATTAGCCAGAGACAATTAGAGTCGAGAGCCAGACCGACCAGATCACATCGTTCAACACGTTTACAATGTGCAATTGTTGAAACAGTTCACAATTACTGTCAAGACGTGACTAGTGCGATTGTGTGTGTGTGTGTGTGCGTGTGTGTGTGTGTGTTGTGACACATGCTTCCCTGTTTAGATATGACTCTTTATTGTCTGCCTATGATTACATAATCAATCACTGCAATGTCACACGGGTGTACAAAAGAAGAAATCCAGTTTTAGACAGGACTGTTTGATATTGATCAGCAGCCAGCACTGTGGTTGTTTCACATTCTCACAAATCAAACCCACCCCTGTTAAACTTTGTAGCCTATCCTCAATGCAGATTACAGTTTTTTTTTTCTTATCATAAACTCTGATTGCATCACACAGAGCGGTAGATTACGTATATTTTACAACATCGAAGTATTACCAGGCTCTCCGTTTGCCTGATGGCTGGGCCACGCTGTGCATATGCTCTGCGATTAAGCATCCTTAAGTGATTTTCATAGCGGGTTTCATTTCCCCATGTTTAAATGTGCTTTGGTTAAGCCCATTGGCCTCTTATGTCAACATGCTGCTGAGGAGATGGCATTAAATGGATTTAGGCTACTATCTTTGTGTGTGTGTGTGTGTGTGTGTGTGTGTGTGTGTGTGTGCGCGTGCTGTAACATGTGGTTTGCTTTGTTTGATTTGCAATGTGAAGTGTTGCTTGGCACTGTATATGTGTAAAACGTGGTTGTAGTGCAAGCATGTATATGAAGCTAAGTGTGTGTGTGTGTGTGTGTGTGTGTGTGTGTGTGTTTATGGGAAGGTTTGGTGTACATGTAGACACTATGAATGTGTGTGTTCTTGAGAGTGTATCGTGGTGGGTCATGAAGGTCTGGCCCTTAATGTCAAATCAGCCACCTGGTCCCGGATTGGGCCACAGCCCACTTCCCGTATCCCGTCCTTCATTTGGGAATGAATGGGATTAATCCTAATCCCATAGACACCCATAGAGATCAATACTAAACTGCATTTAACTTGATTTGTCTATAATCTATTACAAAGACGCTTACCATTGCATTAAGCGTCTGTGAAAGCCGCGGCGACATGAGCGGCTGGATTTTGTATTAAGCTTTGAACCCGTTTTCATCTGACCTGATTTACGACGCAGGTTTTCGGTGTCTTTTTCATGAATATTTGCATATTAATTTGTAATTTTCACACAACAGGATGATTTGAAGTGTAATCGTACCAATACCCACGCGTTTATAAATACACACACACACACACACGTGGCGTGGTTAATTGCCGGTTAGATTTCGGAATCTTGGGGTGCAGCCCCACTCGCTCAGCTCAAAGGAGGCTATCTGACAGACACGTGTAACTGCCCCCCCCCTCTCCCCCCACTTCGTTTCCCATTTAATTGGTTTCATAAACAGATTAATTTGAAGGAGAGGGGAGCGTAATTGCTAATCAGCGTTTCCACGCAGCTCCTGAAGAGCTGAACAGGATCAATTTTCCACCAGGAAAAGGCCTCAGAGCCGTCAGTGCACTGACAAGACAACAAACCCACTGGAATTCTACAGGAAATGTTAGGAACTAACATTAACGATGCTTTCACATGTACGCGTGCTGCAAGGGTGAATTCAAGACACCATGTTTTTACATGCCTACATCGTGTATGCGTGTTGATGTGTTTGACGTGATTTATTGTGACAGCGTCAGTAGGAGAGAGTGCGAGCACAGTCGGTGGCTCTGCTTTGTGAATTGTGATAATCACATGTGCGGTGATGTCATTGGCAGCGGTGCTGAGCGACGGGCTGGTCCTGCTCTCCTTCCTGGAGCAGAGCCAAGTGGCTGCGGTCTACATCAACAGGAAGAACCCGGGCTCGCCGGAGAGTGGCAGGAGAACAGACAAACTCTCGCCGTCTGAGATCAAGGTACAAGGTTCTGCAGAGAGTGTGTGAGTGTGTGTGTGAGTGAGTGTGTGAGTGAATACATCTAATACATAAGAAGAGTTCGACCAGTCCAAGCTAGCGTCATGCTGCGTCATGTCCAAAGAACAGCCAGAGAAACATGGCGTTTGACTGTTTACAATCAAATATTTATAACATTCCAAAAGTACCACAACTTTAGCGCCCGTTCTGTTTCGTTCCACAAGTTAACGCGTGCAAATGATTATTTCACATATTTGTATGATATATTTCTGGGGCAAAGCTCTTGCCTTGTCACAAAGGTCACAAAGGTCATACAGGTGTGTGCTGAGAGGCAGGTGTTATTTTGATGCTAGTAACAGGTCTTGTGCCGTTCTCCCCGAAACAGAGCCGCACAGTGTCGTCCCTCACTAGCGGGCGAAACACTAACCCCGGCATTATCACATTACTGCCAGGCCCCTTTGTTAAAGTGTGTGTGTGTGTGGGTGCGTGTGCATGTTGGTGTGTATGACGGCAATCGTTCCTGCCGCGCGTCTGTCTCCAGAAGCCAAGTCCTGATAAGACACACCCCCACTGCCGCCGCCGCCGCCGCCACCGCCACCGCCACCCCAGCACATACACATTCATTCAACAACCACCCCTGTCAATACATGTGCACGGAACCTGCAACACACACACACACACACGCGCACATGCACACTCAGCTACCCATCCCCCACAACAAACACACACACATGCACACGCACTTACACATTGCCCTGGTCCAGTGGGCTAAGCTGAAGAAGGCAGAGTGGGGGGGTGGGGGGTGGGGGGGCATTGAGGGGGGCGCTAAACTAATCCAGCCCACAGAAAGTGGTTTTTGATTATTGCTGACCAGCAAACGCCAGCAGAAAAAAAAAAAAAAAACTAGGAGAGAGGAATGGATGGAAGGATGGGGGGCGTGGGGGGGGGGGGGGGGGGGGGGTTAGAGATAGAGTGTGTTATTAACCCAGTGATTTTCTGATTTCATTTTTTTTCCTTCTTCTCCATTTTTAATCTGTCAGTGATCTCCCGTTCTGCTGTTTGGAGCAACTCTTTGTTCCCTTTATCATCAGATGCACTGCCATCATTTTCATTCCTCTCTGTATTTTGTGTCCAAAGCAGACCCCCCCCCCCCCCCCCCCCCCCCCCCCCCCCCCCCCCCCCCCCCCCTCGCCCTCGCCCCCCAAGGGGGGCAAGAAGGGCAGACGTGGACCACTGAACCTGAAATCTGCTCCACTCGTACAGTGCAGCTTGTCAATGCACTAATTTCTGCAGCGCTCCCTGGCTTTTAAACCTTGTGTGCACCGAGGAGTGTGTGTTTGTTTTTAAATGACGTTTCTAAAGATATTCCTCAATTGCCACTTTGGACAAAAACCCCACTGTGCGAATTTTAGTGGGGGTTTAATTTGACAACTGACCGCTCCTTTCCCCTGGGTTTCAAACTATTTATCTGGACACAAACATCCCATTGATCTGTTACAGAAATACAAATTATTTTACCTTGTTATGGATGTTGTTGTCTTTGCCCATTTCCATTTCCCTGAAGCGTTAGTGCATAAAGGTGGACATCACATTCCCTCTTTCCATTTCAAATCCAAACAATCAGGTTGGTTTTCATTACCACCTTTTATTCGTCTCCCTTTTCCCTCCTTCACCTATGTCACAGGTCACATGCTAACCACTCAGCATCATGACAAAGGTCATGGACACATGGATATGTGTGTGTGTGTGTGTGTGTGTGTGAGAGACCTGCAGTTGCTCTAGCTTCTGTATAGAACACAATTTGTTAAAGTGTGCGTTTGACCTTAGTATGCCTATAAAAGTATGTGTTGAAATGCCGTTTTTATTTATGTGCATGTGTGTTTTTGCGTGCGTGCATGCATTAATGCATGCATGTGTGTGTGCGTGTGTGTGTGTGTGTTTCTGTGTGAAATGTGCGTGCCCCGAGCGCCACGAGGGCTCATTACCGTACGTCTCTTTGTTGTGGCCTGTAGAGCGTGTCAGACCTTCCCAAAAAATATGCACATCGCTAAAACAAGAAGCCCGAAAGAACAAAACACACACACAGACATTAATAATGGAAGATGAAAAAAAAGAAAAAAGAAGAAGAGCGGTCGACATCAGCACAAACAGGATGAGGGGAGGACAGGAACGCCATTTGTTTTCGAGGCCTCCGGTGTTAAGAAAAAGATCATTCACGGAGATATTTTCTCGATGTGCGTGTGCGTCTGCCAGTGTTGATCTTCTTAACCTCTGCGCTATTGTGTGTCTCTGCGTGTCCATGGCCAGGTGGTGTGTGTGGAGGTGGGCGCAGGGGGTCCTGGACTCCACAGACACGTGGGCCTGAACCATCTTCAGGATGTGGCGCTCTGCTGGTGGAACCTGGACGAGCCCGGTGAGCAGCTATGGCCCCGGACTCCCAGCAGTGTGCACAGGAACAACCTGGTCCTGCTCAGCAGCTCACCTTCAGAGGGCCTCAAGGTACAACACACACACACACACTGTCCTGACTGTTCTTCTTCATCATCATCATCATCACTGTACCAACTCTGTGGAGGAAAAAGCCCTTTGAACACATTGCTCCCAATGCCGGGAGTCCAAAAGTAATAGGACAGACACACAGGACTCCAGCATATGGGAGGGGTCAGTGGAGCATGACCTTCTAGCCTACGTGTTCTTATTGACTTTGAGAAGGTTTATGACCTTGTCCCTGTGGAACGTCTCCCGGGGTTCCTGCTGCAAAGGGTTCCGGTATAAATGGAGCAAACGCCGCGTCCGTATTTTTGGCAACAATTCAGATATGCTCCTGTTGAACCTCGGCTCGCCACTGATTCTCTGTATGATCCGGCACCACGGAGGCGTGTCCTCTGTGGTGACCTCACTATCCTGCCAGCACTGCATCAATGTATGGCGTCCGTTGGCGTCCGTTGAGAAGGAATTAAAGTATGTTCGTCACAACTGATGGTGAGATTGGGTTGACGTTGTTGGGTTTTTTTGAACATCCTCTTGACACCTGGACAGGTGTTAGACGCCATCTTTAACAGTAGATGATGTGAAATCCATCAGTTTGTTGGTCTCTGTGAGACGAGATGCTCTGTCGGTGCAAATACAGCATTTCTACGTGAGCGCTTGTAATTATGTCTACGTGTATGTTCCTTCACCGCGAACACGCTAATAGAATCTGTCAGTATTCACAGCGATTCGATACAGCGCGCAACAGAAGTGGAGCAGGAGCGAAGCCGCCATTCCATACAATCGCAACTCTCCGAGGCTGTTTGAAACAGTTCGGAAATCAAACTCACGTTTGATTTGCCATACACACGCAAACACAGCGAGACGCATAAAAGGCGACAAAGCTGCTGACTGGAGTTGTGTAGCGCGGCGTGGATCGGATTGGGGACGGCGTGTTAGTCACCTTAAGGGTGGCACCTCCACGCATCATCGTGTGAAACAGGCAGGAGAGCTAAGCCGCTGGCGCCACAGCGCGATGGAGGACGCCTACGTCTTCTCCCTCGGTCGCGAGAAGAGAAAAACGAACACGTGACCCCCATTCCGTGTCGTCGCTGGCTTTGGCGCCGCGCCCAGCGGCAGATGAAAGATCCCAAATCACCGAACCGAGCTTAACTCCCTCTCCTCCGTAAGCGTATGCAAAACACTCGCCCCGCCAGAGAGGGCCGAGGAGAGACGAGAAGACACTCTGAGCGTTGCCAATCGCATGTAAGGAAAACAAATTCATGAAGGCGGGATGGGAGGTGGAGGTGGAGGTGGTGGTGGTGGTGGTGGGGGGGGGGCACAAGCGAACAGTTTATATAAGAGCCGTGGCGGGAATCAAGCGGCGGGCGCACATCAGGAGACGCCAGCCACTTCAATCACCTCAAGCTCATATATATATATATATATATTTATATATATATATTTATATACATATATGTGTTCCTTTTGTTCCGTTCGCTATCTGCCGCGCTAAGCCAATTTTCTAGCCAGTCTCTCGGCATTTGAAAAAGTCTGATTTCTTTCCCTATGTGGTCTTAATTCATATGCACCCCCCCCCAACACACACACGCACACACACACACACACACACACACACTGATTAGTGGAGCCATGGCACACAGGGGGTGGAGGGTGGGAAGGAGAGGAAAACACATGCGTAGTTTGTTGTTTATGCAATCAGTTAACATTCTTAATCATCCTCCCTTCACGCTTTCCCACAGACACAAACAGAAAAGATACACAAACACAAACATTTTTGCAGAATTTAATAATCCAAATGAAAGCGGGTAAAAAGAAAACATGATGTATTTATTTTCTGCATTTTAAGTCAATTTAGTAGTGTGTTGTTGTTGTTGTTTTGTAGCTGTTTGTGTTTGTGTTTCTGGGGAAAAAAACAACCCACATACCTTCTTTTGTGATGTGTTTAAGGTGAGTGATGATCCTGTTATCTGCCAACCAACAGTTATTCTGCATTTGTGCGATTTGTGCGCGACTCTTAAATATTCTTCAGCTTCAGCTCTGTGCTGCGACAAACACAGTGCACATAAAAGACTTTAACTTTTAAAATGAAATCACTGGCATGGTAACAATGTGTCATTTTTAATGCATGCACTTTATTTTTTTATTATAAAATATTGGAAAAAAATTTAAATGCATAAATGTGTTGTGTCTTCACCGTCAGAGTAAAACGTGTGCAGCAGAGAGCAGCCGAGTCATAATTTAGACCCTGAAAGGTCGGGCGTGTCGATCCAGAGTGCAGAATTACCCCCGAGCTGCGCCGCGTCGTCATAAATCACACAGGTGAAACAAAAAAAAAAAAAAAAAAGAAAAATCTTCCTTCTGTGCTACAATTATGTTCAGTGGCTCCAATTATGACAGTTAAGGTGAGAGGAGCGTTTTGATGAATAATCCCACTGTGCCTGTGTGATTTCTCAACTCTTGCCCTCAGTCACATACCTAACACTTCCCACCTCCCCCTCGTCCCCTCATCCCTTCATCCCCTCATCCCTTCATCCCTCTCCCTCTCTCTCTCTCTACCCGTCTCTCCCTGTCTTTCTCTGCTCCGTGAGCTGGAAAATTGGCTTCAAAAGGCCACTGCTGTGAACAAGGGCCAGTCACACAGTTGGGCCCGTCCGCTTTATCTTCCACGCCACGGAGGGGAGGGGAGGGGGGGTGGGGGGGTAGGTGCCGACTAGAGAGAGAGGAGAAGAATGGAGAAGAATAGTTTTGACCAGTCACTGAAACCAATAACCAGGAGAGAGCTACTTACTAGAAGCTCTCTCTCTCTCTCTCTCTCTCTCTCTCTCTCTCTCTCACACACACACACACACACACACACACACAACCCCTCGTTTGAGCTTATTCATCATTTTCCTGTTTTTACGCTCTCAGAATCAGGATGGTGCATTCAAGTACCATAATATACCCCGGTGAGTTCGCAGGCAAACTTTCTCTTTCATGAATATGTGAAAATGACACAAGCCCATAGTGTGTCTGTCAGACACACTATGGGCTGCACCTACTACACAAACCCGTATCCAGCACAGTGTCACAATTGACCCCGATAAATAAAACCCCCCTCTCAGAATTGTCCTGGTGTGGTAACACAAACGCACCCTGCACTATCTGAGGCCGAACACTTGGCGAACTCAACACTTTTTAAACTGGTCTTTTTACCTGCAGGCAAACTGTATCATAATTAGTGCGATGTTTGTGTTGCGCTGTACATACGGTAACAC
Organism: Trinectes maculatus; assembly: GCA_016785345.1. Lineage (NCBI taxonomy): Eukaryota > Metazoa > Chordata > Actinopteri > Pleuronectiformes > Achiridae > Trinectes > Trinectes maculatus. Next base: position 370,330 of record JAFBJQ010003685.1, read on the forward strand.
AAGCGCTTCCAACCCCGTAACACTGACAGTCTCGAGTGCTGTGCTCTAATCTCCTGTAATCAGCCGCGTTGCCTTCAGGTGCATTTTGACTCTTCGTGTGTGTGTGTGTGTGTGTGTGTGTGTGAGTGTAATTGTGTGATTGTGGGCAGTTTTTGCGTTGACATTATTTTTATGTGATAAATCCACAACAACATGTAGCATCTTACAAACGTACAATAAAATACAGATTTCTATAGCTGAGTAACCAGCAGTGAAATTATTGATCGTTATTTTTGTTTTGCATTTTTTTTTCATTATTTTCAGTAAATACACAGTTCTTTTTCTTTTTCTTTTTTTTCTTTCTTTATTTTTTTTTTTTGCATTGCCCTGATCCCGACTGTGGACGTGCAGTAAGGTACGAGCAGTGGTAGAGCGTGGGTTTGAGTGTTTGCACACTCCCTCACATCATACGTGATGTTTGTGTAGGTAATTTGACAACGCAAACACAAGACCAAAGACATATTTGTCTAGATCTCAATTAAATTATGGGCTGTGTGGGGGTTGAGCCGGGTCATGGAGTGTTTACACTCTGCCTCCGAGCCCTGCGGGGCGGTGATGCTGTGGAACTGATGTGGGTCTCATGAGTCGTTGTGTGGACGGACTTCTGGATCTGCACGTCCATTTTATTCCGAGTATCCAGAGAAGTGCGCCATCCGCAGGAGGGAAGGATACCACACCTCTCACCCGCTGGCTCAAGTAAACACACACACACACACATGCACACAGCAGCCACCCCCTGGGGAGCAGCAGGAGTTGGCTCTGGGGGGATTATGGATGGGGAAGGAGCTTTCAGGAGGACCATCATCTGCTGTAGACCACGGGCAGGCAAAATCACTCCCCTCCACCCTCTAAGTCCCTGGTTGGCAGACGGAGAGGCAGGCAGCCGATCCCTCTTTCTGTCTACTCGGCAAATCATTTCGCCAAAGCTGCCGCGGTTAATGCCGAGCTCTGATGGAGGCTCTGGCGAAAGGAGGTGAAATCCCTCCTTCAAAGCTCCACTGGTGACCATGGAGGTCTGCTCATTCATACAGGCCGTTGTCCCCTGTCATCCACCCTCAGTTCCTGGTTCCTCGTGGGTGCACCAACCCGAGACACCGCCCCCTCAGTGTCAGTGTGTCAGGGGCGTTGTGCCCACTGATTCAGCGTGTGACCACAGCTCAGATGATCCCAGGTTTTCACCCTCGTCATCTCGGAGAGGGCTTTGTTTCCCGTCATTCGCCATGTTGATCGCTGACGTCTTGGCGCCTCCCCCGGGTAAACACAGGAGGTTGTTTAGCGCCAGGTGCTGCATGCCAAGCTGCGGCGTGCTCAGGGAGAAGACGTTGTTGACCTTGAGTTGAAGCGGCGCTCTTATCATGAGTTGTGTTGATTGACAGTTGGGTGTTGATGAGAAAAGTGGATGGCTCTATTTCCTCGATCTGCGGGGGGTCATGTGGCGCGATGACTCATCGCTCTCTGTCGCAGCGTTTCTCTCACGTTTGCTGCCTCTTCTTTCTTTTTTTTTTACCCCCCAGTAATTTCTTTTGTTCAGAAAACAGGTTGAGTTAATTAACAGTACTGACACTCGTCTGTTTCTTCCAATTCCTAAGTGCAGGAACATGTTTAAACAACCACACAATTAAGAGATTAAGTTTCATTTGTGCTGCCTGAGTAACATTTAGTGACACGCCCTCTAACCACTCCAGCGTTAATGTGAAAAAAAAAACAAAAACGTTAAAGCAGCATGATGATGATGTCATTCTTCATATCCTTCTATTTGACCCTGTGTCAGGTCCTGACCTCTGTCCGGACAGAGGCCAATCTCCTGGACTGCCGCTTCAGCCTGCTTCAGCCCTACCACCTACTGACAGTGGAGATACCTGCAAGACCACCAGGATCTGGAGAAGAGCTGTGGGCTGACACCTGTGTGTACGACTGTGCACGTGGACGCCTGCAGCGCCTGTCTGCCACTCGCACCCCGCTGCCATCCCAGCCCATCTCCTGCTCACGTCACCCCTCTGAGAGCATGATCCTCCTGGGCCTAAGTGACTCCTCCTTGGTCCTGTACGACCAGCGACGGGGGGTCTCTCTCCTGGCCTCCTGTCCGGTGCCGCCCAGCCTCCTTGCCTGGCACCCTGCTGGAGCTGTGGCCGTGGTTGGGGGGCGGCCAGGAGAGCTGATGTGTTTCGATGTGGGCTTGGCGTCTTTGAACTTGGCACTGGTAGCTGAGGAGGTATCTTCAGCCGCGACACTAACGCTAGCTGACCACATGCGCTGCTCCGGAGGCCTGGAGGACCTGAAGTGGGCGAGGGGCCTGGACGGAGGTGCAGATGGGACAGATGTGCTGATGTTGGCCTTTCACGGGGGACCACTAGCAGTCCTGAGATTCAGACTAGGTATGTAGGTCAAGAAAAAAAAAAGATGAAGTCTTATAAAAGGAGTGAAAATGTATAAATAGCTTTAAAGGTAAACAAGAAACTGCAGTTTTATTCATGCAGTTAAGCTAAGTTAAGATGTAGAAGGTAAATAGGAGCTTCTTCTAATGAAGGTGTCCTCCTCCGACTCTGTATATGTGAGTACGCCGGCTGAACGGGGCGTCCTGGTACTGCATCACTGAGGGAAGTTAATTTGTTGACGGACAGGAAGGTTAGCAGGAGTCATGCTCTCAGAGGTCATTCAATAATCGCCCCGGGGCGCGCGCCCCCCAGGTGCATTCTGGGATGCATTTTTCCGATAAATCGTTTACAGTGGCTGCACGGTCCCTCGGGGCCCCCAGATAAAGTTTGCCAATCAGAATTTTCCGAAGCAGCCACCTCACCCTGTAGCACACAAACGTACGCAAACATACCCACAATCCCGCTCGCACGGCCTGGTGCACACTCACACATCCAGCGTCTGCTCAGTGTGACTTTGGGAGGAAGACGTGACAGTGGCACGCCGGTCTCTGCCGAAGTTTGGAAGCAGGAGTGGCGGGGGGGGGGGGGGGGGGGGGGTGGGGGGGTGTGTGTGTGTGTGTGTGTGTGTGTGTGTGTGTGTTTGCCTGTGTGCACAGGGAGAGGCGAGGGTGTCTTCCAACAATAGCTTCCCCCTTCTCTGATCGTCTGCCAAGGTTTTGATGAAGAAAGTCGCTGCACGTCATTTCTCCATGATAATTCCCCCCCCCCCCTCCTTTCCTTCCCCCCTACACACACGTGTGTGTATTCTTCTATTTCTCTGCTCGTGCACACACACACACACACACACACACACACACACCAACCCATTTGTTTGTTTGCTTGCACTCCCCTCGCTGTATTGACTTGTTTTATAAGGCTACATGACAGAAGGAGTGAGTCAGGAAGCGGTGAGGAAGAAAGGCTTGGCCAAGCTCCCAGTTCAGCCCTCCCTGGTAACACCCCCCCCCCCCCCCCCCCCCCCCCCCCCATGATAATCCCCCCCCCCCCTCCCTGGTACCCACCCCCCCACCCCCTCCCTGCCTGCACCCAGTTATCTCATCTGGGCACGCGTTGGCCGTGGCGGGACCTGCAGCGGTCCACGCTGTGGAGGAGCACACGAGGGAACGCGCTGCACAATGCAGGATAATAGTCAACTCTGTAGAAACGGGAATTTAGTAAAATAATATACTATAATAATAATAGTTTATGTTTAAAAGGCAATTACACAACTCAGTATAAAAAAAAACCCAAAACAAACAAGGGAGTCCAAGCTTCTGTATCTTAATCTGATATTTATTATGGTTGTTAAAGCAAAGCAGCAGGTGTCAGGGTCGTAAAATTGGGGATTCTGATTAATATTGAAGAATATTTTGCATTAGAACCACTTCATATGCCACACACACACACACACACACACACACACACACACACACACACACACACACTACAATCAGCTGATGTATTAACCACATTAACTCTCTCTTTAGGGATTCGGGGGCTTGCTAATTGCCAGCTTGTCATTTTAATTGCTCGTACACCACACACACACACACACACACACACACACACAAACCCATTTGTTTGTTTGCTTGCACTCCCCTCGCTGTATTGACTTGTTTTATAAGGCTACATGACAGAAGGAGTGAGTCAGGAAGCGGTGAGGAAGAAAGGCTTGGCCAAGCTCCCAGTTCAGCCCTCCCTGGTAACACCCCCCACCCCCCCACCCCCTCCCTGGTACCCACCCCCTCCCTGCCTGCACCCAGTTATCTCATCTGGGCACGCGTTGGCCGTGGCGGGACCTGCAGCGGTCCACACTGTGGAGGAGCACACGAGGGAACGCGCTGCACAATGCAGGATAATAGTCAACTCTGTAGAAACGGGAATTTAGTAAAATAATATACGATAATAATAATAGTTTATGTTTAAAAGGCAATTACACAACTCAGTATAAAAAAAACCCAAAACAAACAAGGGAGTCCAAGCTTCTGTATCTTAATTTGATTCATATTATGGTTGTTAAAGCAAAGCAGCAGGTGTCAGGGTCATAGAATTGGGGATTCTGATTAATAGTGAAGAATATTTTGCATTAGAACCACTACATATGCCACACACACACACACACACACACACACGCACACACACACACACACACACACACACTACAATCAGCTGATGTATTAACCACATTAACTCTCTCTTTAGGGATTCGGGGGCTTGCTAATTGCCAGCTTGTCATTTTAATTGCTCGTACACCACACACACACACACACACACACACACACACAATGTCAATGTCATTTAATTAGACAGGAGTCAGTGATCACTCTGCATTGGGCCCACAGACGCCACTTTGGTCACCTACATCGTCCAGAACCAGAACCTCGTTAAGTCCCAGTGTCATTCGTAACGATGCATGTTAAAGTGTACATGTGAAAAAATGTCAGGATGTCAGAAGATGTGTCAGAGGTTCGACCCACAGAGAGACACACTCTTCAACCTTTACTGTTCCAGCACACACATCACACATCACATGTCACACACCAGCTTTTGGATGTTATTGTGCCTCGTGTACCAACACACCTTTGTAATAAAGTTACCCAAGATTATAAATAGACCTGATACTGGACACCTCTTCTTCCTGTGTGTGTGTGTGTGTGTGTGTGTGTGTGTGTACTTTGTGACTTTGAGTCACAAACACGTTCACCTTTGCCCTTTAACACAGAGAAGGAGACACCCGCGCTGCTGGGAAGGATACAAAACCTTGTCCTTACATTATTCAGCAGAGCGCACACACACACACACACACACACACACACACACACAGTTGGGGATTAAACAGACATCCCAGCTAATTGATTGACAAGTCAATGTCAGTCGGACCAATCTAGTGTTGCCTCAGAGGTTGGACCGATACACTGGACACTTACTTAGCTTAGTGCTGTGGGTTATTGTGCACAGCCCCACACAGCAACCCGCAGTGTTCAAGGCCTGGACACACAGGTCAACAAAAATAAACAAAATGAGTGTTGTGCTGTTGAGCCTGTATCACTGTATCCTATGTAACAAACAGTAACCACGCGACTCTGATGTTCTGGATGTGACAGGGGCCCTCACTGGGGGCCAGATGGGCCCCGGGGAGCTGCTGCAGCAGCGGCTGCTCTGTGGACAGGTCCGCGAGGCTCTGGGCATCCTGGAGTCCATGGACTGGAGCATCATGGGAGACGAATGCTACCGAGGCCTGAGCTCAGTCACCAACCACCTGCTGAGACTGGAGCTGAGCGCGGAGCGAGAGGGTGAGTCTGTGTGGACCCATTTGTTATATGTTAATATAATATAATAATATTATATATCATTATACATAATGATATATATCATACTATAAATATATAAATATGAGAGGAGGATGCTAACCTGGGCCTCATTAGCTTCATTGTTTGTAGTTTTGTGATCTAAAGATATAAACTCCTTAATTAAACAACCTAATCATCTAAGTTAGTAACATTTTAGTGTTTGTGTGCGTTGTTGTGTCTACAGCCCAGCTCGAGGCAGCTCTGGCTGTGTTTTATGCGCCGCCTGTCCCTCTCTCTGACACGGTGACACTCGAGTACAGGGAGCCAATCAGCAAGTACGCCCGCCGCTTCTTTCACCACCTCCTCAGGTAGCACCACCCAGTCCACCTGTGGCTCTCGTCCTAATGAGATACACCACTATAGATACGTGAGCCATTTATTTATTTTTTATTATTTATTTGTTTGTTTGTTTCCACAAACAGGAAACAGTAGAATCGGTTTTGTTATAGCACCTTGTCGTCATATTTTTACACTCTTATACCAGAACATTAAGTTTGTTCCTTTCAGAAGCTCGTTTGCCGCCATGCTGTTGTTGCTATTTTTAAAAAATTCCAAAATAGCTTTGGAATTTCAACGCACACACACACGGCTGCAGCTTTGAGTCATTCATAAGGCAAAGCGGTGCACATTCACCTGTTTGGGCTGTTGTTTCCCCTCTCCCTCTGCCACCAGAGCCTTTTGAAATGCCTGTCTGACTGAAATAGACCCTGTCGCTCCCACCGTGCCATAACCCGTCTCTCTGTTCCCTCTCTCTGTTCCCTCTCTCCGTTCCCTCTCTCCTCCTCGGCAGCAGAGCTGCAGCGTTGTTTGGCATCCCTCCTCCTCTCCTCTCTTATCACCTACCTGCATTCCTTTTCTCTCTATTAACATCACATGAATCAAATGAACACACACACGCGCGCACACACACACACACACACACACATACACACACACACGTACGTCCTCTCTTTGCAAGTGTTTTTGCTTTCATGGTGGTGAGAGAAAGTTTTGTACTGGGAGATTCATCTCTCTCTCGCCCTCTCTCTCTCTCTCTTGTTACACTCAGCTGAGTTATTGACAGTTTTGTTTGCAGAGGTGTGTGTGAGAGTGTGAAAGTGTGAGAGTGTGAGTGTGTGCGTGTGTGGAAGTGGTGGTGGGGTTATTTATGTGAATGATGTATATGGTTGTTTCCGCTCTGTGCAGACACCAGCGCTTTGAGAAGGCCTTTCTCCTGGCTGTAGATCTGGAAGACAGAGATCTGTTCATGGTGAGTGCAAATATAAAATTCTATTTATAATGTAAATGTAAGTTGTTTTTAAATCAGTAAGTCAACTATGAAGCAACCTGCACCCAAGAACATATTAAAAATTAACCGATAATTATGTAAATTTTATGAAATAACGCTGTAATACACATTGAATACACACACACACACACACACACACACACACGTATATGATCAATATGGGCCCCCGAACTGAGATGCTCTTCTGTGTGTTTGACCTCCTTTTTGCTCAATGCTGCTCCAGCACCCTTGACACACACACACACATACACACACACACACACTCCTCTTGGTGCTTCAATCACATTGATAGCACTGGTTCCAATTCCCTCCCCACTAAGTAGTGCTGCTGGGAAGGCGAATTGAAAAGGTGGAGTCGAGCCTGTGGACCTTGAAGGAGTGCAAAGGAAAGGTGGGGTGGGGGGTGGAGGGACGGGAGGAGAGCGGGCGGGGGGGGTAGTGGTGCAGCTACATGACACATGCAAAGAAAAGAAAAGAAAAGAAAAGGTGAGTGTAAAGAAAAAAGATCAGCGAAAATTTGTGAAATCTAAATGTTGTTTGTTGTGATCAGACGTAATAATTATTTCATTATTAGCTCAACAAATGGAGGCGACAGCAACAATGAAGCAGCAGCAGTGACACAGATCACCACAAACCCTCGTCACCGTGGATCTGTAACAAAGTCCCTGCACTTCCAGGCAACTTATTGTTGCTCCACCGACCCAGAGTGCAACATCTCCTGGTCTGAAAGGCCTGACGGAGGGACAAGAAAGAAAACGTGGATGTTGACATTTCACCCCGCGCTCTGTCCCTCGCTCTAATTAGGTTGTGTTGTTGCTTTAACCTGCTGCTCGACTGATTGAGTCAAGGTGGAGGGGGTTAATGAGGGCAACCCCCACCTTTATCAACCCCGCTTGCAACTTCCAGAACTCAATAACGCACTGTTGACTCGCTAAAATGCATGAACACATAGATAACACACGCCGTCACCTCCTCTACAGATGCCCAGCATGAGATACCCCCCCCCCCCCCCCCCCCATCCCCAAACCCTCACCCCCTCTGGTCTCATTGTTTTCCAGCTAACAATAGAGGCCCTCCAGCTTTTCCCCCCCCAAAAAGAAACCTTTTGTTATAATGAAACACTTCAGTGTCGGGCTAAATTGAGGGGGTGGATGAGTTGGTGGTAGGGGGTGTTTTGGTGGAGGCTGGGTGGGGGGGGAGGGGGGGTACGTAGAGTTGGTAATAGTGGGGGGTGACCGAGTCGTTTGCATTTTTTTTGGGTCATAATTGGTGCCTAATTAGCCTTTAATCATGAGTTGATAATGTAACCAGTTAGGTCATTCGTCAGCCAAGTCCCCCCCCAACCCCCCCCCACCCCAATCTGTGTGGCTGATGATGATCACGCGTGTTAATTAAATCAAATTGTGTGATAGCTGAATCTGACGCCTGCGCTTTTGTTCCCTGATGAGAGCTTGTGCTGTTTCCCGTCTGATGCCCCGCCAGTAAGGCGAGATGTGGATCCTCCACCTCCATCAGACGCGGCGCCCGGCGGCCCGGGAGGAGGGGGGGGGGGGGGGGGGGGGGGGGGTGGCTTGGTGCTATCACACATCTTTGGGAATGAGCTCATTGTTGTTACTCTAATTACTAATTAGTAAGTATTAAAACATTAAGTCCTCAACACCTATCTGATCGAAGTCTTAGTCAAACACAAGGCTCATGGATACACAGGTGTGTGTGTGCGCGTGTGTGCGTGTGTGTGTGTGTGTGTGTGTAGATCATGTTGATTTGTAAATTTATATTTTTATGTTTTATCCTAACGACTGTAGGATGGTTTCACTCTCGTCATTTACACCCTGAGCTTGTGGGTTGATATAATAATAATAATAATAATAATAATAATAATAATAATAATAATAATAATAATAATAATAATAATAATAATAGGTTTTTGTGTACAGTTGTATGTCGGGGTCTGTACTGTTTACATCACAGCTGCACAGACGACACCCACATAGACATTAGAGCCATACGTCTAATCCCCCATTTATTTGTAGGTAACTCAAATATCAGTCAATATCGCCCCCCCCCCCACTCCCCTCAGAAAAGGGCCCACTAAAAGGCCCCTCTTTATCAGTGTGGCTCGCTGCCGCGCTGCAGCCACTAAAGCTCTTATATAAATAAGATTAGTGTCACGTTGGAGCGTTGGGGAATAAGAGATGTAATATCTGATGGTTTTATATGCAGTATTATTGTTATCCCTGCTTAGTCGGGGTGATACTCTCTCTCTCTCTCTCTCAGTGTATATCTCTCTCTCATTTCACCAACTGTTCATTCGTTTATTCTCTCTCTCTCTCTCTCTCTCTCTCTGTCCACACAGATTTACAGTATTATGAGGAGCTAAGCTGGAATAAAGCGCCCCGACATCAAATGTTCATATTGTTCTCGCCTGTCTGTCTGTCTGTCTGTCTATAATCTCCCTCTTTGTCTGTCTCACATTCATACAGTATACATGGAGAAAAAGAAAAACCCTCGTTTTGAATTCTTCTTCTTCTACTCTTTTATGTCTCGCTCTCGTCGCTCCAGCGCGGCGCCTCCTCTCCTCCGCCGCCGCCGCCTGTTTGTTATCAATTAGGAAGCCTCAGTCATATCTAATTGAGGGGCCGTGTCCTGGTCCGCGGCGGCTGAATTAGCCACCTCGGTCCCGGGAGCCGATTTAGCTCCTTTTGAGGCCATTTTGTTGTCGGCCATTTCCACATTTCCTGCTAACGCCTCGCCACAGAGGGCAGGCACCGCACTATAATTACCCAATCTGTTCCCATTCATACTCTTCAATTTCACCACCTCACCCTCTCCCTCGCTTTCTCTTCTTTTTTCACCCCCCCCCCCCCCCGCCCCCCCCCCTCTCGGCTCCAATCCCTCTTTGCTCCCCACCTCCTCTGGAAGCCAGCCCCCCCCCTCTTTCCCCCCTCTGGCCATACAAAAGCCCGGTTACAATATGGGGGTATTAAGGCCGGGTGCAGGCCCAGCTGGGGACTGGCTTTAGCCAGCTGAGGGTGAGCCTCGGCGAGCGGCGAGTTACAGCACTGATGTCCTGTGATGTCGCTGAGGCGGAAGACTTTCCTTAACACGCTGTCGCCTTTGATGGGCCCCCGGGCCCTGCACTCTGCTCGAGGAAACCCCGCGACCCCGCGTGGCCCCTCGTTGGGTGCCGGGATGAGGGTTTGATTCAATTTGAGTCAGTTTAAGAGGCTAAATGTTTGATCTTTTCCTCAGTTTGTTACAACGTGGATAATTTCGGCGGTTCAGAGTGTGTTGTGTGTCGATGGTTGATACGGATCATTATCAGGGATAATTCCTATTTTTTATTATTATGCAAATCTTCATCTGTTATTCCAGGATACACGTTTTATTTTAGACAACGTTTTGAACACTATATTATTATTAAAGTCATCAGTCAATAGCTCAGTAAAAATATTTCCAGCTATGCAGTATTTATTTTTAATTTAATTAATTAGCTTTTGAGTTTATTTCTATTTGTCAGATTGGTAAATTGACAAATTGGCCTCAGCCTGGCTCCATAGGTATAAAAGAGTGGTATGAATGGTTGTGCGACGCTCTGCCATCGTTTACCAGTATTATCTGTCTTTATGGCTGTGCGAGAGTCAAACGGAGGACACACGCCGTCTCCAATATTGTCCCGCGCTGATATCGTAATGTGCTCTGCAGGATATGTTTCTCAGTAAAGAGAGAACAGCAGCGTCTCTGAAAGGTGAACAGTCCCTCGCCATCGCTCCCACTTTTGAAATGTGACAGATAACATCCTCCCTGGTTCAAACCCCGAGAGACGAGGGTGCGGCGGAGGAGGAGGGGGGGGGTACAAGCGGGCTGATTTCAAAGTTTTTTGAGGAATCGGCATTTCATCCAAACGCTGCTCTTTCTGATGTTGGCCTTCAAACGACAACTCCGTTTTTTTCCCCCCCGTCTTCTTTCGTGTCATTTCATCTGTTTCTTCTCTCGCCCGCCAAAACGCCGCCTCCACTCCTCCCCAAAAAAAGAAAAAAAAAATCCCTATTGTCATCTGAGCTTAGATTCATTTTAGATTAACGTTCACGATTCTTTCTTTCTCGCATTACCTTCAAAGGACCTCCATTATGTTGCCGGTGATAAGGGCGAGGTGGTGCTGGCGGACGCGGCCAAGAGGAAGGCTAATGAAATGGAGGCGCAGGGCATCGCGGGCAACGGTAAGGAAATAATCAGAGTGTGCGACTGAAACGACACTCAGACTTTTCCTCAGACTCTCACCCTCCTGTAACATCTGGAACAACATACAACACAACATGTGTATTTGAACTTTCAGGAAGAAACCGAGAAGACGTTGAGATGGTTGTAGATGGACATTTTGCCCAAACTGAACACACAGTGTGTGATGGTGTGTGTGTGATGGTGTGTGTGTGTGTGTGTGTGTGATGGTGTGTGCAGCGAGTGGAGCCGGTGAGGGCCCAGTGAGTTTTGTTGTTACTCTCGGCTGTGCTGCTGCCCTTTGACAAACATTCCCCAAAGCACATACCAGAGGGGATCAAGCCAAGTTCCTCATTACAGACACACACACCCACATTCACAGACACACACACACAC
>JAFBJQ010003685.1:383539-411039 GCA_016785345.1 Trinectes maculatus
GTGTGTGTGTGTGTGTGTGTGTGTGTGTGTGTGTGTGTGTGTGTGTGTGTGTGTGTGTGTGTGTGCGCGAGAGAAGGCCTCTCTTCTCTTCCGCTGTGTCGCTTTGCCTTTTGAGGAGCACGATGCCAAGATGGTTCTGTCTCCTCCTCACAAAGGACGATGTCACTGTGAGGCTTCTCAACGGGCACAGAGACAAGAGCTTTATCTGAAGATCCACTCCTCCACCTCCTCCACCTCCTCCTCCTCCTCCTCCACCTCCTCCTCCTCCTCCTCCTCCACCTCCTCCTCCTCCTCCACCTCCTCCTCCTCCTCCTCCACCTCCTCCTCCTCCTCCTCCACCTCCTCCTCCTCCTCCTCCACCTCCTCCTCCTCCTCCTCCACCTCCTCCTCCTCCTCCTCCACCTCCTCCTCCTCCTCCACCTCGTCCTCCTCCTCCTCCTCCTCCTCCTCCTCCTCCTCTTCCTGCGCTCCCTCTCTTCTCTAAGTCGTTATGATAAAAGCCTGTTAGCTGCGGCGAGAGTTGAAGAGACGCTCTGTTTCCCTCCCAGCTCTGTTTATCGCCTTATTGACTCTCTCCCCCCCTCCCCACACACACACACACACGCACACACACACACACACACACACACGCACACACAAGTGTTTGCGTTCTCTTCTCGGTTCAGAAGCTTCAGTGGAAGAACATGTTCACGACTCTTGAAGACACTCGTGGCTGTTGACACAAACCATACAGAGATAATCGATTACTCCATTCTGAGTAGAAGTACTATAGACTGATACAGTAGTACTACAACATGTCCACGTACTATACGTGGTGTACAAAATATGTTGTTTCTGTTCATATTACTCGACAGTAAAACGTTATTTACACTGAGAAACAGATGTTCACCCCGGTCATCATCTGAGGATCCAATATCTTTTACCAGTTCCATAATAACGTTTCCATGTTTGTGTCCATGTGTGCGTTTGCAGATCTTCTCGGGGGCATTAATGATGTGTGTGGTTCCATCTTCAGTGACAGACAGACAGAGAGGAACCGTGGTGCGACAGGACCTTCATACTCGCTCACTCCCACTACACAGTGAGGTTTTATGTATACACACACACACACACACACACACACTTATTAAAACTGACGTATGTTCATGAATATCATGTAGACTCATGTCGTCTAGATTTAGTTCTGCTTGGTATAAATGAGGCCTCCTCCATCATCTCCATCATCTCCATCATCTCCATCATCTCGCCTGTCCTCTCCCACTGTCATTCATCTCAGTCTGTCTCTGAGTGAGCGCTCACTCCCTCTGACATTTCTAACATCAAAGCCACATCGGTTCCGGGTCTGAAGCGTCCAGCGTTTACAGCGATGGACCTGGAGTCACCGCCGCCCGCCGCCCGCTCCCTGGTGCACAGACACAAAGTCACTGATACAGAGAGACTGTTTAACACACTGACATCCTCCCTCTCTTTGTCCATATCTCACACACACACACACACACACACACACACACACACACAGCGACAGATTTAGCCGCCCACGTCTCTATTATTGTAGGATGGGTGGTGTTGTCGTTGGGATGGGGGAGGGGGTGTGGGGGGGGGCAGTGATACCCCAACTAACATATTGGAGTGTTTCTATGGGATTTGTGTGCATTAGAAAAAAAAGCGCTCTCTTGTTCTTCTCATCTTCATAGGCTTTTCATGGTTGTTTGACTGTAACACTGATGACTCTCTGCACCCCCCCCACACACACACACACACACATGCATATCCACCCCTCCACTCGGCGTTTTTCTCTAAGCCCCCTCCATCCATTCCAAATCCCTTCCTATCGGCCAATTTAAACAAGCCGGGTCCAGAGAGAGAGAGAGAGACAGAAAGACGGAGAGAGAGAGAGACATAGAGAGAGAGAGAGATGCTGTGGCCTAAGCTCTTTTTTTAAAAAACAGTAAAAGGAATGAGAAGAGGAAGAAATGAGTGGTAAAAGAGAGAGAGAGAGAGAGAGAGAGAGAGAGAGATGCTGTGGCCTAAGCTCTTTTTTTAAAAAACAGTAAAAGGAATGAGAAGAGGAAAAAATGAGTGGTAAAGAAGGTTAGGGGCGATTTGGCAGCCAAAAGTACGAACCCCCCCCCCCCCCCAGGCCCCCCTCCACTGACACAGGCAAAGACCCCCCCCCCATTGACAATGGCCACAGAGAGACAGAGGCCCCCCCCCCCTTTATTTTTCTTTTATAATCTGGTCTCCGATGAAGTTTCATTGTTTCTCATGTGGAGCCAGCGACAGCTGAGCAGTGATGGAGTAGGGGAGTGCGAGAGATTCCCGCGTTCCCCAAATCCGAGAAACGGGAGAGAGAACGAGATGGGGATTCTGGGAAACGTCCCAACGTTCCTTTAGATGGCTGCCGGCCTCACTCGCTCCTCACGTGTCCCGCCGTCAGCGGAGTGGAGGGACGAGAGGCTCGTTTTATTTTTGTGTAGCAGAGGCCACAGTGACAATACATTGTTGTTACACTGACGTAGTTCCACTAATGAACCTGAATGAAAATGCATCAGATGTGACTGAGTCTTGTCTTTTGTCCCTTTGCGCCGACAGGGGAGCCAATCAGAGGAGGTTACGACATGTGACCGTCAGCCCGGGTGTGTTCAGGACACTGAGACAAACAGGTCTGACTTCCAATTCGGTGTTTGTGTGTGTTTAATGCGTCTGTGTGAGACGGATGAATGCGTTATTGAACCTTTAAGATGGGTTACACAAACACAAACTGAGGCAACACGAGCTGAGAACTTAACAAATGAACCATGGAGGCTTGTTTCATCATGAACAGTCACAAACAAACTGACAAACCACGAGTCTGTGATGAAAAAAAAAAAAAAAGGGAAGCGAACCACATTGTGTTGTCCAGGGCCAAAATAAACAAACACAACGCCACACCCTGGTGAGACAATAAGATTCAACTGTCTAATAGATGAAAAGAAATGTAGAGTCGCTAAACCTCCTGAGTAAACAACTGAAAATAAACAACACACAACACCAACAAACACTTCCCCACAGGTCGAACCCATCATGTACACAACCCCCAAACAAAGTGAGACGACAGGACGGCTGCTCTGATATACTCGTCCACTGATTACTGGGACGAGGAGCAGCTGACTCCTCAGGTGAGCTCGTTAGTGGCACTCCAGGTAACGGGGGGCGGAGCTAACCTGCAGCAGACTGACTGACAGACAGACAAATCTCTGTGTTGATTTCAGAGCTGCGTCCTTATGGACGACAACTGGGAAAAATAACACACACGCGTCCTCTCCTCCTTCCTTCTCCCTTCATTTTAATAATTCCATTTTGGGGTTATTAGCAATTGTCTCGCTACCATAATCGCTCTGTCATGTGGTAATCTGGGCTGCAGGCGACTGGAGGGAATTTGCATCGCCGTTGTAAATATGTGTATGAGGCGCACCGGGGTTTTAATGTCAATCACCACCTTATTAACGCACAGCTCAGAGCGAGGGAGAGAGATCGCCCTGAGTGACAACGCTTTACGACGTTTGTTAAAACCCAGCGAAGGCAACGTGTCTGACCTACTGAGTGAGCATGTAACCTGCTCAGGCATTCAGCTATGTGTGTGTGTGTGTGTGTGTCGGTGTGCGTTTATGTGCTGTAGGGCTGTCGTGTGTGATTATGTGTGTCTAACGTTTGGCTGTTGTACCAGTTTAATGTGCTGCCGCTGGTTCACTGGAACATCGTCCAACGTGTCATTTTGTCTCTCTCCACAGGGGGCAGTGAAAGCGACAGAGACGGGGTGAACGTAAGTTGATTGACTGGGAAATGATTCTCGTTTTCAACAGTCTGTCAACAGAATTCACAGGGCTCCATCATCATCACAGTCATATCAGTGTTCATAGTGTAGTGTAGTGGTCATAACAGTGTAACTACAATACTGTGACTCCAGACAGGATGATGTTTTCCTACAGAAAAACCATGTTTATGACCGTACGTTTGTTTAGTTTGCATGTAAAAGCACTGTAAGTGATTTATAATAACACATTGTATAACATAGTTACAGTGTTACTGATAATATAAATCATAAATCAACACAACAAGATCATCGATCATCATAGAGTTAAAGATGCTTTTAAATTGGACATTGGAGTCATCGCTGAATATGAAGCAAATCTCGGACGACCCCTTGCTTTCCAGACGACTGATGTTTTTCACCACTTAGACGATGGCTTTAAGAGATCACTGACTAATGAGAATAATAATTAGCCACAGTATGATGACGGTTCACCGTCCTCAATTAAATAGTACTTCAACTGGTTATTATGATTATATTATCATTATATATGACATAATAATATAACGTCATAGTATGGTATGTCGTCAAAAACGTTTAAAAAAATGCCATATACTATGTCGTCGAAAAACGCTGACTCAGCATTCACACTAATAATGAAAGAATACAGGTTACTTACAACTCTGACTCCAGGTGCTGGGAGCCAGTTGTGCTAACATTCACTGTATACGATGTTACATAAGGTTTGTGAAACACAACTTTTCTGTTTATTCTGCATGTTAGGACGAAGACGACCCCGGGACGCTTCACGTGGTCCATTTAGGAATGGTTTAAAAAAAACAAAACACTGACTGAGTAAGAATGAGACACAAAACACATGTAAAGCAATGAATCAATTAACTGACTGTACACTGTAATACGTCACGTCACGTCGTTACGTTATGTATATATTGTTGCTGTCATTTCTTGATTCAGTGTGTAGTCTGTTATTTTGACTGAAATTACAAGTCGTATGTTGTTCATCATTTTTGACACTTTCATTCTTTTCGTTCATTCTCTTCTATGGTGGGAAAAAGACTAAGTCCTGCAGCCACGCTGAAGGCGCGTTAAGGTTTTCTGCCTCCTTGTTTACATACACAAACATGACGGGAGTGTTTGTGTCCACATCCCTGCCTGACACCTCCAGGCCACGGGGGCAGCATCAGCTTCAACAACACACCAAGAAGCTACATTTGGTTTGTGAGACTGTCATAGTGTGTGTGTGTGTGTGTGTGTGTGTGTGCGTGTGTGTGCGTGTGTGTGTGTGAATTTCAGCCCTGTGAAAAACCTGGACGTGGATGGAGGTTATTTTCTGTCCAAACCAAAAGAACCTGAAAAAAACTGAAAACTGTTATACGGATTTCTCCTTTAAAAGAAAAACATTTTCATTCATCAGAAAATCAAAAAAATATATAAAATAAAGGCTTCTATTATACTTCAATCACCACTGATACTGAATGTTTCAGGCCTGCTCTGTGTGTGTGTGTGTGTGTGTGTGTGTGTGTGTGTGTTGGCCGAGATTACGGGCCACAGTTTTATTCATGAATAGGAGCCAAGCGGGGACTTTAAAGCAGCGCGCCGAGCCTGTTTCCTGAACAGCAGCCACAGCCGTGTCAGAGCTGTCGACGCGCCGCGCTCAGCGGCTAATCTGACAGCGACGCGCGAGCCCTAATCCCTCACTGTATCGTAATCTATTTACTTTGCATTCTAAGAGGATTTCCACCAAAAAATATACAAGAAGCGATGTTGGAAATGGACAGAAGATCAGCGAGGACGCTTTTCTGCTCCTTCTCCTCTTTTTTTTGTTTGTTTTGTTCACTGTTAAAAAAAAATCATTGTAGGGGTTTTTTTTTTGGAGGGGAGTCAATCCCCTGCGAGAGGGAAGGGTGAAAGGAATTACATTTCTGACTGATACTAATACTTCTCTTATGTAAACATCAAAATGTTCTACTTCCTGTCTGATGATACAGTCGGGCGGCGGAGACAGCCGGAGATAAGTGGCGTCTGCCGCGGCCTTTTACTGCGTCTCTTGACACGTTGATCATTTACAAACCAAAGCTGCATTATCTGACGATTGTTTGATTTGACAGCTCCAGCCAAAAAGAAAAACTGCAAAATTAGCTTAGCGGGCGAGCGCGCGTTCCTCCCGCCTCTCTGAAGGCCTAACACAGTCGGCCCCTTTTCCCGCAAACAGCGAACTCTCGTCTTCCACCGCGCGGGAAAAAACGACGCATGGGAGCGAGCGCGCTCCTCCGTTTCCCTTGAAGCGATGATGTCAGCGCTGTGAAGTCATAAATACTGGCGCGGCGTTCAGATTGTGCCCAGCAGCCTGATTGTACAACAGCGGCGGGCGCTCAGATCTGCGGCGTCCGAGATGACTCGCAGAGATAGGCTTATTAGTGGTATTAGCATAGTGCGCAGCGCGCGGCAGCTGTGAAATGGCCTTGTTAACATTTGGAAATGAATCAAGCCTCCAGCGTTTGCTATTATCCAGGTTATCTTCCTTTTTTTTTTTTTCTCTTCCCCCGTCTGTGCAACAGCTGTGCAGTGTT
Source organism: Trinectes maculatus (assembly GCA_016785345.1). Classification (NCBI taxonomy): domain Eukaryota; kingdom Metazoa; phylum Chordata; class Actinopteri; order Pleuronectiformes; family Achiridae; genus Trinectes; species Trinectes maculatus. The sequence goes on from JAFBJQ010003685.1 coordinate 389,921, forward strand.
TCTGCAGAGGCCTGATCCTCATCTAATGATGCTGGATCTCTGATTGGACTGATAACCCCACCCCCCACCCCCCTGGCCCCCAGGGACCTGTTTGTGCGTCTTATAGTTTTGTCTCAACATACAGTGTATCCCTAAAAACATTAAAGGGAAAGACGTCGGCGCCATTAAAGACAAACTCAGTGAAAGGATGAGATTCCCACGAGACACAAAGGCAGAATCGTGTTACGTTTCGTGCGGTTTGCGGTTTTCAAGTGTGTGAATGAGACGCACTTGGCATCAGGATCGTGCTACAACTATGGTAACAACACAAGGACCCACAAACATCGCAGTGTATCTGTATCAAATATATACTACACCACCTGTAATGGAACCAGCCGGCGCCTGTGCACGTCTCAGGTGAACGTGCATGAGACTTTTTACTTTCTAAACACACAACTTTTTTTTTTAAAAAATGGTATATTTGGTTTGTCATTTGTTTAAAATGTCCAGTCACGTGTGATCGATGGCAAACGGAGGAGGCGTGATGACCCTCAACTCGTCCATATTGACTCGCTCCCTCGTCCCACAGGTGGACGTGAGACTGTTTTGCGTGTTAAAGGTGGCGAGGGGAGTTTGCCGTGTTGTACAGCAGCAGCAGACTGACGCTGCGCTCGCCGTCTGTTTGTCGCTGGAAAACAGACGCCATGGAACAGGAAATGTGGCCGTCGCCACAGTCAGACGGCAGTGTGTTGACATGGAAACTCCAAAGCCTCCGGGTCAACGAGTCTCCATGAAGCTTTTTCCCAGGTCTGCAGGAGGAGGCTGCAGGGGAGAAGACAAGTTGTGACTTGGGTCTTTTCCACATGAGATAAGACCAGGCCTCTTCAAATTCCTCTCCACTGCATCTTCACCCTCGCACGACCACAGTGGAAACAGTGGAAGCGAGGGAGTCACTCGTCAGGAAGACAAATATTGAAAGAGAGTAAATATGAAGGTTTTAATGGCTCTTGGTTTCAAGAAAGAAAAGAAAAGACGACAGGAAGTGTTCGACTGCGCCTGAAGCCTCACAGGAGAACTGGCCGTCATGGCAACTCACATTTCAGGACCTGGTTGTCGAGATATAACACAAACCAGTTGTCTGCGTTTTATTTTCTTCTTACGTTGCAGGAAAATGGTTTGGAGGCAGTGACCAGAGGACAAAGTCCCACGAGGTCACTTTACAACTGTGCGTCAGTCTGAAGCGTGAGTGAGCTGTTTCTTCAGCTCGTTTGTGCGATGGCCTTCGGAAGCTGCCGTCGCCGCTGTCGTTGGCGTCATTGTGTTTTGATGAGAACTCGTATGTTTTTCAGCAGGGAACAAAAATAAAAAAAAAACAAAACAAAACAACGCAGCCTCTAGTTTCACGCGTTCAGACTCGACGTTGAACAAAACAAGATGCACAAAAACAAAAGGCCTTTCCTGACAAAGCGGAGAAACCGGAGACGGTTGCCTGGACGACGCCCACGTCGCTGTACAGTTGACCCCCGATTAACCTCCCAGGTAAATATAATCCTCCTCTGTGTCACCTCTCACTCCTCACACCAGCCTATACACACCACATGATGCCCAGGTCTGGCAACAGACGACAGCCAATGACAGACGAGCGTACCTGGTGTGTGCGTGTGTGTGTGTGTGTGTCCTGCATGGAAACGTAAGACACAAACAGCATGCAGGCTGCTGCTATCAGTGCATCTCCCTCGTCTCAGTCCGACTCTGACTCGGAGTCTGAGTCTGTGTCACACTTTGACTCATCGAGGCCTGATCAGCTCTCACAAACCAAACGGCGGCGGATCAGTCCGCTCGCCGTCTTTATCTGTCTGTCTCCGTCCTCTCCCTTCGCCCCGATACAATCACACAACCGCTCACGCACACAAACCGTCCGCCGCAGTTCCGGTTCATCTCCTGGACACGTGTGAACAAAGTGTCAACAGTTTCCAGTCCGCCCACATTTCACACGCCTTCACCGCGCAGGCCAGAGGTCAAAAGGTCAGCGGGTGACAGCAGGCGGCGAGCTGCAAAATCGATGGCGCTATTGAACGTTATGTATGAAGGTATTGGACCCTGTGCTCAACACAAACATCATCGTGTCATCGCGTTGTGTTGTGTTGTGTTGTGTTGTGTTGTGTTGTGTTGTGTTGTGTTGTGTTGTGTTGTGTTGTGTTGTGTTGTGTTGTGTTGTGTTGTGTTGTGTTTCTCCCGCTGATGAGAACATTCAGTCTGAGGAGAACATACGGATCGGGATTAAACGTTTAATGCACTGATGATGATTTGATCTTGACTGACGGTTATTTATTATGTCTGTGCAGTGGATTGAAGATGGTTTATCTGTCAGGAATTTTTTGTTTTCGGGGTCATTGGGAAGTGAGAAGTAGGAGGAGCTGATTCGAGGTCTGCTCTTCTACGTTCATTCAGTTATTCTGATGTTGTAAGTGTAATGTAAGTGTTTAATGTAGTACAGGCTTATTATTGTGAATTATACGTTTGGTATCAATCATCAAAATAAACAAATTATGCAAAGGAATCATTTAATTAATCAAGTTTCAATCAATTCAATTTTTTTTCTTTTCATAAACAAAGATTTTTATTTCACGTGATTTTAAGTGTTTTTACTTCCTGTATCATTTTAAGTGTTTTTACTTCCTGTATCATCAGAGGACGTGTTAATAGTTAAACACGGGAATGACGTGGTGAAAGGAGCTGTGGAGAGGGATGCAGGGTGTGTGATGAAATATTTATGACAATTAGATATGAAATGATTTGATTTCTCATCAGGGTTTTGTCTGAATTCACTTTGAAACAAAACCAGTGAAAGTCCTGTGACTTTTGGTAACAACAACAACACAAATAATGATAATAATAATAATGATAATGATAATGATGATGATGATGATAATAATAATAACAATAATAATAATAATAATAATAATAATAATAATAATATCAGGAGTTCAACCTTAACTTCCGGTTCGTTTCCCTTGTTGTTCGTTTGATCTCTTTAACAATAATCAAATCGATCTGCTCATATTGTCTCTTGTATTGATGAGGGCAGCGGTGAGGTCGCGTCCCGGAGGCCGCGCAGGAGGCGCACGCGGGCGGATCTGCCGCACACTGAAGCCGCAAATGTTTGTTTGGTGCAAATCCGGACAAATCCGCCGCTGTTGGCGCAAACATGTTTAACGTCCCGGTGTGTGGGTGTTTATTCAGCTGCTGCGAGAGAGAGAGAGAGAGAGAGAGAGAGAGAGAGGCCGCTGAAACACAGAGAGAATCGATCAGGCTGATCAGGGTGATAGGGAGCGATTATCGATCACCGTGTTCATCCGTCAGTCAGTTTGGGTGGATGATTTTAAAGGTGGAATTCGCCAAAAACGAATATTTGAGCTGAATCCGACAAATAATAACAACAACAAAAATCAAGATTTCATGTTTCAGCTCAAATAAAAACAAAAGCACACGGAAATAATGTTGTTTTTTTCTAAACACTATAGTGTGACCCGGTTTATGGCCCGCGTGCTATTCGCTATCAAACAACAATCATTTAAATTAAACTGTTTTAATAATAAACTATTTAATGAAGTGAAAAACGTCAAATGACGTCACAGTTCTGCCTCCGCAGTAAAAACGTGACTCGTTCGTTGTGTTGTGTTTGAAAGTGTCGATTCCGCTTCCTAACGAAACGGATCAATTAGGAAAACTGATCAGATGAATGTAACAAATGAGGAAAGAGAGAAATGAAGAGAAAAAGAGCAGATTCCTGTTTGTTCCATTAGAAATCACAGGATACAGCGGGAAAAGTGCGCTCTGCTCTACTGGGGCTAATTTATTAATTTATCTGCACAATTAACGAGTTGCGTTTTTTACTGAGGCACTGTGTGTGTGTGTGTGTGTACGTGTGTGTCTGTGTGTATGTGTGTGTGTGTGTGTGTGCGGCCTTCACTGCGCCAAACACGCTCATCCAAAACAACCTTGCCAGAGAACTGACGCAATTCCGCCCCCTCCCCCCCGACTCTTTTCCCTTTCCTTTTTTTAATACCATGCTTAATGTTTATGCCTGCGAGCCTGAACGCATCACACACACACACACACACACACACATCTGACCCCCTAACCTCGCCCCACCTACGTAATTACCGCATCAGAGCGGTGGAATTCCTGCAGGTGATTTAGCAGGAACCGTCTCAGGGCGCAGGAGTAATTATCACGCCATTACCGCGCTGCGTTCAATGACGCCTCGATCAAATGGCTCCCGGCTCCGTGTTTAAACACAGACACTTCATCTCACCCAAAGCAACGGGACGCGCCAGAGTCAGAGTCTCAGTCCGAGGCAGAGGGGATTAAAGCTTCACGGCTTTGTATTAATTCTACACCCATTTGCATCATTCACCCCCCCCCCCCCCCTCCCCCCCCCCCCTATCATTCCCCCCCCCCCCCTCCACCCCCCTTATAATTAAGAAAAAATGCATAAACCAACAGGCTGTTAAAGAAAAGAAAAGTGTGACGGGAAGACAGGAAAAGTTCTGTTGCATCCATGACAGAATCCACTGTGGCAAAGTCAACAGGACTGAAGGGATCTTTATTGGATGAAGATGAAGGTCAGGGTGGTCGCCTTAAAGATACATTCAACATCTCACCGTCATTCTGAAGCTACCAAATCCACACTTCCTCTCCAAAAATAAGAATAATAATAATAAAAAAAAATATGCTTTGACTCCAATATCAAGCCAAGTGCTGCGGTTCAGACATGTCCAATAATCACCACAATGCCCCAGAGAGGAGGAGGAGGAGGAGGAGGAGGAGGAGGAGGAGGTCTGCTCGGAAAATGTAGAGGCTAGAATAATAATGATAATATTAATAATAATAATGATAATAATAATAATAACCATATTAATATTATCATCCGGGAAACAAGTGTCCAGAATAGTTCGGCATGTATATTTTGGATTGAGGACATTTATCAAATAGCCAAAACATTTTTCTCTGCAAGTGAAACAATGCATATAAAAGCTGAACTTTATGGCCAATTTGATCTCTTTGGAATATTTGGAAAGATTTACATACAGGTTTTTTTTTTCTCTTTTTTTTTCTCCCAAAGTTGTAATAAAACAATTTAAAATTCGGCCAAAAAAAAATTACACCAACTAAACATGGTCACTGTAACTGACCCAAATACATATTTACATATTTCAGCTCCTTAATGTAGCTGACTAAAAATCTCTGTCATTCTAAAATAACAAATTTCAGAAATAAAAACTATACAGGATTTGATTGGGTCGGAGGTCAGAGGGCACTGCAGGCAGTTCCTGTCGCGCCTCAGAGGGGAAATATTCCTCCCATCCAGAAAGCCGGAGAGCTGGTGGTCAAAGGAGTTTGGTTGAAATGATGTTTTTTTGTGTGTTTTTGTTTCGACAAACAGTTTTTTTGTTGTTGTTGTTTTTCAGGATCATCCAGGTGAGGCCTTCTTAATAAGCCTCTTATTCTTCATGGTCAGGAAACTGCTCCTGATGCTTTCTCTTCACAGGACTCGAGGGACGGCTTCTCCTCCTTTTTAAATTTTTTTATTTGAATGTTTATTTGTTTTTTAAAAAAAGTTCAAGGAGGACGAGGAGGAGGAACGACAGAGTCCAACTGTTGAGCGTTCCTGCTGCTATCTGCTTCTTTTATCTTCTGGTTCACGGACTCTTTTTCGTCTTTATAAAAACAGGCGATACGCTAATCTGGAGAGGAAAAGAGGAGGGAGCAAAGAAAAGCCGGATCACAAGACTTGGAACCTCCAGGAGGCCTGGTCTTTGTAGTCCAAGCAGTCTGTGGTGTTAAAGTTGAGCTTCCACGAGGAGGCTGCAGTCTGCTCTTTGTAATCCAGGCAGTCGGAGGAGTTGAAGGCCAGGCCGGAGCCGCCGTACGCCTGGTGGTGGTGGTGATGGTGGTGGTGGCCCGATGACTGGCTGATGTGGTGGTGCGGGTGGCCCGACATGGAGGAGGCCGTCATCGGGCTGAGCTGGTGGTGGGGGTGGTGGTGGGAGTGCATGGGGGCCAGGTAGGATCCGCAGTCCACGCCGCTGAAGTAAGAGCTGGAGGGGGCGGGGTAGCCCTGGCCGTAGCCCGGCGTCTGGTTGTAAGACATGGGGTAGGAGGTGGCGGCGGCGGCGGAGCCTGACATGGAGCGCTGCATACAGGAGGCGTTGGACGGGGGTCCGGGCTCAGGGAGCGGGGCCACGGCCGGAGCAGGAGCGTTTCCCGGGGAGATCGCCGGGCTCCAGATGGAGGAGACGGTGCTGATGGAGGTAGAGGTGCTGCTCAGCGCCACCGGGCCCGTGTGGTTGGTGGAGGAGGACGAGGAGGAGGAGGAGCCGGTGCTGGACACGGCCGGGGGCGTGAACTGGCCGCTGCTCTCGGACCCGGTGCTCTCCCTGGCCGGAGAGGACTTCTTCTTGGGCGGCCGGGCCTTGGCACTGCTGCCGCTCTGCTGCTGCTGGCGACACTTGGCCCGCCGGTTCTTGAACCACACCTACGACCCAGGACACCAGCCAGGAGTTAGCAACCGTACACACACACACACACAACCTCGGCGTGTCAGGAAAACAAAAAAAAAGAGAGAGATTCCCGGGCCGACGGTACATTATGGAGGAAAATTGGGGGTTATTAACCACCGAGGTTCATTTCCACCCCGGCCCCTTGGCTCGGCCCGGCCAGGGGTCCAATTTCATAGCTGGTAGACGGCTCTAAGATAACAGGCTATAGGGTTTCACGGCACAGTGGGGTAACTCTAGAGCAGAGAGGGCAGGATGATGTCGAGCGTTTTGTTTCACACGCACATATTTGGAGGGAAAAGTCCCCACTAACGCTTTTCAAGAGCAGGATTTGTTTGTAGCTGTGAAGAATCTGCATCGAGCGTCCGTCCAGGCCTCTCCACCTTAAACCTCACATTTCATGGCCAACGCCGCGGCAGTCGGTCAAACTAATCACCACAAAAGAAGACAAACGCACTTTTCAATGTGAAACGTCATTGAGTTGATGACGTCGGTTTGTGCAAACGGGTCTGCATGAAGACCACGATCAACAACAACAACAACAACAGGGACGACTCAGAGGCCGAACCACACATCCAGCAGAAACCACACAAACTTCATCAAGAGCAACAGATTACAACGTAACAAACAAACTAACAAAGTAACAAAGTAACAAAGTAACAAACCACCCCACCTGTTCACATTTAACCATCATTCATAAAACAACAAATCAAAACTTAAAACCATCCTGTTCATCACCTTATTTCCCACATGCACAAAATATTAATCGTGTGAAAGTCACACGATTAATATTTTAATTGTGTAGCCAAATATATAGTTAATTATATATATATATATATATATATATATATATATATATAGTTAATTGTGTAGCCAAATATGTATAAAATACATATAAAAATAGAAAGTATTAGCCGGAGTTAGCCGTTGGCGGTAATGACGTCACGACGGCGACGTCTTCCTGTGTGATGTGTTTACTGTGCGGGTGGAAACACGATGCAGATAATGCGATGTGTTAAACAACGCGGTTCGACACCGTTAACGGCTCCTTCACTGTCAACACGAGTGACGTCACCTGCGGCCAGTAAAAAAAATAAAAAACATTTACTGAGGCTTTATAAAATAAAGTTACTTTTTTCCCCTCAAAATAAAACTTAATTATTATAATTAAATATAGAATTATTACAGGCGACGTTGGAAACGTGTGTTTGATTTGAATAAATTATATAATAAATCAATAATGTTCTGTTGGATAGTGATGTGTTGATTGGATATTGGATAAGGAAGCGGGTGATGGGGGGGGTGGGGGTGGGGGGGGGTACTGGTCTTCACCTGGACTCTGGACTCCGGCAGGTTGATCTTCAGAGCCACCTCCTCCCGCATGAAGATGTCCGGGTACCGGGTCTTGGCGAACAGAGCCTCCAGGACGTCGAGCTGGGAGCGCGTGAAGGTTGTGCGCTCGCGCCGCTGCTTCCTGGGAGTCGCTGCAACAAACACAACAGGAGCACAACACAATTTATAACAACAATAACAAACTTCATGTGCGTCAATTTGCATGAACCACACACACACACACACACACACACACACACACACACACACACACACACACACCTTCTTCTATTAAATTATATTGAAAGTTATGTAAATAATAAATAAATAAATCTTGTGGAAGTTTATGTCTCATTAGTTTTTTTTTATTTTTTTACTGTGTTTATTTAAACCGATTCATTCTGATGCTCCGAGACACAAAGTGAAACTAACTTTACAAAAACAACGATGAAGCAACACAGTTTCACTAAAAGTCTCTCACACTCAGACGCACACACAAACACACAAACACACAAACACACACACACACAGTGTCCAATCAATAAAAGTCACTTGTGTATTTTCAGGTGTTTACTATTTGACATCATATAAATGTTACATTTAATTGAACTGTTTTTTTTCTGACCAGGAGACTTTGTCTAAAAATAAAATCAAATAAATAAATTATGAAGCAGCAGTTACACTACTCCGACTTTTTCCTGCAACAACAACAACAACAACAACAACAACAATAACAACAATAATACATTTTACTGACACTTTAGTCTATGATGTCTGGCTGTGGTTTACTGCTTCACACTGGATGCATTAATCTTTAATGATTGTGTGTGTGTGTGTGTCGGTGTGTGTGTCGGTGTGTACCTGGGTAGCCCACAGACGGGTGCAGCAGGTCCATGGCGGCGCCGCTCAGCCCCAGGCCGTTGACGCCGTACGGGGACTGTTTGAGGTAGGACATCATGCTACAGGCGGACACGGCTCCACCCAGCTCCGGCCAGTGGGTCGCTTTCCCCCGATGCTGCAGCTTGACGGGACAGAGGAGCGGTCCAAGTCCCTGCAGCACAGCACCAGACACACAGCTGATGAAACCTGATCTATACACCACAGCTCTACACACACTTACTACATCTTACCACAAACCAGTTATTATTTCAACTCGTTGATTTCATTATTAATATTTAATTTTAAAAAATAAAATCCATCCAGGAGCAGTGGATCTGTGGGGCCGGGAGCAGTGGGTCTGTGGGGCCGGGAGCAGTGGATCTGTGGGGCCGGGAGCAGCGGGTCAAACGGCTGGAAGTGAAAATTCCCAGCGGAGGAAAAACAAAGCGGCTGAAGCGGGAAGTGAAGGTTCGGAGATTAAAGCCGAACCATGTCACCTGTCCATGAACACACCACGTCAGTGTGTTCCGGTTCTTAAACACGTGACCACGTGGATCTACAACCTCCATTTATTTCTGATTGACCAAAATGTTTAATGACAGAGGAAAAAAAAGATCTGTTGTCAGATAACAGACTTTATCTGATCTGATGTTAGATTCTGTTATGTAAATATGTAATGACGTCGTTTCAAAGATCTAGAGAGGCTAATCAATAAAAAAAAAGAAAAAGTCGCGAGGGATTATTTGGAATCGATTCTACATTTGATCACGGTCAAAGGCCATAAAGCGACGCGTTGTCAACTTTTGCTGACAAACACAAATTTACTTTTTCCTTCGTGTAATAAAAACATGTTGAATAAAAGCGGAGGTAAATTAATGTGTGTGTGTGTGTGTGTGTGTGTTTGAAGGCCTGCACGTACACATTAACACACACACACACACAAAATAAATTTATAGGTTATGAAGATGGTTTGATGAACTGAATAAATCACAGCTGGGGTTGTGTTTAGTTCGTATCAGCTTCTTGTGTGTGTGTGTGTGTGTGTGTGTGTCGCTTCATGTGTGTGTCGCTTCAGTCCGGGCTTTAAAAAAAGCGAATTCACATCTGAATAAAAACCAAGTAAATAAATACATAAACCATGTTGTGTCCCAGCTGAACCTAATTTTTACATTTTAATATATATATTCTTTTACAAAATCAAATAATACATTTAACTTTTTACGAATAAAAATCTAACTTCAGTTGTTTAGAAAATTCTCACTCGTTTCTCTCTTTAATTTAAAGCTCTGGAAAATAACTTCATTAAAAAGAGAAAAGTATTTCTTCACTTTTACATTTGAAGCAGATTGAAAGATGAATAAAAATATGATGCTTCTTTTACAGGACAACTTTGACCGTCATTCTGTCCAGTGGATTTTAAATAACATATGTTTTATATGTATGGTTTTTCTGCGATGAAATAAAGCGGGCTGATTTATTAGTTTACGGTTGAAGTTCGTTTTGTCTTTGATTATTTTAGTTTATTTAAACGGCAACTTTTTTTTCCCTTTTACAAACATGACACTGAACAGCGGTTTATTCTGATTTCAAATAATAAAAAGAATCAGTTTAATGGAGAATCAGAGCAGAGGTCGCAGCTCTGTGCTTTCAGGCGCGTGAATTAAATTACATGAGTGTGTGTGTGTGTGTGTGTGTGTGAAGGTGGAGGTGAGTTTAACAGTGAGTTTCTAACTGATTGACCAAACTGAACGTGTATTCCAGCGGCTCTGCGGCCCCGGCAGCGCCGCCAGGCCTCAGCCCGGCAGCGGCCCGGCAGCAGCCCGGTCCCGGGTGCGAATGGAGTCGGTGAGAGTGAGACTGAGAGAGTGAGAGTGAGACCTCCGGGGGCAGAGAGACAGCGTTTCTCTTGTCAGCGTGAACAAAAACAAAAACCGGTTACCGCAACACAAATATGAAAAGTCTCTTCCGGAGCCGATGAACCGACACTTCCGTTATTAACATCAGCACGTTACAGTCGCGCGGAGCCAAGCGCCTCGAACCAGATGCGAACAATTACAGCTGATGAGTGAGACGCATCGGCTCAGCTGTGTGTGAGTGCGCGTGCAGTGTGTGTGTGTGTGTGTGTGTGTGAGGACTTTACCTTGTTGTGTCCTTCACTGGTCCCGGAGCCTCGGCCCACGCGGCGGAGCAGCAGTAAAGTATCCAGCGGCAGGAAGCCAGCAGGCTGCGGGGCGCGCGGCGGTTCCAGGCGGCTCGTGCGGCGGTGGTACCAGGCGCTCACACGCGGACAGCGGCGTTGGGACCGAGCAGCATGACGGAGACGCGCGTCCTCGCTGTGTTTGCAGCCAAATAAATCAGACTCATTGGCTTTGAGGGGCTCGTCGCTGCCTGCCTGTCTGTCTGTCTGTCTGTCTGTCTGTCAGAGGGTTAAGGATTTCTAATGGAGACGGATGGAGATTGATCACCTTCTCTCCGCCCTGCGCCTCTATGTGCGGAGGACACCTGCGGATCCGCCTCCCGGAGCCAATCAGCGCGCGTCACACTGCGGACGGACAGCGCCGGCGGCCAATGGGCGCGCAGAGGCCGCTGGGGGAGCCCCCTCCCACTCCTCCACACCCACACCCACCCCACATCCCCTCCTCCTCCTCCTGCTCCCGGTCCCGGTCCCGGAGCAGTCAGGAACCTCAGTCAGGTCTGAAAATGACGGAGATGATTCTCAGCAGCGACTGATGCGCCTCTTCAGGAGCTGGAGGTGGAGGTGGAGGTGGAGGTGGAGGTGGAGGTGGAACCACTGAGGAGACCGCGACTCTTCACTCAGCCCAAAACTTCTTCTGCTAAAATCCACATCACAATCACACACACAATAAAAAAAAAACACACACACAAAACACACACACACACACAAAACCAAAGCAAACCCAGGATGTTAAAGAGACTGAAAAACATCATGGAGAGAAAATTTGTTATTCAGGGTTGAAACTGGTTTAAAAGCAGCTGCAGGTTCGTTTATGGGAAAACGCAGAATAGAAAAGCTGAGAGGCCTCGCGGGCTTTGATTTGATTTATTTTGATTTATTTCATTTTATCAGGCTTATTATTGATAACTGAGGAAATCAATCTGCGAGCGTTTGATTCAAAACGAGAAGGTGAGAAATAAAAAAAGTTACATTTATTCGGTTTTTAATTTTTACTGCGATACAACCCCCCCTTTACACACACACACACACACACACACACACACACACACACACACAAGCTTCATGCATATGAATGAGGTCTAATCCCCATTTAGAATTACATTTGCGGCTGGTTGACGTAAAGTTTAATAGGGACAGACCTCCGACTCACCGCGGAGGAAAAAGAAGAAGAAGAAGAAGAAGAAGAAGAAGAAGGAGAAGAAGAAGAAGAAGAAGAAGAAGAAGAAAACCAGAGAAGAATCTGCGGCTGAATCTGACTTTTCCTGCGCGTTTGAATCAAGTGACGCACAAAACAAAGCGCATTTTCTTGTCTGCGTGTTTTTCTGTGCGCGCTGTGTTGGTGCAGGAGAGGCCTGATCTGAAAGCGAGCTAATGTTCACCGGGGGGGTATGATGGAAATGACAGTGTGTGTGTCTGTGTGCGCGTGTGAAGAGGAGGTTGTGTAGCCTGTATGTGTGTGTATATGTATGTGTGTGTGTGTGTGTGTATGTGTGTGTGTGTGTGTGTATGAAAGCGGATGGGAGTTTAGAGTGATGGAGCAGTGATGTTGGAGATGTTGGAGTTGAGGCCTGCGCCGACGCTGCTTTATTGCAACCGGGACACTGGATACAGGATACAGGCACCTGAACGCACCACAATAAAAAACATACAAAAACACGCACCTGAACGCGCCTGCACAGTGGCAGGAATAAATGATGTGTAGCAGCGTTTTGGCGCACAGAGGTGAACGTGTACAAATCAGCCTGATGGTGATGGAGGCTGCTGGAGGGAGTGAGTGGACCGAGAAGAAGGAGAAGATATATATATTTTGTGTGTGTGTGTGTGTGTGTGTGTGTGTGTATAGAAATATATATATTTGCGGGGGGGTTAATTGATTTGCTGTGTTGCTACTGGAGGTCAACCCCTTTTACGCACCTTTTTATTTCCACCACATCACAAGTGTGAGCAGCCAGTGGAGGGTCTGACCGAAATACCATCACCCCCCCACACACACACACACACACACATACAAACACACACACACAAACACACACGGAGGCTCCGTTAAATTATGCAAAAAGGCCATTCAACAAATATGCTCCTCACAACACAAAAGCGTGGTTGGATTCTGTCGTGTCCCCGACATTTCATGTTTTTCTTTTCTTTTTTCTTTTTCTTTTTTTTGTTGGCTCGCTCTCCCCTCCTCTCCTGGACGTCAGTAAGACCCCGACATAAACCCCTGAACAAGCATCAAGTTATCAAGTTGCACCAACCTTTTGTAATAAGAGTATTTTGTCTAATCCCAAATTGCAGTTGAATTTTCTCAGCGCTGAGCTGTAAAGCCTGGGATTAGACAGAGCCGAGGAGAGCAGCGGAGAGGAGGGGGAAAAGTTTGGTCCCCGCAGCCGCGGGAATGGAAGCGGGGATCTACGGGGATGTTGCTGTCGCTGCTTATTAAAACGATGGAGCATAAAACAGAGAGAGGAGCGCGCGGACCGCGGCTCCCTCCGGTGCGCCGGTAGCGGACGGCGGCGGCGGCGGCGGCAGCGGCTCACAGGTGCCGAGGCCCTGTGAGGTGAAGCCAGGAGACATCAAAGCTCAGGAGATAATCCATTCAGCTGCCTGCTCAGCAGCGCGCGCGCACACACACACATACACATACACACAAACACACTTCCACACACTGCCGCTCCATATTCACCGAAAACCAGGCACCGAGGCTCCGAATGTTTTCTCCACCGCTGCTGCTGCAGCTGCACCGGGAGAGACACCGAGTGATCCCGCTGAGGTGAGTCAGACCCGCCGCTGCTGCACGCGACAAACCACGAGGTAAAACAAACAAAAAAACTAACAAACAAAAAAAAACAAAAAATCGCGTTTTAATGTGTATTTTATTCTCCACCTGACGTTCTCACGCGACTCCTGTCATTAGCTCTGAAAGCAACTGTTACTGAAGCTGCGCTGATTCACGAGGAAGGAAACAAGTTGGCTGATTTTAACCTGTTATTAACACAACAACAAAAAAACAACAAAAAACTTACAAACACAAAACAAAACGAACGAAAAAAAACAACAAAATAAAAGTGAAATAAACGATAAACGGAGATGATTTAAAACATTTAGAATAACTTTAAACCCAACACACACACACGGACACGGACACACACACACGGACACACACACACAGAGTGAATTCTGCAGTTGAGAGGTGAGAACGCGTTTTAATACAAACTAAATCAAAGCCTGTTTGGAGACCTCGGCGTGTAACGTTCACGTGCAGCGGTGTGTTTGTGTGCATCAGATCGTACTGTACAGGCCGAGGAGGACGTCTGCTGTCACGAGCCATTTCCCTGCGTTAATGGGGAACGTGTGGGGGGGTTGGGGGGGGGGGGGGGGGGGGGGGGGGGGGGGGGGGGGTTAAGGACATTTCTCATTGTTTATTTCAGTGTGACATCACGCGGCGTCGCAGGAAACTGACGCGACTTTAAAGAAAAGGACAAATCCAGGTTGTGGAATTATTTTCTTTTTCTCTTCTCGTACTGTACAGGCCGAGGAGGACGTCTGCTGTCACGAGCCATTTCCCTGCGTTAATGGGGAACGTGTGGGGGGTGGGGTGGGGGTGGGGGGGGTAAGGACATTTCTCATTGTTTATTTCAGTGTGACATCACGCGGCGTCGCAGGAAACTGACGCGACTTTAAAGAAAAGGACAAATCCAGGTTGTGGAATTATTTTTCTTTTTCTCTTCGTGTGAAAATTATTTCATCGACAGCTTTTTTTTTTCTGTCTGACCTGACAGTGACTTCCCTGCGTCCCCGGCTCCGGCTCCGGCTGAGCGACGGCTCCTCTCCGGCTCTGCCGCCGCCTCCTGAGCGCACAGGAGCGGGTAAAAGAAACCAAAAAACCCCCACAGTGATTTGTCTGCTGCTCCTCAGAGGAACCCGCTCTGCAACGAACACAAACACAAACCCGCACCACCTTTTCATTTCTAAACACGCACACAGGTCGCAGGGGAACCGAGCGCAGCGGCGAGTCGTCAGCTCCGCGGAGCCGCAGAGCCGGGGGCCGGGGAGCCGAGGGCCGGGGAGCCGAGGGCCCGGGGAGCCGAGGGCCCGGGGGCCACTGATCAGGCGAGGGCGAGGACGCATTCCTATAAGTTGTACTCATGTCCAAAAAAAGTTAAAAAAAACAAAAACAAAAGATGGATCATATGTAATTGTAGCGAAAAGAAAATCAAGAAACTGATAAAGTATTGGGATCAAAAGTTTTAAAAGTGCGCGTGCAAATATTATTTCTTTAAATAAAATGTCAAACAGTGAGCAGGTGTGTATGGAAGAGACGTGACGTGACGTGACGTGACGTGAGGAGCGTTACGGGTGGACACAGGACACACGGTGCTTGGTGGAGTGTGAAAGCACGAGGACTTTATTAGTGAAGACCCGGGTTATGACAGTGGAATAAATAAACAGGTACATGTTCCCACGCACGAGGAAACGGCACGAGCTCTCCGAGACGCGCGTGGCAGCGTCCTCTCTCAATAAATAGGAGAAAAAAAACAAAACAAAACAAAAAAAAAAAACTGTGCAGCAAAACGCACATGAAACGAAACGTGATGGTAGATTCAGTTACAAGCAGCTTATAGGACAAACGGCAATAAATTATATATATATATATATATATATATATATATATATATATGTATATGTATATATGTATATATATATATATATATATGAAGAGTCCTGACAAATGGAGGAGGATTTGGAAGCTAAATTGTTCAGAGCAGTGATGAATGAAAATATACAACATGACTTTTTCATTTTTTTTTAAACATGACCTTTCGTTTGGTAAATTGCTTTCAAGCCAGGACAATAAAAAAAAGCAATAGGAAAGTTAAGATTCATGAACGTAATGTGCCCCCCCCGCCCCCCTCCGTTAAGATATTTTACAAGTAAAAACTTGAAAGAGAAATAATTAAAAGATACAGTCAAGTAATGAAGTAGCTTTAAAAGACTTTCGATTTTTTCCCTCTCTTAAAAGTCCGACTGAAACGCCCCCAACATGAAGACAAAAATAAAGACCCCCCCACCCCAATTAAACCCTGTTGTGCTGTACCTCAAACCGTCTGCTTTCCACATTCACACAGAGGCGACCGTGCAGCTGCATGGTTACACACACACGCACACACACATCACACACACACACCTGACTGTGTGTGCACTGCTCTTGTCGCATCCATATTTATATTACAGACAAGTACCATCCTCAGTAAAGCAAAGGAGAATTCAAACTAAAAATGCTGTAAATGTGTGTATATTTTTTATATATATATATATGTGTGTGTGTGTGAGTGTGTGTGTGTGTGTGTGAGTCAGTATAAAGTTGGTGCAAAGGCATTGCAGGCCTGTTCATTCAGCCGAGTCTCTGTGGTTCATCCGACTGAAGCGACCACATCAGGATTCAAACCACCGACTGAAAAGTTCAAAAGTCGCCATCCAATAATAATAATGATCAGTGTCTTTTGTGTTTCTGTGAAATCACAATCATTGAAGGACGCACTTCTCCTCCTTCTTGGCCATCTTGCCTTTGTTCTGCTCCAGGGTCCTCTCCAGGTGCTCGTCCTCCTCCTCGGCCCTGCAGAGGGCAAAGGTTAAAAGGTCAGTGGGAGCGGGGAGGAGGCGGAGGTGGGTGTGCACACAGGTAACACACAGTTGGCGCCACGGGAGCCGTCCCTTTGCCACCTGTGGCGTGGCGTAACGCCAGGGGCCGAGCTCCGACCTTTCACCCTCCTGGCACCCACCTGGCGCCCTGCTGACAGACAGCAGTGCCAATCTGGAAGGGATCCCGCCCATGCAGGTGTGCCGCCGCCGCCGCCATCGGCGGCGTGCAGGCTGGCTGCAGGCTGGAATGCAGCCTGTCCTGCAATGTGTTCTCACTGTCTACAGTTTCTGAGGGATCTCTGTTAATTTGACGATAGGCCGCAGACGCTCTCGCACCAACTCAGCACAGTGAGGTCGGATAAAAACAAACAAACAAACCAACAAAACCCTAACACACACAGACTCTGAGGTGCAGCAGTGTGTGTGTGTACGTGTGTGTTTTTGTATTCCATGTTTTGTCTGGGTTTGGGTTCAGATCCTCGCTGCCTTGTGGGTAACTTACTCTTTCTCCTGTGCGTCCAGGTCTCTGACCAGCGCGTCTCGTTTGTTGACCAGGATGACCAGCTCGTCCAGCAGCAGCTGCTCTCGTCTCTTCTGGGCCTCGGTCTTCTGCCAGTCTGCAACGACAACGCAGGAACAAACGCCATCAGAAACACTACTGAAAAACTGCCGTTTGTGCTTTTTTTCTTTGAACAGCTAAAAACTTCCCACACTTGGTCTCACGGATGATTTAATTTTTTTTTTTTTAAAACCTTCTGGGACCTGGTGAAAATATGACGTTTGAACAGAAGTGAATTTCTCCCTCAGATCCTGCTGGAACAGAAACGTTCCTCCTGGTCCAATCTGATGACACATTCACACAAACAGGACTGTGGATCATTCTGTGGACAGATACACTTCGAAAAAGTTTGTTCTCTTATCAAACTGCTGGACTGTGGAGAGACGGAGACCAGAACCACTCCATGAACGGACCGGTGTGGAAAAACGACATGCAAACACACTATAGGTTTGTGCCTGCATGTGAGTGTGTGTGTGTGCACAGTGACGGTGTGTTGACCAGAGCAAACACACTTGAAGGATATTGTCATGTTAATGTGTAGCCTTGTGATGCACAGGGACGTATGAGGAGGCCCAGTCCCTCAGGAACAAGCTGCTACCACAGTTTCAGGAAGATAAATCTTTGTGCTGTTTGTTTAAGTAAGGATTTATCATAAGTCATAAAATAACGAGCTGGCAAACATTTTAATCAAACACACTGGAGTTTTAAATGTATGTTTTAAAGAAGTTTAAGTCTGTTTGTTCAGTGTTTCGCGTTGATTTGAAAAAGCCACAAATCTTCATTGTGTGTCATATTTCTATGAAGTGGTGCTAAGAAATGCTCAGACATAAACATCACGTCAGAGGCGACACACAGAGGAACAGTTTGCTCTGAACAAACAGGTGAGCCCTCACTCTTCGCTCCCAGTACTCCGGGGTTTTTGCAGGAAGGGGCCCCACAGGGTCCAGGTGGGACCCCGATCCAAATCCCCTCAGCCTTTCCCAGGAGGAGAAATAGGAGGGGGGGGGGTCTGCCCACAGGAGAGCACTCGCTCCTCCTGGGGCTCAAATATCCGCCTGGATCCCACAGCTCCACGTTCGCCCAACACCAGCAGCACCCCCCCCACCCCCACCCCCTAAAATCACCCAAAAACATCCACCTGATGTAAAACACGTCAACATGCTGCTAATAACAAATCTCTGCAGCACCGGTTTCTCTGGGGAGTCACTGTCAGACGGCTAAAGAAGGCAGGACGTCGTTCCCTCGGGCTGAGTCCCGGTCCCGGAGAGAACTCAAACACTGAAGCTGTGTGCAACTTCTGTGGCGTGCAGGCGACTTGGCCCCTCTATCAATATTTAACTGTCTATTGATTTCAGAATAAAAGGCACGTTGTAAAATGTCAGTCCCGAAATAAGCGTGGCTTTATTAAAAATAAATACCCCCCCCCACCTCATTGAGTCAAATTGCAGCAGTCAGGCTGTGTGTGAGTGTGTGTGTGTGCGTGTGTGTGTGTATGTCATGCTGGGCCCAGTGTGTTTGTCCTGAAAGGTCTGCGCTCTCTTCATTGGCCTGCTCTTCCCTTTGAAGTCGACCACAGAGCGAAATGAACACAGTCCCAATATTTGGCTCGCTACGTTCCTCTCTCTCTCTCTCTCTCTCTCTCTCTCTCTCCTCCTCTCCCTTGTTCTTTTTTCCCTCAGGGAAGCAAATTTACTCTGTGTCTTTGTGTGGGAGTCAGGAAATACTTCAAAACAATATGTTCAAACCTGCAGCGGCAGAGTGTTTTGGTTTCCTTTGATTCTTTTAGGATGTACTCTATGAGAAATTAAGACAAGTGGTGTCAAGTGAAGGAAAAAAATGGAAACACAATCAGTTGAGTCGTCATTTTTTTTTTTTTTGGGACAGGAATGTGTGCGGACGTATCCGCCATGACTCCATTCTCCCACAATCCTCTCTCACTAAAGCCGGCCCACAGGAGGAGGGTTCAGGAAGACAGGTAGGGAAAAAAAAACTTCCCACAAAAACGCAGAGGTATGTAAAAAAAAAAAAAATAAAAATCTCCTCCCACTCCTTCAGAGTACATCTCAACCCCAAAAGCCAAAGTCCTGCTCTGGCAAGGGAGGGGAGGGGAGACTGGTGGGGGGGTTATGGGGGCAAGCACACTGCTGTCAATCACATGTCACAGAGTCCCGCCCCCCTCATTAGGAAGGTAAACAATAAAGAGGGCTGATGAGAGACGTGACCAGGCAACACCAGAGCAAGGCAGGCTGGGTAACCAGACACCCAAGAACAAACAAAACACCCTGCAGCCTCTCAGAACCCCCCCCCCCCCCCCTGTAAGCCCCCCCCCCCCCCCCCACTCTGTAAGCCCCACCTCCCCCATGCGGGTGAGAGAGGGGAAGCGAGTGAGTGTGTGTACAACTCACACGGTGGGTGTGTATTCAGATAAGCCTGGCCGTGCACACTGATGGTAACCATGTGAGTCTGCACAAGGCACACAAGAATGCGCTGGTTCAAATCCCCATGAACCCCTCCCTGCCCGCCGCTCTCTGCAACACCAAATTTATTCAAACGGGTCCAAAGACCCATCGTCTCACAGTGAGGAGACACGTCCTCCACACACGTCTCTCGCTCTCTCTCTTTTGTCTCCATCTCACACAGGTTGCGTGTGAGACATCAGATTCATAAGTCTCCACACACGTATGATGACAAACGCACATCTATATACACATTCCCCTTCATCACGCTGCAGTTCCTCGTCCTCCCTGCTCTCTGGTTTTTGTTCTTGTGTGAGACGCCTCAAAAAGCTGGTTTTGGCCGATGTCCAAGTGGTGTCGAGAGACACAAAGTGTCACCGGTGAAGAAAGAAGACAAAAGGCGAAAAGGGGCTGGTAGAAAGCAAAAAAAAAAAAAAAAACTATCTGGAGATTAATTCCTCAGTCTTGTGTGAATTTAAATTCTGATGTTTCTGTTTAACAACAACAACAACAATAGACAACAGTCAGTGATCCAGAAACTGAGGCTTCAATTTAAATCTGTGTCTGCTACAATTCAATTCACACAAAAAACACTCAACGAGTGTTCACACACACACACACAGAGTATATAAATAAATAAATAAATAAATAAACTAATTAAATTCCACAAAACTAAAGTACGGGAACTTGTGGAACGAAGTTACTCGCTATCAGCTGTTCCAGTCAACTAGCAATGCTGAAAGAGTTGGCGACATCATCAAAAGTCGCCCATGTGATAGGATTCCACAGTGCACCTAATCAATCAGGGTCTGTAGCGTGCTGCCCCGATGTGTTACAAAGCCCAAATAGATTTACAAATGGAGAGTAAGTGTGTGTGTGTGTGTGTGTGTGTGTGCAAAAATCCATCCTGAATTAAAAACAAAGTATCTGCCAAGTGGTGTCGAGAGACACAAAGTGTCACCGGTGAAGAAAGAAGACAAGAGGCTAAAAGGGGCTGGTAGAAAGCAAAAAAAAACAAAAAACAAAACAAAAAACCTATCTGGAGATTAATTCCTCAGTCTCGTGTGAATTTAAATTCTGATGTTTCTGTTTAACAACAACAACAATAGACAACAGTCAGTGATCCAGAAACTGAGGCTTCAATTTAAATGTACAATTTCATCAAGTCTTCTGCTCCATGTTACAATAACCAGCATAGAATATCACGTTAGCTTCACTGCAGGAGACACCTGTTTCCAGAAAATGGACGACAGGAAGACATGAAATCTGTGTCTGCTACAATTCAATTCACACAAAAAACACTCAACGAGTGTTCACACACACACACACACACACACACACACACACACAGAGTATATAAATAAATAAATAAATAAATAAACTAATTAAATTCCACAAAACTAAAGTACGAGAACTTGTGGAACGAAGTTACTCGCTATCAGCTGTTCCAGTCAACTAGCAATGCTGAAAGAGTTGGCGACATCATCAAAAGTCGCCCATGTGATAGGATTCCACAG
>JAFBJQ010003685.1:412565-637565 GCA_016785345.1 Trinectes maculatus
TGTGTGTGTGTGTGTGTTTGTGTGTGTGTGTTTGTGGGTGTGTGTCTTACCCTCGATGGCCAGCATGGCTCTCAGCTCTCTGTTCAGCAGTTCGAAGCGTCTCTCCAGATCGTGCTCTTTCTCCCTGTGGCAAGAGAGAGAAAAAACACACACACACACACACAACAAAGTTCATCAATATGTTAATGACTAAATCATTAAGCACTTAAAGAAACCCGCAATAAACATCGATTCAACTACTCGCCTGAACCTTCTCTGGCTTCGCATTAATCTACTGCACATAAGTGATACACATACTGTGCTCACACAGCCCTGGGTGATCATGTGTTTTTTGTGTGAGCTAAAGAAAAAAATATATATATAAAGAGAGAAGGGAGAAATAAATGCATATCTATGGACATGCTATATGCGATTTGGCTGTGTGTGGTTGTGTGTGTGTGTGTATTCAGCGCAAATTGAATTCTTTCCTCTTTCAGCCATATTAAAAAATGAGCTAATTTGGTCCCTAATAGAATTTGTCCTTCACAGGCTCCTTTTCTCTTGGCCTCCACAAAGAGCGAACAGAAAGGGCTAATAATCAGCCCTTCTGTCAATTGGCCACTTTAAAAGCCTCCCGTTTCCCACGATATAATGTGATTATGAATACTTCAATCTCCTTCCCTTGCACGCTTTGAAATCCCAACAGCTGCAAATGGAGGGGGGGAAAAGCAGCCTGTATACGTGCACGCGTGTCTCCACCTGTCACAGCTGACCACATACAAAGAGACTAGTGATGGAGTGCTGATCGCCACATTTCTATCGATTTCATATTCCTACCACATGTAAATCAATGAGCGGATAGACAGAGGGGATGAATGGAGTGGGGAAGTACACTCCCACCTAGTGTGGGTTCAATGATTTTCATCGAATGCTCAAATACCACGCGTACATACGTGTGTGATGTATTTAATAAGATAGAAATACAGACAGGTGCTGGTGCTCCCAGTCACAGTCACTTCTGTAACTGGACTGGAATAAGAACTGAGTTGATGTTGGGATACGTACAGCAGAGAGAGCTGGTTCTGTCTTCGGATGAGGGCGTTCTTCTTGTTGACCAACATGAACCACTCCTGCATCATGGCTTCCTCCTCCTCCTTGTTATTTCCTGTGTTTGCACAAACACACAGACAGGAGCATAAATACACGAAAAAGAGGACAACACTGTTTTATCCTCTTGTCACTGCAGAGTCACAGTATCCATCAGATATTAATGTGCGAGTATGTGCATTTGGTCACTTATTTTCCCAGTGTAAACAACCACGTACTTCACACTGCATATTCAACAACGTCAATACGACTTCAGCCGGACTGCGATTAACTCAGTGTTTACTGCTGAGCACCTTTACAGAGTGCAGCCTCTCACTGTGGGACAATACACATCCCACCAATCACTCAGCAGTCCACCAAAAAAAAATATGGCTCTGGTACTTCTCAATGCTTACTGTAATACCCGCTGAACACGCTGAGAGCCACCAAGACTCTACTCTGCTTAAGCATGGCTTATCGGAATTGTAGAGGACAAATGTTAGCCACACAACAGAGGCAGGACGAGCCTCCATCAGGTCATGTTTGAACTGAAAAGGGTGAGAGTGATCAGTTCAAAATAATAAATTCAGTGATCTGAAATTAAAAAAAAAAATTGTATTGTCTTTCCGAGACGAAATTTCCATATGTGAATTTACATAATTATTTTGCAAAGAAAATTGCTTGGACCTTTGTTTATTTATTACATAAGATTTACTTTGTATTATATATGATCATGGGGGATTAAACACAGAAACAATCCTAGATTACACTAATTTCAGAGTTTAGCAAAATGAACAATAGAGGAATTGCTGCTGTAAGTGCAAGATATGAGATTTAGACACATGAAATTCAGTTTGTTTAATATTTACGATGAGTCAATAAAAAAATAAAATAGAACAGTCTTTGGGATTGAGTTTTTCTGTGGCCCGTTTGCTTTGCACTGTTAATGTCTACATTTGGATAATAAGCTTTGTGGCACTGGAGGCTACTTAAACGGACACAGCAGCATTAATCTGACACTCACCGCGTCCGTGAAGAGACGAAATGGATAGAAACAGAGGACGTGAGATGAAAGATCGTCTTAGGGCTTATGTTATTATCTCTCGCTGGTGTTTTCTTCCTGTTTCAAGAGGAAGGTTTAATAGCTGGGAGGCTACGACAGGACTCATAACAGAATTAACACTAAGACGACGTTTGGTAGCACTTATTAATTGGCAGTCCTTTAAATAATAAGGAGGATACTGCTACACGGTGCAGTGGAAGAAAAACAAGCATGCCAAGTTTTGATTATATCGTTTTTTTCTTATTTTCTATTTTTCTTCTAAATAAGCTTACTAATGGATTTAATAACAAACATTTATTATTGTTTGAATATTGCGATGATGCACTTATTGTTCGATGATCAAGATTTTCTAGAAATGAGAGTCAACTCTAAAAACAACAGATTTTTCTAGTCTCTGAATATGATCACTGATTTAAAAAAAAAAAGACTGAATGATCTGCTCAGGACAAAAGAAACACACACACACAAACACACACACACTCTCTCTCTCACACAGAGCGCTGCTCACAGCAGAGGAGAGGGAGCACCGGGCCACTGCGTCATTGCCGACAAAAGGCAGGCGCGTGGATGTGTGCGCTGACACTGGTGAGTGTGTGGACATTTGTGATACTCTGAGCCAGCAGATATATGTAATTTCATTTAGGAGGGTGGAGCGGGGGGAGGAGGAGGAGGAGGAGGAGAGAGAGAGAGACAGGGGTAAAAAAGAATGTGCGAATGAAAGAAAGCTTCAGGATTTAGTGGAATCGGGGGCTCGTGGATTACTGTAGTCAACTTTGAAATGGACGACACTCGGAGGGGGGATAAAGCCGGCGCTGACAGGTCATTGTGCTGCCTCGAAGTCAAATAAAACAAGCAAATAATAATGGCAAATATTAAGCTCCTGTGACATTGTGGCGAGGCGAGCTAGAAGACGAGGAGGGATTATAAAGCTCTATCCCCCGCCACTAGCCAGCCAGCAGCTACCAGCCAACCACCAGCCACATTTATGAAAGGAGAGAGGGGAGGTGAAAGGAGGGAGGAGAGGATATGAGGTGAGGGGAAATAAAGGCAGGAAGGTCATAGGAAAGGTAGGAGAGGAAGGATAAAGGACAGGAGAAACTGAGGGAGAAGGGGAGAAAAGGAGGGAATAAGGGCAAATTAAAGACAGAAAAAGAAGAGATGGAAGGATGGAGTGGTGCAGGATGCATGACAGCTGCTCAGCATCCTCCTCCCTTCATTCAATCTATCCAGGGTTGACCTCTGACCTCCAGATACTACCTGCATCTTAAAGAGACAGATGTGCATCTGCAGTTTGTCTAAGTGTATTAAACGTTGTCTCATTCATGATCGGAAGCCATGACTCACATCATCAGTCATACATTATCTACATGAGACGGTCCACTTCAATGACATATGTTAAGAGTGACAACAAGAGAGAGAGGAAAAAAAAAACCTGCTGAACGCTGTTTTGTATGAAGACAAATGGTGTAAATATCCCTGGCAAGTGGCACTGACACTGTGTCTGTATCCAGCCTTGGCTCTGAGACACTGTGGATCCATGCTGGCTCTCTGGGGGCCATCTTGGATCAAAGCATCTGGCGGTTGTTGGCAGGCTGCATTCTGGGTCTTGCTGCTTGCCTTACACGCCGTTTCTCTGTGCTGAACACAGAGAAGGGCAGAGAGGAAACAGGCCAAAGGCTGCAGAGACTGAAGCGGGAAATTTGGCAGCGGTTCAGCGTCTGATCAGGACATCAAAGGATTAGTGAAATATGTCCGATGGAGATATAGTGGGATTCCCCACCTGCAGGAATCTTTATCATCATTAATATCATGTTTAGTGTTACCTCAGCTATCAACGTGGCTGCGACGCAAAGAAACACAGGAGATACAATCACACACACGGGCCAGATACAACTGATACACACACCCCGACAACCCCGCAATCTGATTGTCTGTCTCCTCCTCTAATTTCACTCTCTCTGTCTCACTCACATGAGCACAACCGGGATACAGGGACGTGTGCCGTGTGTGGAGGGAGACTGTTATCCTGAAGGCGAGAAAAGAAAAAGAAAGAGAGAATGACAAATAAAGAAAAGAGAGATGACCATGACTTATGAACCGTGTTTTTTTTTTTAAATCTGCCAACAGGATATGCAGGAAATGCAACATTTTTTCACCCCTTGAGAAACTTCCTTTGACTCCTTGATGGGACGAGTCTGGACGACAGCACAAATGAATGAGACAGAAAGAGGAAGAACATTAAAGGCTGTGATCACAGCACATTCATCTCATTTCTTATCCCACCATTTTGCCATTTAAGCCAATCGCTGCTAATCCAATTTGTCTATCAGACATGTAAAAAGACGAGGGGGGAGAAGGAGGAGGAAGAGGAGGAGGGGGAGGGGGAGGGAGGGAGGGGGAGGAGATCGAGCTGAACTTCTCCTCTGTGTCCAAGTCACTTTCTGAATTGCAGTTTATTTAGGGACGAGTCGCACTCGCGTCTCTCCCGTCGCTCCCTATCCATCCGAGCGTCAAGCTCGTCGGATATCAGCGGGATCAGGGAAGATGAAAGCCACAGACGCATGAAAGGAAGAGAGAAAAGAGGGAGTTAAAAAGAACAGGATGAACATTGTTTCTTGTGATTAGGTAAGAGCTTGTTAAAAGGCTGTCACTGCAGCGATGTGAATATGCATGACTGGGGCTGGCCTAATCAGAGAGGTCTATGGCGAGGACTGGGGGTTGGGTGGGGGTTTGTGTGTCAGTAATATACTGAAGAACTGATTTAATTAATGTGGGGAATGAAGTGTCTACAGGAGGAAAAGTTGGGCTTTTTTTTTTAAAAAAAAAGTTTTTTTATACTATTTGAAATATAAATTTTCAGTTATATGATAAAACCTGTCAAACTATTTCCCTCATCTTAGTTTTTCCTCCAGTGTTGCTCACAAAAACAGATATAATCAGACTTTCTGAAGTTCAGCTGTGGTTCTGATTTAGCGTCATGTAGATACCACAATTCCCAAATCAGCAACATTACAACACCTGTGATGTTTGTAAGAATCAACCCCCCCACCCCGCTTCCTCCACAGTGCACACTGCAGATCTCTCCTCGTCTCTCCTTTTTTATTCTGCTCTCTACTGGAGTGGTGCTGGGGGCTATTTTTTTCCAGGGAGACTCGTACGAGGCCTTTTTAGCCGCTCTCAATGGCACAATGGTCCCAGCATATAGAACAGGTTCCTGCTTTATTGAACCTGTGTATAATGTCGGGTGAATGGAACACATTAACCGATTCACACTCACCTCTTTCCCTCCCCCTCCGCGGCAAAAGAAGAAAAGTGAAATAAGAAAAAAAGAAAAGAAAAGAGAGGGGGAAAAAAAAATCTCCTCTCACACTGAGGCATAATGACTGCCTTTTCCACCGGTGTCATTTGTCAACCACTGCTTGCTTTCCAACTCACAAAGGAGGTGGAGGTAGGGGAGTGAGCAGCAGAAGCAGCAGAAGCAGGAGCAGGAGAAGCAGCAGAAGCAGGAGAAGCAGGAGAAGCAGGAGAAGCAGGAGAAGCGGGAGAAGTGGGAGAAGCGGGAGAAGTGGGAGAAGTGGGAGAAGCGGGAGTGGGCTGTGACAGAGTTTTGGCGGCAGAGGGAAAAATTAGTCTTTTCCATCAAAAATTATTTGTTTCTAATTAATTAAGCACGTTAACAGTGGAGCTCCATCTTTATCGCTATGGCAATGAACATTATACAAGAAGGAAAGGGAAAAGTTGAAAGATTCCTGGATTCCCGTCGCCCAAATTAAATGTGTTCATCAGTGGTCCACACACACACACACGCGTGCACACGCACACACACATACACACTGGCAAACATGTCTAACCTCATAGCTAACATTAGGCCAACCTCCTGACGTTTCTCGCTCCTCCACCTCAGAGGTTAAGGAGGGGGGGAGGGGGGGCGTGGGCAAACAGAGCTGACATGATAGACTCACTCTGCAGATGAAGTGTTCATATTAGGGGGCTTCCCTTTGTGCACACACACACTTGATATTGCTTGTGCAGCGAGATGAAGAGTATATTTGCATTAGCGATGTCATATTGGCAGGTTTCTCCTCTTTCAACTTTCTGGTTTCTCTGCTTATAGATTTAATGAGGTGCCTCTATCAAATATCTTACGTCCCCGACAGGACTATTGACATAAAGCTCATAGAACCAGCAATTACTGTAAGTGACAGTCGTGTCTGTTTACATGGACTTTTTCAGCTGGGGTAACTTTTAACTTAACTTTTACTTGCACTTTCCCTGTAACTGAGAAGTAGTTCACTTTATATATGTATGTATATATGTATGTATGTATGTATGTATATGTGTGTGCGTGTGTATACATATACTTTTCATTCCATAAAACCTCCTCCTTTATTGAATAAATACAATTTGTCTTTATGAGTTGTACCCTAGCCTTTGATTCTTTAATTACTTATTGTTATATAATGGGAACACAATGGGGGCGAAACAGAAAAACAAATCATCTTCCTGGAGTATTTCTCTTTCTATAACCAGCCAAGCTGTGACAATCACACAAATACACCCCCCACCTCTACATCCCTTCACTCCCATCAAATTGTGTTTTTGCTACAAATCAATAAACATTATCAGAGAGTGGCAGACTAAGGGCTGGTGGAGGCTGCCTCTGTCTGTTTAAGCCCAGACCGCCCTGTCTCCATCACAGCGTGTTCGTGAAAGGCCAGCAAGAAGCAGACACACACGCACACACACACAAACACACAAGCAACGTAGAAAACAAACGCACACACCACCACAAAAAATATATTTGTAACAGGGACTTATAAGATGGAAGAAGAAATACACACAGACACGCTGGATGATCAAAAAGAAAGGCTTTGATGCGTGCATGGTCCTACAGGGAGCCATTTCTCGCCTCCGTACAGTACATACAGAACCAGAGAGAAGAAGAAAACAATCAAAGTGAGCAGACTAGAAAAGAAAAGAACCGCAGCGAAGCATTGAGGTGTTTAACAATAATCCTAACAGCACAGCGGCGGCTGGTTCGACCACGCCACTCAACATCAATAAGAAATTAAAAAGAAAAAAAAAAGAAAATCAGTCTACGACAACGACGGTGACTTTAAGCACTGCGTAACCCATTATGACGCCGTATCGCCGCTGCATGCTTGTCAGCTCGCTTTAGCTTGGGCGTCAGAAAGCCCTGCTCTCTCCAGCTCTACGGAAGTCATTTAAGTGAGCGCTAAATAAGATGATTTTCTACCTGTCCCCACTTAGCTCGGGGCTGGAAAAGGAAAATCAGAGGGGCCTGCCATGCACCGTTTCTCAATTACCTTCCTCATTATTGTCATCAGAGTTCATTACAACTATTATCATCCTCCCTTTTCTGTTGTTTCCCCCCCTGAAACACACACACACACACACACACACTCTAGGCTAGCTTAGGTCGTTGTGGCTGTCTTGTTGGATGAATGGGAGGAAGAGAGCTGCAGACCTGAGAGCTTTTTGTACGGCCAGAGCACTTCAGGTAATTAATATAGCAGGAGGGGGCAGATGAGAGGAGACGGCGAACATGGGAGTGTACGTGCGCCTGTGTGTGTTTTTGCCGAAATGCCTGATTGGGGCGCTCACCTGCCGATACCCCCTTAAAGGTATTTCATTAGCGAGCCTTTTGCCATACAAGCAGAGGAACAAAGCCTCGGTTCCGCTTGTCTCCACTCCAACTCAACGGGGCCCTCCAGGACGCCTGTAGCTGTGGAGCAAAGAGGAGTGGAGGAGCAGAGAGGAGAGGCGAGGAAAGGCTATCCCCGTTCATAATCTCATGACAAAAGGCAAAAAGGCATCATCCTATTAACAGCGTGATCTTCACCAGCTCATGCTAGCTCCTTTCCACAGGGGGCTCTCTTTTATTCTGAAGGTGAGTGGGTGATAGGGAGCAGGAAAAGCACACGGTGCCTCTCTATTAGCTCTGAGACAAGAGGAGGTATGAAGGGGGAGAGGAGAGAGGGAAGACCCCATGCTAGGGTCCCGCTCCGAGTCTTTTTTTCTATTTGTCAGAATGAGAGCCTTTGCTTGGACCTTTGGGGGCTGGCTTCTATTAGGCTTCAGTCAAACAGCACAAAGTGGGAGAGCTGCTTCAATCAAACACCTCGACACCAGCAGTGATGCTCACTGGGAAAACATCTTCAGACCCACCTGTTAAAACTCCTCTGAAGACGGCAAACCTCACCCCACACTCCCTCCACTATGCTATTCAGCCGTTAAGGGAGTAAATTGGAGAAGACCATTATTAATAAGGCTGTGATGTGATCGTAACTTCTTGTACAAGTTACCACTCAAACTGCAGTTCCACACAGAGTATAACTGCATAAGGAGTATAACTGCATTAGTCAGTGTATTCAAACACATTTCCGATAAATATTTATGTACTTGTCTACTTCTTGCACTATTGGGTATACCTCAGAAAAAGTTGAATGGACTTCTTGTAAGTTGCTTTGGATAAAAGTGTCTGCTAAATGAATGTAATGCAATGTAATGTAACATTTGACCACTGTTTGTTTATAAGTGTAGAACCTGTGGAGATGGTGTGATATGTTGTTACCGGGATCTGACAGGAGCATTTACTTGCGTCAGTGTTTGCATCTCCTCAACGACTTCAATGGGAATTAAGGTTAAAGGAAAAGACTTAAGTAGTAAAATGGTGGGGTAAGGATGGGTATTTAGCAGCAGCATTGCTAAAATAGTTTGTGTATGTGAGCGAGTGAGTGAGAGAGAGAGAGCGGGACAAAGAGAGATTAATCTGTTTTTTCTGTTTTAGTGTTTTGTTTCCCGCTCAGTGGGGTTGCCTGCCTCTAGCCTCAGGTTACACAGGGGAATTGTGGGAAAAAAAGTTGCTGTTGTTCACTGTTTGTGAATTGTCAACAAGAGACGGCGAATGAAATATCAAGCCCTGACTGGAACAGCCCAGAACGAGGAAATGACTTGATGCACACTCTTGTTTGAGTTGCACCACCACTAAACCTAATATATCCAAAATGTTGTGCGTACGTTCGGACATAATAAGAAACACTCTCACATAAAAACACTCTCACTGACAAGACATAACTTTGAGGTGTCATTAAAAGTATGTTCAATATGACAGACTACAGATACTGATGAGATGCACTTCCTCACCTTACGACACACACACACACACACACACACACACACACACACACACAGTCTCATCATCATCATCGTCTTCCATTCTCCTGTGTAGCTCAGTAAAAAGCCTGTGATGACCCGGGTGTGGAGCTTATTAACCTCTCCATCAGTTCTTATCAGCCAATGAATGGGTCAGTCATCGGCCCCTCCTTCTGAATCGGAGGGCCAAAAATTTCTCCTCACATCACGGCTATAATTCAGTCTACACACAAATCACTTGAGTGTTCACGAGCACGCGCGCACACACACACACACACAGAGAGAAAGAGAGAGAGAGAGAGTGAGGAATCACATTGTCAACCTTGGTCCAGGTGGGCTTCCAAGACTGGTATGGACCAGATGTTACTGAATCAGGAGAAGTGTACTAGAGTACTCTGTGTGTGTGTGTGTGAGAGTGAGAGAGCTGGCCAGAATAAATTAATGGCTGATTTCTCCCCTTGCTTTGATGGCATTAAGAGCCCTCTTCTTCTCAATGTGCCGCGTTAAATGCTTTTCTCTCTTTCCCTCCATCTCTGCCTGCTTTTTTTTTTGACAAGCGGGGCCACCCAGCAGAAAGCAACTGATGCAAAACGCCAGAGTAATCCCCCCCTCCATCCACCACCACCCCTCCCGCTATCTTTAGTCTTTGACACAGTGGCCATTATCTGTGGGATTTAGTTAAACCAAACCTTCATGTATTTGTTAGGCGCTGGGTTCGTTTTCTCCTCTGCCTGCTCTGCTCGAGTGTGGCCAAGTTAGACGCGAGTAAGAGGGAGTTACATCATCAGTGCAGCAGTCTGGGAGCACATGGCGAGGGGTCTACATTGGCATCTAGCTGGATGTCGCTCAGGATATAGGTCTGAACAGGTAGCTTGGGTTACTCCAAAAAAAAAAAAGACCAACAATAAAAAAGGTGCTGATAAAATTTAAAAACTACAAAATAAAACTGTTCATGATAAATTGCTTTTTATATATTTTTCTTTCCCTATGGAAACATCACATCATGTGATGTTTTGGTCTAATACCACTGAAGCATGTGATACAAACAACAAGCAGTAAAAATAAATACTGTATATACAACAAGCTGAAATTAATACAGTCTTATTCTATTTATAGTAATAAATACATACAATAAAAAGCGCCACTGAGATCTAACCAGACATGTGACCAAAAAACACATAACCTCCTTTAATTAAGTCCAGACAATGTGAGTTAAAGGTTTTAAACGAAATGCCGACTTCCTTATGTCCAGATTGTGACTTGTTTCTTCTTTCTGCTCGGAGCGAAACACCAAGCCCTTCCTCTCTGCCACATGCAGCTACAGAGCTAAAAGCAGTATTATGGAATCAGTGTTGAAACTTGCAGATAAGCTCTGGCTCGGTGGGGCTAAGCTAAGGTTAAGCCAGGTGGGTTTAGTTCCCTGAGTATGTGTTTACACACACTGAGGTGTGAACCATTTGGGGGGCTTAGAGGGGTGGAGAAACACAAGTTGATTTAGTGCTAGTGTAAAGCTTAGTACCTGTTGATGGCATTAATGACGGAAGAGCTTAACATTAACATCAACCGAAATCTGTTGGGATTCTAGTCCAACTTTCAGGGCATACGGACCGGTACGGTCGAGATGGGAACTAAATCACCACAAATTATGAAAATTACAGACATATTTCGACAATTTATGTGTTTACAAGTATTTATAATTCTGTTTTTAATGAAAATATATTTTGTTTAAGTTAAAATATATTTAAAAAAAACTGAAGTAGAAATTATGGTCATTTGGAAAAGGGTAAGAGGGAGTGGAGGAAAGAAAATTCAGAATGAAAAAGTGGCACAATGTTAGAGAGTGAGTGAGAGAAAACACACTGATAACCCCCAGTGGAGGGACCCCCCCCACCACCCCCCCAGCCTGCTGACAGACAGCTGAAATCTTTTTAGCATGAGTAGCTCCGCCTGCTCCATTAACAAAGAGAAGGAGGAGGGTGAGGTTGTGTGTGTGTGTGTGTGTGTGGAAGGGGGGGTTGGGGGTTCGACCCCCCGGGGTAGATGTTAGAACAAATTTGAGGGGTGTCATATTACACGCCTTGTGACAGGAGGCCGAGGGGAGGTGAACGATGAATTTGCTTAATGAATTAATCTGTGGACATGTAATGGCTCTGCTAACAACATTAGTCATCCTTCTTACATCTCTGTGCTGCTCCTCACTACGTTTCCTCCCCTCATCTCCTCTCCTCGCTCCATCTACTCTGCTTCTTTGACATTTACTGAAACTCTGTCTCTTACATCAATATTACAGATATCCAGGTTAAACATTCTGCAAAATCTCTAAAAAATACTGAAAAACTGAGTGTATATGCATTGACACTAATATGTTTGTAGACGTGTCAGATAAATGTTAGCAAGATAACTCTTGCTATCTGAAATGGCATGGCATTAGAACTGACACCAACAACAGGCTGTTGATGCCACTGGGCCTGGTTTCAGCTTTGATTCAATACACAAATGCAAAATTGCTGTGTTTAAATAGATATTTAAATGGAAATGTATTGGGAAAGACAGCTGTTGGTATTTGTAGCCTGGAGTGCTCATTACAATGGGAAATAGGGAGGAGTGTGTATGGGAGGGGGGGCTGATGACAACAGTAGCATGGCGAGCAGCTGTGTTAGCAAGTGAATGGTGTAATTACTGGCCAAACCTCTGTCATTAACCTGCACTGTTGAGTGCTACCACATCCGTTAACATAAGAAAGCATTGATTAATTGACTGCAAGGTTGAAATTCAATTATCTCATTTAGCTGCAGGTTGTAAGATAAATAATAATCACCCAAATGAATGCTAACTATCTCCAGTCAATCTGAGCTATATATGGGAGGATGTTTTTGTTTTTACATTTAATTCTTTTGAGATGACAGCAAGAAAATACAAAAACAGGCGGCGCAAAATCGGTCGATCATAATGAAACGTAACCAAAAGAAATCACTGCAGCTTGTTTAGTTTTGTTAATCACTGTGCTGCAATAAGTGTTTTGTCGCGGCTGTGTGTACAGACACAGAGTTTGTTTGTGAACGTGGGACTTGTATAATTCGTGTTTGTGTGTGACGATATGTTTGGCAGCTCGCAGCAGCGTTTGTTGGACCCGGCTGCTGCATGGGGTCTCAGGCAGAGAGGCGGCTGATGAAAGCATTGACGGGATGCTCCAATAAAGAGCAGATTATCATAAGCGCCCATTGTCCACCTCCCAATTCTCCCCAACACCCTTCCGCCCACCACCCCCACTTACGCGCCCTCTGCTGAAAATGTTAATCGGCCCTATCGCTGGCAGGCTAAGGCCTCAATTATACTCCCTTGTGGACGTGCATACAGACAGCTGCCTACACCATGGATGGCTGTTTGTTCTTATTTTACTACTTTCTACTCTGTTTGGAGTCTGTCAATGAGTTTGTGTGAGGAGTTGATGTCACTGCCGCTCACTTCTGCACACAGCCTTGAGTAAAACTGCATACTCGAAAACTCGTCAACACATAGACTTAAAAAAGTATCACACTACTCGCAAGAAAATATGACAATTAGGAAAAAAAAAAAAGAAAAACGCAGTGGGAAAAAAAAGGGGGGAAATCTCAGACAGCAAGAACTAGACAGATAAAAATTATGACAAGGATGCGTTTAAGGAGACAATCCACAATAATTCCTGCTTTAGTTTACAAACAAATTTTACAAACGTGTTTCTGGGCTGTGACAAGCAACTACTCCCCCTTTCCCCTCCACTGCAACACACTCCCTCCCTCCCTCCCACCCTCCCTCCCGTTGACTCCATCCACCCAGCTCGTTTTATCTGAAGATTCTCAGACAATGCCTAGAGGATCCCGTTCCCTAATCTTCCTAAAAATCCCCCTTTCATCCCCACTGTTAAAGAATGTATGAAAGGCTGACACCGAGCTGGAAAAAAAGAAGAAGAAAAAAAGCAGGGCACATCTTGGAATAAGGGTGGTGTCACTGTGTTAGACTGGGGGTAGGAGCTGCTGAGAGGCAGGAGCTCAGTATTGGACACTGTGCGGAATCCTTTCAAAAGTAAACAACTAAACATAAACCTCAAACTGTAAAATGGCTGAGTAGACTAAAGACTTGAGCAGGAATGGGAGTATTTAAACTATATACATATGTGTAAGTCTGTGTGTGTGATCGCATGTGTGTGTGTTTGACTCCAAGGTTCAACTGGGTCAGAACACAGATTAGACCCCCCTTCCCTCCACCATCTCTCTCTCTCTCACACACACACACACACACACACAAAACAAAAAGCTCAAATCCTTTGTTTTGTCCCCTCAAAGGCAATGGGTTTTAAAGGAGTGATCCCCAGATTTCTTTCCTTCCCTATGGGGAAGAACAGTGCATTTGCTCCTGAAGTGAATTCAAGATGACCACAAACACATTCCACTGTCGTCTAATACAAAACCATTCGATTGAAAGTGAGTGCTCTTTTTGTAACCCTGACAACAACAACGAGAAAATGACCACAGGCTTTAAAAAAAGGAACGTATCGTCAGACTTTAGGCTGTGTCTATCTGCACCGCCACGAGCTTAGCTTACCATATGGTTCTGTGATTATGGATAAACAATAGTTGCAATCTCTCTGCACAACAATTTCAATCACAACTCACAGAGCGAGTGACCCAGCTCTAGGCATAGTTTTTTCTTTTCTATTTTAAATCTTTCATTGGAAACTTGGGAGGAGATCAGGGTGCGGAACTTGATGTTACTTAATTCATTTTCAAAAGTAGACAAACAGAATGCATCGGAGGGAAAGAGACACAGTTCGACATCTGAAAAACAAAAGTAAACAGTGATTAAAGCCAACACCAAAACCTCTGTCCCGTCATCTTTCAGCCTGTGAACTGGCGCGGGTATTATAGTCCAAACACTTTTTCTTCTCTCAGTGCCGAAAGATTAGACCGGTTATCCCATTAAAGTTGGTAAAATGCCATTCTTGTGTCTTTAAGCTCTCGTATAGGAGGTCAAGATGAGTCTGTCTGCGCTTACAAGGCGGGCGCGGATGTAATCTGCCCAAAGTTACAATAATTAATGTTAAGCTTCTCCGGCAATACGTTTGTAAAAGAACTAGTGCTGATAATATGCTTAGAGCTGCACATGCTGTTTGTGTTGCTGCAACAAGACAAGGCAGAGCCTGATGTTCGTGTGTGTATGTGCACGTGTGTGTATGTGTGTGAGAGTCCCCCTGACACTCACGTAGCCCAGCTTAAATCTTTAGTCAAACTATAAGCTGATGCTGCCACAATGCTGGATTAGGACGACAGACGTGGGAAAAAGAGTGAGAAGGCGGCTCGCTTGGCGCTAAGGAAATATAAACATAACAAACGCTCGGCGACAGTGACGCAGCACACCCCTGCTACCAGTTTAGAATGACAAGAGACGAGGCTCAGGGGGATACGTCAAAAGATAATCAGCCCGGAATATACTGTACCTTTAAATGGAATCATCTGTAGATTTGTAAGATTCGAAATATGTGTGTACACACGCACACACACATACACGCCCGCGCAAGAGGCAGTCGTACAGTGGCAATATTTACTCAATGACATGAGCGAAAACACAACACCAGCACAATTAAATTACTAGAAAAATGCCTGCAGGTTTTTAATGTTTACTTTTAACCGATTCAAGTTCTTCAATCCTTCACATTATCACAAAGTCAACCCAGTGTGAAGGCATTGACAGCCGCCATCCGTCCCTCTCTCAGATACCGAGGAGGATAGGCTTCATGTGCAAAGTGCATTAAGCTCCTGCTGGATCCCTCCTTGTGCCATTCTCCTCTCGTCGACTCGCAGACACAAAGGCAGATTAAAGGAACGCGCGCCATAAAAACCCCGTGTCAATCTTATCGGCTTCGAGTGCAATTTTTAAACATATGTTAATCTACGAGAGCTAAAACTCATTCTCTCCTCTCTGCTTGTTTATCTCTTATCTAACGTGCGGTAGGTGAGGGGCAGCTTTGCGGTGCAGCTAAGTGCCATTATTTGGATAATTGCGTCCATTGTTACAGGTTATATAGCTATTTGAACTGGGAGGTGTGTGTAAATAGGTGCAGAGGCCAGGTAGGAGGTGGCCGCGATATATTCAAACAAGGCTGAGAGGATTTTCTGTGAAGGCTACATGATGCATTTGAATGCTTCACCGTAGCTCTGGCTGAATTTTCAATAAGGAGAGGTTGATATGTTTTTCTGTGCAACAATACCTTTAGAAAAATAACAATGCCAAGGTCAGAAGCATTACACGTATCAGCAGAAACACACAAATGGTGAAAATTATCTAAATTCTAATAAAAAATATGAATAGGAATAAAACATATATAGAGGTGTGTTTATAAAAGCTTATAAAAATACAAGCTTTACATTGTGTGTGGAAGAGCTTTTGCTTTTCATAACTTTTAATTACTCTCTACATTAAAGAGATGTGTAATATTCAATGTAACATGTATAATAGATATAATGCTTCTGTTAAAATTTACGAATGAACTTATTACGAAATTGATAAACTTAACAAAATATAAATTCTGAGGCACGGGGTGAATGTTCTCCAAATGTGTGTGTGAAGGACAGTGCTCCCTGTGGTGCAGGAATAACAAGTTCATTAGTTGAGGGGGGCGTCACAGGAATTCAAATTCCCCCCCGACTCGGGCCTAGGCTCTGATTGGCTGGCTGTGTCAGCATGGTGAGACTCATTAGAGCCCAGCAGTAATTAAGAGTTGTTAGAAAGTGAATTCTCCAACCGCAGATTAGAAAATTAAACTATTTACTGATTACATATTAATAGAAGACAACAATGGCGCTTGCCATAAGCTTGGAAGGCAACCAAGGAATAAATCTGTGTACTTAATTACCATAAACAATGGGAGCATAGAAATGGAGTTTTATGCACACTCCCTCCTGTAATGTGTCTGATATCAGAAGACACTTGACAATTCTTGTTCAATTATCTCTATTATTTAATGTGCTGTGAACTGCCTCTGAGTAAATAAATTAACCACCCCAATTACTTTGGATTCATCTGGGGAGGGCCGTGGCGTAATAGAAAAATGCTGCAGGAAGCCACATTGTGCCCAGATTGGGGGGGGGGGGGGGGGAAAAAAAAAGGGAGACGGAAAAGGGAGACGGGGATAGGGGGGAGAAGGGGTGAGAGAAAAGAAGGAGAAACAGATTCACGGGGATAAAAGGAAAGAGAGAGCACAAAAACCTGAAAGCAAAAAGACAAGTTACTCAAAACAAGGAGAAAAAAAGATTATTGAACACAGTTACTTGTGGGGAAATAAAAAAAAAAACCAACCGAGGCAAGGCTGAGGTATATTTAGAGAGGGAGTGAAGGAAAGGTAGCAGGGATGACAAAGCAAAAGCATGTGATATCAAAGAAAAGCGTATTCAGAAGCGGCAGAGCAGAGTGGATCTTCCCAGGCTTTCTGCTGGTGGAGCAGAGAGAGATGCACAATCAGTCATGGGTCAGTCGGTCTGTCTGTTCACATCTGCACATCAGTCCTGCAGCGCTGTGAGCTATTACAGCAGCACAGCACACTGAGCTCACCCAAACACACCTCCAGAGGGCTGAATCATATGATCATCTGCACCGCAACAAATACTCTGCTTCAAAAAGACAACCCCCCACTTTACCCCCCCCAAAAAAACTACACATATTCACTTGTTCTTAACTGTTAACAAAGAAATGGTCACTCATGCCAATTCTAATTATACTTTTCATACAGTCGCACCAGTACAGATGAAAAGATTAAGGTAAGACTATCAATATTCATCATATGCAAAGAGACACATATGATATGTTAGCAATGCCTAAAGGACTCCATGAAGAGTGATTTATAGCCATGTAAAGTGCTAATCTTGATTTAAATGACGTTACATGCTGTGAAGTTTTGTTGATATTACAGGTTCACACTTCAAACGGCCACTGAAATCTGAGATATTAAAAAAAAAAAATCAAATGACTAATTTGTAGCTGGCAGAGTATAACGTCAGAAGTGGTGGATCAATACCGGAAAAGCCAATCAACCACAACTTCAATCAGACGTTCAGCTTTCAGGGAAAAATATCTGTCATCTATGACAGCGTATAGAAAGGTGACCTCAGCAGCGGAGGTGATAAAGGTTACTCTAGTGACCACCTGTCACTGGCACATCTCGCTCTAATGCCTGCAGCCTCTGGCCTCAGGGTACAATCTATAACCTGCTGGATGAGTCTCCGGGATATGTGCTGCAGAGTGAGATATAGGAACTCTTTCACAAGGCGAGCGATGTGCTCAACATCACCAGGCTCGTTTTTCCCTGTCAGAGTGGGTAAAGTGGACTTCCCACAAATTCCAACTGCTTTCTGAGGATATTAACTCATAACACCTGAAAAATGGCATTGACACATAACATGTGTCCCATTTTTAGATGTACACTGTATTTCAGAACCCAGGAGTCAGTGTGTTGACTTGTAGAAACCAAATTTTGTTACTTATTGATGATATAAGGGGGTTAAAAGCAACCAAGGTGAATTTCTCTTTGTGATATCATTTTATTGTTTTAACATTTTGTCCTTGCCTTCCCTGTTGTCGCTTACTTTTCTGGTGGATCATATTTGTCTGTGGGGGTGTGTGTATATGTGTGTGTGTGTGTGTGAAAAGCAATCTTTATGGCTGAAGGTGTTTGGAAGTAAACAGCCTGGCGTCTTGCTGGTCCTTTATCAGTGGGTGAAGAAGAAGGAAAAACAGCCCCTCAGACTGACACAATGGCGACGCGCTCCGACAGGGGAAGAGGGCACACAGGCAGGGAGGGAGGCAAAAAGGAGGAAGGCGAACACAACAAACGGAGAGGAGAGATAGTCTTGATATCAGCACCCAAATGGGATGGAGAAGGTGAGCGCAAATCCCACCGCCCCGGTTTCCTTTTCGAAGAACCCCCTCCTCTATCCTCCCCTCTGTTGCTCTTTCAGGATTTTGGCGGCTAAATCCACCACGTTAGGCAGCGATACATCAGAAAGAGCTGCTGCTGAATTACCACAGCAAATACAGCAGCTACACTTACAGGACATTTGCAAACATCTGAATCGAACACTTCCTGGGACTATGACCCCCCCCCCAACCCAATGCATTCTTGAGGAATAGGATGGTTGAGTATCGCAAATGTGATGCTATTCTCCAATTTCAGTGAGGGACTTAACGGAGCCAAGGCCCCTCTTTTGGCTCAGGACTCTGTCTCATGTCTTAACAAGGATTTACCCACAGCCAAATCTTAAATAAAAACCTGACAAATTCAGCTCCATGCGCCAAACCAGATTGCACGTTGTATGCACGGGTGTGTGAGCATTTGTGTGTGTCTGTTGTGGATTCGTGAACTGCGTCAGTGCTCATGTTGTGTTACCTTTTTTTTTTTTTTTTTACATTTCTTTACTTCTCCTGCTCTCCTCCCTTTAACTCACCCCGTCTTTCCTTATACAGCATATCAATGAAGGCCAGATATGTACTCGGGGAAGGAGGGTGTGTGTGTGTTTGTGTGTGTGTGGTGTGTGTGCTGCAGCTGTGCATGGCTGAGCGCACTGTTCAATAGTGTGGAGGTTGGTTGGCTGGGGCCGCGGCTGGCAAACGGCTGCAGCGGAGACTTCAGCTGGGGCTTCGCTATCGCACCCAGTTATCGTTTCCCCCATGAAGGGCTCCCTTATCACCCCAGCCCAGAGAGGTCTCCCTTCTTCTCCCATCCCCGAGACACACTCCCCCTCTGCCTCCCTCCCAACCATCCTTCCCCTCCCTTCTCCACCTCCTCCTCCTCCCTCACCCCATCCCCTCCTTTCATATCCACCCGGCGCTCTGTCGCTCAACATTCAACCGAGAGGGGGGGAGAGGGTTGAGGTGGGGGGGGGGCTTCAAAGATTCTCCCTCACACAAACGCCCCCATAAACACGCACACACACACACAAACTCCCCACGTGTACATGTGTGTATGTGCGTGTGTACGCTCAATTTGCCAAAACTGTTTTTCCAGTGTAATTGGGCTTGGGGTACCTGTGTCCATGAGATAGCGCAGCCTCTTCTCCACGCGAGCTGCTCGGGCGTCGATGTGCCTCTGCTCGCTCTCCAGTGCAGACAGCTCCCCAACCACATACTGACTGGTGTCTTTGAACGCCTTCTGTCAACCAGAGACAGAGAGAGAGGGAGAGAGAGAGAGGGAGAATGGTTATGAGAGAAAAGGAGTAGTGCGATATAACATTAAACACAGAGAGAAAAAAGGACGGAGGGATGAAACAGAATAGTAGGAAAATGGAGAGGAATAGAGGGATGGAATGAAGAGTGATAAAGGGATAGAAAAAATGAGAAAAGCAAACGAGAAGAAATAAAGCAAGAGAAAATTTACAAAACAATATACAGCATTTTCCTACATTAAACAGGAAACTTTTTCCTCTGTGTTAATTAGGAAAACTGTGTTCCTCTTACTTAACAACAAATGTAAAATAATGTGATAAAATGATACAATAATGTGCGTAAGTAATTTCATAAGGTAAGACTTTAGTTTCGTCTGTTCACTTCGTCTCTTTGTTGGGGTAATTTGGGAAATATAGTTTTACGGGAGCTGATAATAAAAGAAGGGAATAGTAAAAGTGTCTCCATTGCATGGTTTGATCAAACGTATTGACACAACAGAGAACCAGTTCATATTATTCATAATATCACTTAATGTAATATTATGTAACATGTCCAATACTCAGTTCATAAACAATATATTCACCTTGTCTCCAGCAAATGAGTTTTGTCACTTCATGCTAATAGCTAAGTTGGTATAGTTTTAATAGACATCGCTCATGTGGTATTTACTAAACTGTGGTTTAAATGTCTCCACAGTCCTTTAAACTAAACCTGACAACACCAGCTACTTCATAACGATACACACACACACAAACATTTACCATTGTATACCATGAGCACTTCATACACTTCACTTCTGACCCCTCCTCACCTCTGTCTACTGGCTACTTGCTATTCTCCAGAGAAACTCCTCTGAGTGTGGAAAATGTTGATTGAAATTCACTACTGAGGATGAATCCGGAAAAATATCTCAATTTTATTGCTGACGCACTTCATTTTTCTTAATGGGAAGGAGAACTAGTGAGCAGGAGGGAGAGAGAAAGTTTTGATTCCACCCAGGCCAGCACTTTTTCCTGTACTCTTTCTGTGTGCGAGTATGTGCATGTGTGTGTGACTCATGTGATTTGTTGAAGTGTGTGTATGTGTGCGCTGATTTCCAGCAACTACCCCCCCCCCCCACCTCTTCTTGCGCGCTCTCGCTCTATCACCATATTTTTCCTTGGCAAATCAATTTTACACATGATCAGCCCACTCCCCTTGCCGCGCTCAGCCCAGCCGTAATTAAGAGGAGGGAAATTACCATATATATTATATTAATGCAAACATCATTCAGCAGGTAATTCTTGGCTGATCGGGATAATGGAAAGGTTGAACACCCATTAACCCTGGGGCCCAGGCACTGGGAGGAGGAGGAGGGTGTGTATGAGTGTGTGTGTGTGCGCACACAGGACTCAGGTGGAGGCTGCGGGGTCGAGGGTAGGAGATCGCTGCCTGGGAAGAGAGGTTCACCCCATGGTATCTGGTGGAACACACACTCCTATACACACTCAAGGAAATTATAACGTTCCATACACGTGTGTGTGTGTGTGTGCGTGTGTGCGCACGCGCGCATGCACTTGATGCCAGCATGCAACTTCTTTGCCAAGACACACATACAGCTCTAAATGGCACAGCAGCTGATATCTACTGTTGTTATAATTAAAATGGCAGTGTGTTAGATCAATGCTTTGATGTCTGGGCAGAGAGGAGAAGAGGTCTGGAGAGAGAGAGAGTGTGTGAGAGGATGAGAGGTGGACAAGGTGAAGAGGAGGAGGGAGCAGAGAGAAGAGTTCGCTGACAGATTTATATGAGACAAGACAGAAAAGACAAGAGCAATGAGGGGGCAATTAAAAGACATGACCTCTGACCTCTCTCCTGACCTCTCCTTAAATCCTTTCTTTTCTTTGACAGTTTTTCATAAACTTGATCATTGATTACACAGGATTCATGGGGTTAAGGCTTCAGGAGAAGTAAAACTTAGGAAATCTATCTCTACATGTGTAGAGCAGGAGCAGGGACTTTAATTTCTGATTTTGTTTCTCCTGTCAGTTGTAGCAGGATGGACATGGGCAAGAAATCACAAACATCCATTCACAAACAGGAAAAATATTTAGCTGAAAAAAAAGATAAAAAAATGAAAAGAACAAACCTCCTCTTCAAATGGTCTGCGAATATCCATCTCTGTCGGTGAGCCGTGATCTTCCTCAGCCTTCTTCAGATCCTCTGGTACAGACTTCTGTCTCTTCACCTCTGGAAAGATGAGTAGACAGACAGACGTTCATGTATTCAACAGCTGTTCCTGTGATATTCACTTTTATTTCTGTGTTTATGTGAATCTTTCATGAGCAGTTTCTAGGCGGATTAACTTAATTTGCCACACAGAATCTTAAAGTGCACATTAAAATTTGAGTAAATCATCATGTTGCAAGAAATAAGTTGATAAAAACAGCTTTGTCTTCGCAAAGCTGGAATCAGCAGCCAGGGAACATCCCCTATACATAAACGTAGATATATGTGTGTTCAGTGTTAATGAGTGCAAACACACCTCCCTGGGTAAATACGGTACGCATTGTTTGCACAGTGCATGTATGCATTGTATTGTCACTCACCTGGTCTGCTCTCCACATATTGGCTGAAGGACTTCAGCTGGGTTTTGCGAACTGTGGAGTCCTTGTTAAAGACGACCGGGCTACGCAACCTTTCTGTCGCTCTGCGCAGCCGCTCTGCTCGCAGCTCCTCAGCGTTATTCTGTCAGAAAAAACAAGAAAAATGTGGATTCATTCTCAACAAGCACTAATGTGTAGGCCGTGTCGCTATTTAGTCTGCTCCTCATTCATCTATTATTCTCTCAGATTATTCAGGCCACTTAGATCTGCTCTTAAGCTTTTATTGACAATTTCACATCTGCTCTTTGATTCTCATGACCAAAACCACACACACGCATTCATGCAAATTAAACGCACAACTATTGTCTGGCCACGACATGAATCTGGTGGAAGTTGATATGTTAGCTGCATTGTGGTTTGCATAAACACGCACATACACACACTGTCTTACTCATGAGAGAGACAAAAAGGGGGCAATTAACTTGACTTTCAGCAAACCCAGAGCCAGAAAATATATTCAGATTATGCATAATGCAAAAAACGCGCTATTGTTTTCAAAGTGAACATGTGTTAAAAAGCTACACGCTCGCTTCTCCCACTATCAAAAAAACACCACGCAGAAATGTTTCGTTACCAGGCCTCCGAATACGCCAAGCCGAGTGGAAAAGAAACCGACTGGGGCTGAGACTGATGATTGTGGCAACGTTAATAAGACGGCGAAACGTGTAATAAAGTTAACAATTAGGGCGAAACATGTTCCACTGCTTGAGACGGACGGAGATAGTCAAGCAGAGCAAGGACGACTAATAGAGACAGTGTGGGTGGGGAACTA
Source organism: Trinectes maculatus (assembly GCA_016785345.1). Lineage (NCBI taxonomy): Eukaryota > Metazoa > Chordata > Actinopteri > Pleuronectiformes > Achiridae > Trinectes > Trinectes maculatus. Next base: position 435,478 of record JAFBJQ010003685.1, read on the forward strand.
GCTGTACGTCAGGGAGTTGTTAGTTTAGATTCAGATTATTGACTTTCAAAAACAATGCCGGCAATTAGTCTGTTCTCGCTTTGTCTATTAGTCTGTCAGCTTTCACCAGTTACCACTTAAAACCTCCTGTCAAGTCCAATCGAGGCATATTTATTTATAAGGCGCTGCATACATAACAGCCAATTAGAAATTTCGAAACATGAGGCCGGGGCTTGGATGTGTGAAGCACCAAGACAATCTAAAAGAGTCAATTAAACTCCACCGCTCCGGCATCAGGTGGTCTGTAGTGATGTAGAATTCATTAATGATTTTTCAGCAACGTCCCTTAAAAACCACTTTCAATCTAGAATTATAGTTTAAATTCAAGATTGAGCGGATATGTGTTTGCAGTGTGGTGCTTATCCACCTGCAGGTTAAACGTCTGCATAATGTTTTAAACTAAACATTCCACTCTCCTTTACCTCGTGAATAAATAACAATCACTGGAAGTTATTTGAATTACCCGAGGGCTCATGTTTATGTCATTCACATGTGCATATTCTCAAATTAATACTTTCCTTCAGGTGAAATACCACTGTTATCTACAACTGTAGTGAATCACAATGGCATGTGAGTAAAATGCATCACGTCCTCAGTTTAACGTTTTGTTTAACATGTTGTGTTACAACAGATTTTACACAATACACATCTTTAATTTGAAGAGTTCACACTTCAGTCACCTACGAATGAAATAATGTACTAATGTACATGTATAAGTTGCTGTGGACAGGAATCCATCACGTTGACTATATGAATAATTAAAACGTTTGTTTGGAGACAAACTAACTGTAACAGTCACTGATAATTGGACATCAGAGGATTTATTGGATAATTGTTGCTGACCTTGTCATATTTTCAGGATTTGGGTTTGGGACATATTGTAAAGGCTCGCAGAAGAACTGTTAATTTGACAAAAAGAGTAAATCCCAGAGGGGACCGATTAGGACGGTGTGGCTGTCAACCCAATTATTACTTATTGTTTAACCGTTGTGAATTTGACTTGTTCATTGAACTAAAACCAGAGGTTAAACGGCCACAGTGGGCTAAATGACACATGCCACATTACAACTAGACCTTGATGAACAACACACACGACAACTCCAAAATGATGATGGCTCTAATGGCCGCAGCTATCATTACTGTGGTGATCTGTGGCAGCAGTGATTCAGTGCTTTTGGTGTGTGAATGTGCATACAGGGTGCTGCGGGACTAATGTTGCAGTTTGCTGAGCGTTGCATGCCCTTATCGCACCCTTATGCCACCAATGCTGCGCACGCACACGATCATTAATGAGAGGGAGGGAGGGAGGGAGGGTAGATGTGTGTGTGTGTGTGTGTGTATGTGAAGGACATTTGGGATGTTCAGTCCTCTGGTGAAAGTTCATCTTTTTTTATTTCTAATTGACAAAAAGCAAACTGACATGTGCACCATTATTAAACATGTCACTGATGGTGACTGGTGTTAGACAACTGATTTAATTCAGCTGTGTTGAGTACTTTCGTTTGAATAGCTTTACATTTATATCACATTGTATCATGTAGTAAGAATATAACTTATACCATATTGAATTATATCATGATAAACAAGTAGCATGTCTGAAAATATGAACAGCTGTTAATATGCACTGGTGCTGGTGGAATTCCCAGATACGGTCCTGAAGGTCACTGTCAAGAGGTCAAATACTGAGCAGAGCAAGAAACTGAATGCACACAATTCTGGAGAAAAGGGTTTGTGATTTTGGTTTAGTGTAAACTAAATGTTGAATTGGCTTGTGTGAGGGTCAAGTGGTAACACATGGACACGCTGACACACTTTTGGCCATGAAGGACTAAGCCTTTTAGGCTTTGAACACAAGAGGGTGTTTATGTGAATTGATGATCAAAGACACCCTGTGCTGCCATAAGCACAGAGGGCTCTGCTTGTACTGACACACACATACACACGTTCACTCACTCACACACGCACACTTTATACCACTTGACATTCAAAATCAATTAAACAGATGTTAAGACTGGTCGACTGTGTTGTTGGCTCAATAATGACATCAGAACGTATAGACACATGCAGCAGACCCCCCCCCACCCCACCCCCCTTTACCTATCCAGGCACAGTGACTGTCTGAAAAGGTCATAGTCAATAGAGTGGACTGGTACCTGTTATGTAGAGCATTATGATTCCACTGTGTGTGTGTGTATGCGTGTGTGTGTCATGGCTTTAAACACTGTCATATGGACACGAGAGGGATAAACTATAGTCTCACATGAAGTGGCCCAACTGACATGTTGTGTACACAGGGTCAGCCAGTTGACAACCGGAGTCAATCAGGCCTGATTGATTGGACTGACCCTTTGATGGCGTGGACAGAAGGGGAGGAGGTATGAAAAAAACAGAAAGGGAGGCAGCGAGATGAAAGGACAGAGAGATGTAGAGAAAGAGCACACAGAGAGCAAAAATAAAGATACTGGTGTGAATGTGTTGAAGAGGTTTTATACGTACCTCCAGTCCCTCTGCAGGGCTAAGTGGGGAGGTGGAGGAGGCGGTGGGTGAGGACGAGGAAGAGGTGGAGGACGGGGATGAAGGGGAGGTGCCTCCACTTGGGCTGACCTCCACCAGCTTCTTCAGCTTCAGATCCACAGGCTTACTGTTGGTACCTGAAGGTAAAAGTAAAGTATAACAAGAAAGTATAAATCAAACAAATAGAACACGTCTACGTTTCAATGTCACGTATGCCCGCACACGCACACACACAGAAATTTCCATGGCAATGGTCATAAACAGTACACGCTAAAACTATGCATCATGGTGCATATATGCAGATGCAAAATAGAGATGCCCTCTTTAAATTATCATAAAAAGAAACACACACAGACTCGTAGGCTGCACAAATACAGTACATGCCAAAATGCACTGGAACCTAAGGCCGATTGGAGGAAGAGTGAGTGACATTTTTGTTGAAGCGTGGTATCAGCTCCCTTAGTGATACCATCACCACCACCCATTTCTTTCAAGACTACATGAAAATTACAAGCTACAAAGAGGAAAAAAAGAAACGTGGGTAAAGAGAAAAACACATACAACAACAAATAGTGCAGAGATATTGTACTTCAAAGCTGAAGGAACCATTTGTCTGTTTTCATGTTTGTTTCTTCTGGTCCCTCACTGCACTCGCACCTATCTCACATCAGCAGGAAAATGAGGAGGCAAATAAAATAAATTAAGTACAAAACAAAGTAATTAGTTTACCTCTGAAGATTTGAGCAAATGCTTTCCTGAAGATATGATTTTATTTTGTCTGGGGAGCACTTTTTAGAGTTTATTAATTGCTACTTAAAGAAGTTTCTACAGAAAGAAAGAAAAAAACAACAACATTAATGTAGACCATATTCGCTCCTTCGGTGTGAAGCACCAATGTGTATAAAGCCAATAGGATGCAGAGGTCTGAGGGGAAAGTGGAAACTTACAAATGAACTGAATTATAGACAGGTGACTGGGTGTCAGAAGAGTGGACGTGGGTAAACGAGTGAAGAAGTAGGTGAGTAAAGCCCAGATCGAAGTGCCAGCTTGATCAAATTTTGATGAGGGCAGGTCAGACTACAGGCCTGATCTTGTGTGAATGCTAAAACTACACTGCAGCGCTGGGTGGAGGAGATAAGATGGAGTGTCACAATGAGACAAAGAAATCTGACCTCGATGACTTTTTATCATTAGCGTGATAAAAAGTCACAATTCTTTTTGTGTTATTAGTGAAATGCTGAAATTCTCGTGCTGATTTTTATCTCTGTCCTGACCAGTGTCTGAGCGTAAAGTAAATTTACTATGTTCAGATTCTGTTATACTGGTATATAAGTAATTAATAGGTGATTGACAGAGAGCGTTGCATTAATTGTAAAAGATCAGAGTATACTGGTGAAGAAGTGTCGAAAACTAGTGAGTGAATATGTCAAAAAGGCTCAGGAAGTTAGAACAAGGCACACATGAAAGTCAACCATGAAGCAACACACAGCGTCAGCCCCGGAATTTACCCAGAGTGGTTAGCTCAGAGTCAGGGTTAGTAAGCTCCAGGGGCCCTTGGGCATTGGAAGTGGTTGGAAGTGATGCCTCCAGTGGCAGTGGGTTAGTAACCAGTGCAAACGCAGATGTGGCAGCAGCAGCAATATCAGCATCACCAGCACCAAAATGCTGCTTCTCGTCGTCACCCCTTCCCTCATCCTCACCCCTTTCACCCTCATCCTCATGATGACCTCGCACTGCGTCCAAAACATCTGAGAGTACACAGAGGGAATGGCAAAGGGAAGGAAACATGAAATGGAGGGAGTCAAGGAGAATATTAACATGTGGATTTAGGAATGGGAAAGGAAAAGCGAAGAAGACAGAGAGGCAAAGAGTAAAGAAAAGATCGGTTAGTTTGTTTTTACAATGGTTTGAAGACATGTTCATTGCATTTATTGGTGACATTTAGGACTTGGTGCATCTTTGCGGGTCTGTGTTTGCGAAACTTCTTAATAAGTCAACAACGCAATTAATAAAATAACGACCTGAGCTCCTCTTACTGACTGATGTCTTTATATCTTTGTGAAATTGACACCTCAGTTAAACTTACCTCACTCAAATAACTGTTACAGGCAAAGCAAACAAACCCCACAAAACACACACACTCATACGGGCTGTTCAAAGTGGGAATGTTGCTCCTTCGTACTGAATAAATCATATCAACACTGAATGAAGGGGCATTGTTCTGCCTTTACGGATCAATGTCCGTGTACAAGTGAAGGCAGCATCATGAGACGTCCTCTTAGTGGCAATAAAACAGGATCTTTGCATAAAAGGGCTCATAAAAAGCACATATTCCTTGTTGTGTTTCCTGAGGTGCTCAACAGAACAGTTTGTCAACATGAGGAATTAAACAAAAACCATGTTAGAAAACCTCAAATGGAGTTGCATGAAAAACCCAACACGGATTAAAACAAAACAATCCGTAAACAGCATCTGACAGCGCAGGCTCCCGTCTCTGATATTTACTACTTGGTGGGGAGCGGGACTGAGAACAAAGAGGGAAGGCGAGAGAATAATATTAACAGCATTTCCTGTTTTTTTTTTCCCCCCACCTAATTTGTTAGATGCGATGTGGAGCGTGCTAGAAAGCGCCGTTCCTGCGTGGCTGGCTCAGGCCTAATTAATGGGAGGCCATGGTGATGGAGTTTGGAAAGTTTCTTAGCGGGCAGACACTTGGAGGGGACAGCCTGAGCTGTATTTAAGGACCGTGAATGGTGCTGAGGGGAGGGGGAAGGGGGGTGGAGACGGAGAGGGGGAGGGAGGGAGAGGGAGGGAGAGAGGGAGAGAGGGAGAGAGAGAGAGAGAGAGCAGGGCCAGGATTAGCCGTTCTGCTCCGTAGGCCTTGTGTATCACAGCCCACAGCGTTTCTCCCGTCTCTTCACCACCTCCTCCCTCGCTCCTTTCTTCCTTCCAACTCCATTTTTAATGAGACCAACAATTAGTCCAATTCAGAGAAGCTGAAAGTGCCAGTAAATCAAGTGGTACCTTCCCTTTGCCTCAGTGTCTTTCCTCTGTCATCTTACCTTCACAAGTCACTGATCTCACTTCTTGTTGGTATGACAAATACAAACTTTCCTTCCTGTCACCTGCCTGAATCACCGAGAGGTCACAAGAGGTCAAATGCACTTTGTACCAGTCATCCTTCTTTCTTTCCTCTCGTTCATTTCATCACCACCTTTTCCACTGCTCTTTGTCCACACTCTCACCTTCAATTTACAAGCACTACAAGCAGTCGACGTAAACATTGCAGCTGAAGGAGGAGTGTAATGTGGAGGAATCTGAATCAAATGACAAGAGAGGCTTAATAATAGCCATTATCATAATAACCTCAATTTCAAGGAAATTGAAAGCAGTAGGCATTCCGTGCATGGGAGCATTTGCTACCCCTGCAAGGCATTATTAGAAGTGTTTCTTATTATAATTCGGCCACGCAATGTGTTGTGTTGATTAACAATTACTGGGTGTACAAAACAAGGGGGGGGGGGTCACAGGGTAAACTGCTGCTCTGAATATGAGAGTGGTGCTTTTTAGACCCGTGGCTGTTGTCAAATGACATTTTGTTTTTCCTCTGAGGATTAGGCAGAACCCCTTTAGAGAGAATAATGGAAATGTGTGAGTCTGAGCGTGTATGTGTGTATCAAGAAACTGCGTATGTCGAAATCATGCTAGTGTGACTTTTGTTTAAGCATTAATAAATATAAATAAGAGTTAGCAAGTTTGTGTGTCAACTGCAAAGCCTTGAAAACCAAATTCTGAGTGTATGTTAATGAGGATAATATAAAGTGAACAAGCAAACACTGTGTCCATGAATCAGAAATGATCGCATGATTGCAGCTGCTGACTTTTGATAGTGCTTCGATTCAGACATGGAATTTCTGTTTGCAAAGGCCACATTATGTCATGTGATCAGATTTGAAATGTGACCACCATATTTACGTCAGTGTGTCTGAGTGTATACTGACCTCCAGCGAGGCTGCCCTTGCTGCCCTTCCCTCTCTCAGTGCTGGACACATCCAGCAGGCTCATGTCCGACATCTTGACTCCGGATCGAGCCTCAGCGATCAGCTGCCTGGCCCGCTCTCTGAGCTGTCTCCGCCTCTCTGCATCCCGCTCCTGCACACACACACACACACACACACATAGATATACAGAAAAACAATTAGTAACACATAAATGTTAAAAGATTTTAAGAAAAAAAACATCACAAGGCAAAACATAGCTAAGCTTTGATGGAGTGTCACACAATATAAACACTTGTTTGTCTTGCATACAATTTAATTAACCTTCCACATGATGACTATTGTATTATTATTATTTTACACATTAAACACACAGCAAATAGATGTACCCATCTTGATGCATTATGGAGTTAGGAGAACACACACACACACACACACACACACACACACACACACACACACACACACACACACACACAATCTTGGCGATAGACAGATACAGTATTGAGCTGTCACCATCAGAGTAATGGCAGAAATGCCATTTTCTGGGCAATTCAATCTGATCCAACTGATAGCACAGACCACACACACACACACTCACCGTCGAATGAGAAAACCTTGATGATGTCAATTGACAAACACTTAACTGACAAATACCACACCAAGCACACACACACAAGTATACACTGTGTACAGGGACATGCACATACTGTAGATCCAAGACAAAACAAATGTCCTAGAAGAATTTACAAATCTTGTCGCAAAGTGATTTTCGGATAATGAGGGAGCAAAGTGATACAGGAGCCGAGAAAATCATATTATTGCATCAAAGCTCTTCTGAAAAGCAGATGAGACAAACTAATGAGTGAGTAAACTGAGGCTGTATGTTGAGTTGTGATAGATGCAGGACTCAGTTGAGGCAAATTTTTATATAGTTTTATATAATTTTTAATAGTTTAGTTTTCAATATTGTCTCCATCATTGAACCCTCCTTGACAACACAAACACAAACTGAGACAAACTCATCTTAAACTCCACCTTTTTACCACCCCCCAAACATACACAACCACATACCACCCATGGGAGAGTGAAGCTGCATTTCTCTGCACTGTTTTCCCTCCCTACGGTTTTCTGTTAATCAGGCTTCTCCATATTGAGGCAGGGGTTTTAGGGCTGGCCTACTGAAGCCGCCCATTTATCCATTAACAAAACAAGCAGCGCCCGCTAATGAGCTACATCTCTCCATTTCCATGTCAATTGTTTGCTTGTAGCCATTGTTAGGCTGGGACAATGGGGCTGTTTTGTAAATGACAGGAACCCTAATGCACTTTGTGTGTGTTCGTGTGTGTGTGCGAGCCCAAGGGGATGCCCACAGGGGAGGGGAACACACCTTAGAGAGATACTGGTAAAGAGAAAGAAGGGGAGTAACAATGCAGACGAAAAGAGAGAGGGAGAGAGAGACAGAGAGATAAACAGTGGGGAGATGAGCGAGAACCAGCTTTTAGAAAGTGGCAAGCGTAATAACACTTTTTTCCCCAGCTCTCTCAGCGCTGTTCCTGCCAACATATTACTACATACATACAACTGCAAGTGATTCAAAGTAAAACGTGCTTCTCAAGATGAATACTTTGTCAACTGTTGGAAAAACATGACCGACAGTTGACAGAACCTTAAAGGAAAAACAAGTGACCATAAAAGTTTATAGACTGCATCTTGGAAAAACACAACTAACTGCCATGAGTGAAGCCATGGAGATGAAATGTTCAGGTTAATGTTACCTCAGCAAACAGAAATAAGGCCCAAAACCCAAGATTTGCAGAAACACACAACACACAATCTTCTGCTTGGATGGACTGAATGAAATACCTTTTTAGAAGAAGCTCAAAGGAATAATCTCTGGCAAATAGATGAATCATTTCACTCGGAGTACAATGATTATAATGTCAATGGCAGGACTACTTCGAAATGGGTTAGTGCGGAGGCTAAAGTTGAACAAATACTGGTGCTGCGGCGGCTGGGATTGATTTGATGCGATTTCAAGTCACTGACCAGGGTGATGGAATAACCACTGAGTCAAATAAAAAAGTAGAAGATAAATGAACTGCAGCGTTATTTCATGCCATGAAATTTAATTCTATCTTTCTTTATTCATATTTGACGTTTATTATCTTCCATTTCTTTTTCTTTCCATGCCTCCTCACATCTGTCTCATTGTGCGTGTTCTCTTTCAGCAGAATTCTTCTTGTTTTCATAAATTTCATATGATAAACAATAATGTTACAGACGCCTTCAGCTATGAACCGGTTCTGATATGCAATCTGGTCTCTACTGATATGGATGCAACAACCAGTTTAAGTGTTCCTTCATATGCATATTCACAACACAGTGACACATACCATTGCATTATTGTTGTCAGCCATTGTGGGGACAAGAAATAGGAAACTGACTTTGCCTATCCAGAGGCTAGGATTAACACTGTAGACTATCTGACTGGCGCTTAGCTCAGGCAGCTACAAAACCACTGATTAAAAAACAGGAGAATGCGTTTGAAAGGGGAGGGGAAGGCGGGAGAGGCTTCCCATTGTGTCCAGGACAAAGTATGAGATCATCAAAATACAAATCTTGTGAACAACTCAACTCTTGATTTTAACTTGGAAAAAAAAATGTTTTGGTTTTGATTTTGGTTTTGTTATTAATAAAACCTGATTACAGGTGAGCAACTTACTTCATTCATAATGAAAGATTACAAAAGGCTCAGGTCGATATGCAAAGAAATAAATAAATTTGGATTTTGTCACAAAGTATCATATAAGGTGTTTCAGCCATCAGATTACTGACAAAGTGGGAATGAAATGCCACTGAACCCAAATCGGCCTTTCATTTGGCAGCACGGGACACAAAAGTCGCCAAGAACACAACTCTGAAACACAGCAAAACACTATAATGCAGCCATACACACTGTTACACAGGAGGAGTTAAAGTATGACAGCCGGTGGTCAGTCGCTAGCATAACTTGGAGAACGGACACACAGGAGGAGAAGGGATCTTTATTTTTATAAATGGCGACAGCAAGAACAATTGTTCACTGTGTCTTCTGTTGACAGCTGGGGACTTCCAGGGGAAGAGAGGCTAAACGGTTGAGTGCAAGGCCGAGACAGAGGGCTCCTCTGTGGGCTTGGCATGGGGTGAGGACCCATCTCCGCTCTGGAAGCTCTGTTTGAGCAGGCTGCAGCCTTGGTTGCTCTTTTCTGGAGTAAGAAGAAAGAGGGAGGGCGGGCATGCACCACTGGTCATCTACAGAGACCTGGCGTGGGCATCCAGTGATGCCACACATACGCACACGCACAAGCACACCCACACACACACACAAGAAAACACAATCACTATCTGAAAGGGGCTGCCAACCTCCCAGATAGCCAGCCAGTCTGGCAGCCAGTCATGCAGCTCCAGACATTTGTCATGACAGGCTAATTCACAGTCAAGAGGTGCTTTAGGTCTCTATCTGGTCCAGACACACACATACACACACATACACACACACACACAGGCATGCTAAAGAGCTACAGAACACAATCACACACTCATGATGATAATCTAGACATGATGAAGATGCAGGAAGATTATCAGGGAGTTGTGGTGTTGTAGTTGGTAACATATTTGGAAGTGAACTATAATAATAATAACTCGAAATGAACACAGTATGTTTCAGTAGGTATAGTTATAATAAGAGTAAAATAAAATTGCCTTTGCACGTGTCTGTTCCTCTGTGTGCCACACAGAGAAGAAGACTGGTGTTTAGAGAGGAACACACTACAGCATTTATGTGGGAGGAATCAATGGTGTTCATGGGAAATGTGGTCTTTAGTTTGAAAAACACAACAAAGGCTTCAAATTACTGAACATAGTTGTGTCCTGCGATGATACTTAAACCTAATTTATAATTAAATCTACAACAATGCAAGCATATTTACAAATGTTACATGATCCACTGTTTACAAATTTTACAGTTTTAATAGTCCTTACTGCTGAATTTTGGTTGAGAGGATGGGAGTGAGAGAAGGAGACTGAGGGAGGGGGAGAGAGACAGGAGCTTATCGGCTGGTTCCAGACGGAGTGCGCGGATCAATGGGCATGCAAGGCCCACAGTGATCAATGCATTTGATAAAGAATTAAAGAAGAGCCACTGTACATGGCTATCAAAGAACCAGGACATGGCCTAATTATGATTCGACGGGTGCGTGCCCATGATAGGGGTCTGTGTGAGCGTGCATGAGTTACATGAACAGAAATATAAATCTGTGATACGTCAGTAGTATGGACGTGCGGTTGCACACCTCTGTGTTTCTGTATCTAATGGACTGTGTGTGTCTTCTGGCAGACATGTCATGTTCCTGCAGTTTGCAATCATAAAAATTCAGCTCTTGATCAAACATCATATTTATGTGGTATTTCATGTTTGTGGGGTGTATTTGTAAAAGGGGATAAATCGTGCAATCATAAATGTTTAGCTGTTCTTCCATAACTTATTTTGAGTTGAATGACATGATCACTTCTTCTTCAAGTTTGCAGGCCTGTGAAGGGACAGGCCTGTGTGTGTGTGTGTGTGTGTGTGTGTGTGTGTGTGAGACTGTGTGTAAATCAAGCTGATATTTTTTGAGCAAATAAAATTGTGTGTTTACATTTGAAGCTCTGTTTAACTGTGGTTTCACAGTTGAATTAACAGTTTGTCTCCAGCAGCGTGTGTGTGTGTGTTTCACAAAGGGCACTTGTACAGTAGGACAGGTAGAACAGGTAGAGTGGAACCTACTCAACACGCACACACACACACACACACACATACACTCACAAACGTCAGAGGAGCTTGTTACTGACAGGCGAGTAATATGGGAAGGTTTTGCCCTTTAAATAGACAGGATAATTACTATGGAGAGACAGAGAGGGGAAGAGAGGGAGAGAACACAGGTAAAAAAGACTGAGAACATGAGCTGAACTCTGTGTTGGGTGACAGACTGTATGAGATCCTTTGTAAGCAAAGATGGCCACTCAGTGTGTGTGTGTGTGTGTGTGTTTTCAGGGGGCGGGGGGGTTCACTCATAAACCAGGAAGTTTATTTACAGTTTATTTACAGTGTTGACCAGATGTAAATGATGCATTTATGCTTAAATTTCTGGAAACCTCCTGGACTTAAGTTGTTCTAAAACTTTAGACCAATATAATGAATCTCTGCACATATTTAAATATCAAAGTGATTCTACACTCTATCACACAAGTCCACACACATGACTCGAGTAATTAAACCTTCCCTTCAAGCTAAAATAACATTTTTAGGACTTAGAATAAAAGCGGGATTACTGTAAGTTTATATGCAATGAACATTAAATATTCTCTCATCTGAGGCCTTCATATTTTATTCATGCTAAGTGGCTTTTGGATAGAGTGAGAGAGAGAGAGGAACAGACAGAGAGAGAGAGAGAGAGAGAGAGAGAGAGAGAGAAAGAGAGAGCTTTGACACTTGGTCAAACGTGAACACAAGGCGTGTCATAACTTGACAAAGACAGAGGAGAGAAAGATGGAGAGGTACATCTGTTCAGGCATGTGTGTATTACAGCTTCCCTCAGTGATGGCTAGATGAACTCTGGTGATGCAACTAAGAGAGTTGTCTTTCTCTTGCGCGCGCACACACAGACACACACACATAATTTAGAGTCTGCCTTTGATCTCCACTCCAGCCAATTCAGCCACGACACATACTCACACACTCCAGGACAAGCGCACATACACGGCCCAAAGAAACTCCCCACCAAACTATTTAGTTTCATTAGGGGCACATTCTTCAAAAAGAAAAGAGCGAGCGAGAGAGAGGGGGCTTACGAAAGAGGTAGAAGAGAGACGGGAGAGATGGAAGAAGAAAGGAACAGCGGCCACATTAAAATGAGACCTGGAGGAGGACTATTACTGCTGGGAGAAAGCTGAAAAGACGAGGGGACAGAAGAAGGAGGAGGGAACTAAAGGACAAAGTGTGGACAAAACGTAGCGAGCACAAAGACATATTTGCATTTTCAACATTTTTTCACTGTTTGCTGCAGCCCCTTACTGCAGAACTTTCTTAAGCACGACTGTGTGGTAAAATCGACTGCAGCGGGAATATCTGTTGTGTGGAGTTATGAGAAAATCTAAAGTGGTTGCAGGTTCATGTGAAATTAGATGTATTAATATCTATGGAGAGGAGAGTGCAAGCTAACGTCCCGTGTTACTGTATTTTCTGCAGAGAACGTGACATCACTACTGCAATTTAAGCCAATAGGACAATAAATATTGTTTTAAAGGGACATGTCACTCGCAGACAGTCAGCACAACTTACACCTCTGACAGCTCCCGCCCACAAATAACCTGCATGACACCTTTCAAAGGTTCACAGAGTTCACCTCTCTATGAGTGTGTGGTTATCAGAGGCAACAGTCAGGTAGCATATAGTCCTCTGATCAGACAAATGGATTTCACTCAAAAACAATAACATTAAATCAGAAAGAAAGATAGACGGATGGATGGATGGACATTGAGTAGTTCAGTCAGGAGAATGACAACAGCCACAGGTCACAACTGCAGAAATGCAGAGTACCCCTCTGCTCTTGAGAGGAAGGAGGGGGGTGAAAGGGGGAGGGGGGTGCTGGTCGGCAAAAATCAAACAGGACCCAATTATAGGAATCACAACGAGTCAGTGAGCAGGGGAACTCTCTTACCTGGAAAACACCAAGGCATGTGTGTGCACTCTACCACAAGTACACACACACACACACATGAATGTTCAAAGGAATGCAGAAGTGCACAGGGGCATCACGACTGCACACGCACACGCACACACACACACACACACACACACACACACATTTTAACTTTACAGTTTCTGCAAAGAAATATTCAAAGACACACATAGGAGAATGTGCTTGTGTGTCCACATGCACACAAACACACATTCAGATGCACTTCTCCCAAACCTAGTGTGGATGGTGATAATTAGCCTGGCCAGGCCGCTGTGAAATTACTGTTCTCATCTGCTAATGGATGAAAAGACCTCAAGCGAATAGACACGCACACAGAGACACACACATAGACACACACAGAAGTGCTCTTCTCCATTAATAATATTACCGGTAACAATAATAATAATAAAAATAACAATAATAATATTAACAATAATAATATTAACAACAACAACAACAATAATAATAATAATAATACCAAAGGGAAAGACTAAAAGAGAAAGATTAAAACAAAAATTGGGATGTCTGAAGTAAGAATAAAATGATAGAGACCATGACCCAGATATTTTAGGAAAGCTCATTAATTACCCATCTGGCTGCTGTGCGGGTAGGGGGTGGTGACATTACAACATTACAAGACATCAGCACCGTGACTACTGATATGTCTCGAAGGCCACCTATGAGGAGGACAAGGGGGGGCTGTGGACCCAAAACAATTAGCAGCAATGCTCGTCCATTATGGACCACAGAGAGGAGGGAGAGAACAGGAAGAGGGTGAGAAGCAGCAGAGAAAGATAAATAATAACAAAGTGCAAACTGAAAAACTGAGAAATCAATATAGGAAATTGCTTGGAAAAATATATATATAAGAAGAGAGACAAAGTGACAGAGCGAGAGAGAGAGAGAAAGTGACTGAGAAGACAGGGATGGCACAGAAGAGAGAAAAGTGAACCTGTGACCTTAGATGAAAGAACCAGTCACTGTGGGCTACAATTAGGGATGGCAGGAGGGAGAGCATAGGTCAAGAGAACAGGTCTCTTACACACATGTGTACACATGCACACATGCACATACACACGCGCACAAATCCAACACCGGCATGCAGCGACCATTAACTGTAGTAGCTGATATGTAGTCGTATGTGTATTATACAAGTGGTGAAATTAGTATTTAAAAAAAAAAGAGCTAATTGATTTTGCAGCTTCTTTCAACAGTATTAAATTATCAATGATTTTAGTTTTATATTTAATTAAAAGTTTCATTCATGACCTCCAATGAAGAGACTACACACCAGTAATTGTAGGAAAAATAAAACATTAACGTAACATCCAACAGATTTTGATAAATTTGTTATTTTAGCAATACGGAGAATTGTCCTCAGACATAAATACAGTATGAGTGGTGCGGCTTTGAATAGAACCTGGCTTTAGTTAACAGATAGAAACACATCTCCCGTCATCTGATTCGTATGCTACATCCCTGCAACGGCATATGTACCCCCCCCCCTCCCTCTTTCCAAATCATTCTGCTGCCCCCACATTAGCCACTTGCCTGGAAGAAAGAAGCCTGCTTTAATTGAATTAAATTATACCTTATGCATGCTAAATCTCAAAGCACCTACTTAGACGAATGGAGAGTTAAATGGGAAAGGCTTGGGCCTCTCCAGCTGATAACATAGGACACACACAGACACACAGACACACACACAGACGCTCTAATCAAAACAAGACATCAAGTAATCTAATCTGAATCACTAACAATTATCAGCACATTGGCCCCAAGGCCAGTCGTATTCCTTTGATCAATGTCTTCTATTAAAAAAAGTGTAAACAATTCAATATCTCCCTCTCACCCCTCCTCCTTTACCTCCTTCGCTTATGCATGGGAGCTGTGTGTGTGTGTGTGTGTGTGTGTGTGTGTGTGTGTGTGTGTGTGTGTGTGAGGGGGTTATTAACCAATTGTCCTTGGAAATGAGTAGGGAAATCAGGACGTGACAGGGGGAGGGCTGGCTACTTAAAGAGCTAATCTGAGTGAAGTCAGCCATCTTGCCACACAACAAGGGCCAGAAGAGACTTTTTTTTCTGTAGCAAAGGAAATATATTGACGATGCAACAGCTTTGAAAAACTCTTTAATTTCCTTTCTGCCTCTGAAGACTCTTAAAGCCACCGGTCTTCGGGACGTCCTCATTTATTTTCCTAGATTATTCTGAAATTGGTATTCCTGTGGCCTACACGCAAACATGAACTCACACACAACACGCTTAACTACATAAGCATGCATGCACACACACATTAAAAAAAAAAATTCAAGGGCAAATCTCCCTTTAAGAATTCAGGCAGTAAATGCAGGGGCATGCGGCTGCCGCCTTTTAGATATTTCATTACCAAAAGGTATTTATTTCATTTTGCCCTCAAATCCCTTGTCGTCACAATTCTCACAAGACCGTATTTTTCTCTTTTGCCTCATTTCCTGTCTCCGAAACATTTGGAAGCGTCACTGAGGATTTGACCACGGCCCCTTCCCAGGTTAACTCGTGGTCCATCACTGTGCCCCCTCCCACACCCAGTATATTATGTTCAGTGGAGCGTGCTCAGTTCAGAGCTGGCAATTTCACTTGCGTCTTCTCTGGTCTCGTTTGCTTCGGTACAGTGATTCTCACCCCCATTTACCACAAATGTACTTTTTGCTGACAGCTGTTTGTGTACATCATTTCTCTTCGTGTTTGGGGAAAGTGAAAGTGAGGGAGCAGCAAATTTGGTCGGGATGTCATAAAAAATTGTGCAGCGTCAAGATGACCAAAGAGAGAGAGAGAGAGAGAGAGAGAGGAAATATATTTAAGGGGACAAGAGGGAGAGAGGGAGTCCATCCACATTCTTACTGACATGTTCAGGTGGTGACGTTCAGCAGTCCATAAGAGAGTCTCAGCTGAAGTTATTAAGAAGAAGTCTTCTCCTCAAAGCCTCCTCATACAGGATTTACCATAGTGGACTGCCAGAGGATGAGAGTTTGGACAAGCTTTTCAAGCACGTTGCTGGTGTAGCGAGCAGCGAATACAGAACTGTGGACGTGACATGAGCACGTTGAAATGGATGGTGGCCACTCTAGCAGCTGCTCGCGCACACTGAGGTGAAGCTGTATAATGCTCCAGTGCATGGAGAGAAGAGACAGGGACGGAGAACTGAGCCGACAACCTGTACATATTCACTAACCAAGACCTGAGGACATTTACACTTGTGTCAGAGCATTAACCTACATGTGACCTGCACATGTTGCACATGCACAGATATATCTGTTACAGACAGACAGCATCAGTCACACAGACCCACCCCTCTGACTTACATCGCTGAGGCTGGTGGCTCTGTTTGGCGCAGTCACAGATGAGTTGGGAACACTCTTGTTGCCGGCCTTCATCGCAGCATCTCTGCGGGCCTGTTCCAGGAGGAGTCTGGCTCTCTCCTTCAGCTCCTCTTGACGAGAGAGCACCTTCTGTGTGCAGGGGGGGGAAAAAACAAAAACCCAAAAAAAACTAAGTGGGCGTGATCACAAAGAAAACAATGATACAGACAAAACAACTGAACATCATTGTTCAGTTTCGTCACTGAGTCATAATAAAATCTGATTCGTTCAATAGCACCTGCAGAATCTGAGTAATGGAAACACAGGTATACGTTGTTTACTCCTGCAACATGTACCTGTGTCTATCATCTTTTACTCACCTTCTCAGCGGGGGGACTTGATACAGGGGCAGGTGTTTGCTCCTATGAAAATCAAAACACAACAGTAATTAGACATGTGCAGCCAACAGGTCTCATTTAGACTTAGTAGATTAGATCAGTTTTCATATTAATTTTTTTGTACAGTAAAAAAGGTAGAAGAGGACAGGTGGTAGGATACAGGTAGGACTGTACTCTGGCAGTGTATGGGCCTGGTGGTGTGGAGAACATGGCAGCTTTGACGAGACAGCACAGCTTAGTGTTTTATCTGCAATGTAATCCTGGCTGTGTTTTAAGGGAGAGCAAACAGAGCTTTTTACATTTGGATTAGACAGAGGAATATTACAGACAAGCTGTTAATAGGCCTTAAACCTGTTCATCCTTTGAACAAGTTAAATCTGGCCTGGGTGCAGCCGAGGATGTATCCCGCTAACTAGATAACAGCAGATCAAAATGGGGTGTCATAGCTGTCATAAACCCCCTGCAGGGCCCCGCCTGCCCCGTGACCTTTTGACTTGTAAACAGGAAGCTGTCATCTGTGGGTAACCGACACAAGCAGCTGTGTATCCAGTGTGTGTTTGTCAGTGACTGTGTGTGTGCACGCACAGAGGTGCATGTCAGTGACTGTAAGAGGACGAGATGAGGTGTGCGCCGCGCAAAGCGTCGCCACGCTTGAGCAATCACGGCGCCGACTGCCATCAACTGAAGGGATGAGAAATATAATGAAAAATATAATGAAATGTCAAAGCAGGGGGTTCTCCTGGCTGCCTTCTATAGTCGCCACAGGTTAACGGCCCGGCCTTGATGCGTCTCGGTCTCGGCAACGAGACAGGTGACGACAACATCTCCATGCAGAACGGGAGAATTTCGGGGACGGTCATCTCTTCAACGGCATCAACGAGGTCGGGATTTGAAGCTTAGCGAGTGGCGGGAGGGAATAAATGTTCACCACATCTTCTGTCTTGTGACGGATGTACCTGTGAAAGTTTCAATCAAAGCCAGGGCGCGAGGATAAAAACCCGAACAATCCATTTAGGGCGCAGGCTGGTGTTCACAGGTAAACGCTGTCAGAATCTTAATGCCCGACTTAAATAGCAAGATGAGAACTAGTCCACATCATGCAGATAGATCCAGAGGTTGTTTAAGGGACAGGAATTATAATTATACGTAGGGAAGCTTGATTAATATCATGCAAGTTTTGTTGAACCTGTACCTCTCTGCGGTATGTGGGTCTGCACACAACAGAATACCTTCTAGTAATTATTTACACACGGTTTTAATTAAGATCTTGTTGTAGTATATGCACAGTGTTTCCTATGCTGGGCATGTGGCATGACAACATTCCAGCTCCCTGTAGACTCACGCATGTTGGACTCTGCATGAGAAATTGTGATGCAGCACTATCAATCACAGTTCACCAAATGTTGTTATTGTTCTGTGTGTTTACCTGTCTGGGAGGTGTGTCTGTGTGGTTGACTGGAGGGGAGCCGGAGTCTGAGGCGGGCTCCGACTCAGAGTGACGCAGGCTGGCCCGTTTCTTTTTGATGAGGTCAGCGTCTCTGTTGTATGAAAAACCCAGTTTCTGGTGTGGGGGTGAGGAAGAGGAGGACGAGGAGGAGGAGGCACCTTTCCTGGTGTGGGATACTGGTTCTGTACTTCCCTCCCTTCTATCCTCTCCCACCTCCTTTTGCTGTGTCTCTTTCTCCATCTCTCTCTCCACTCTCTGCGGTAACTCGCTGATATCTAAAGTGTTGGCTTTGACTAGATGCCCTCTGTCCTCAGAGCCCGGTGGTGTCACGTGGGTCGAGTCTGTAGCTGACGTGGTTAACAATGTGCGTGGAGATGGGACAGGAGGCGAGGACTGCAAAAGCCCTGCTGTCGGCAAGCTGGCCGAAACCGCTCCGACTTCAGCTTTCCGGCCCAGCTCCATCACCTCCTCCTCATCTGTTGCTTTAGTGCCGTTGGACTCAGCGTTAACACTATCAGCAGATGCAGCAGGCTGAGATGTACCTTGGCGGTGCTGCACATCATTGAGTTCAGCATAGAACTTGTCTTGTCCTATGGAGGCATTTGTGTCTGTTTCAAAGTCGCCCACTTTGTAGGTGCTGCGATTGCTGTTGGCCTCTATCTGCACCACGTTGAGCTCCTCACCGGAGAAGTGGGCCCGGATCTGGTACAGGTAGGTCATCACTGTTAGCTTGTCAGGAATCGCCAGCAGCACCATGTCAGACGGTTCCAGGAGACGGGAGATGCCCAGGCTCGCAAAGCCATCGTACGCCTGGCAAAACAAAAAAAGACACAAAGGAAACTTTCAGTTCTGGAATCATATTAGAGCACAGAAACACTGTCATGGTACAAGCAGTGCACTATACCATTAAATATTACTGTCTGAAAAGACGTGCTGCATATGCAACAACAATGTGAGGACACATGTGGTGTGACAGTAGTTGATGAGAAGTCTAGACTCTTTTTTTATGCATTTGCTGCATTGTGCAATGCATGATCCATGTGTGTGTTTGTGTGCGAGAGCCACCTTTGGCATGACTGCTGACAGGTCATGTCAGGGATGGTTGTCCCCGATAAGCGACGCAGATACCCCAAGACAGAGCGCTTAATCCCAAAGTGTGTGTGTGTGTGTGTGTGTGTGTGTGTGTGTGTGTGTGTGTGTCGTTATCGCCACCCAACATCAATCTGCCCACGCTCTCCGCCACGCGTGTAATTGGTCTGATTAGAGTTTGATGAGAAAATACAGGTTTGATTATCAAGCGACAAGCGAAACCCAATCCCCCATCACCAGATAGACTGAGGGAGACAGAGAGAAGGGATGAAAAACCATTATCGCAGCCAATGACAGGTAAATAAATAGATTAACAGCACGTGCACATACACGCGCACACACACATGCACAGAAACACACACAGAGTCCCGCTTACCATTCATGGCTGCGTACTCACACACATACAAATCATCCTCTCCACCTCTACCAGGTATCACAGCTTGTATCTGGCCTGCTTGATAGCGTTGATCAAATTCCAACCTGTTGCTTTGCTCATTTGTTTCACTGCCTTCGCAGATATCTCCAGTCTATCAGACTCTCTCTCCATCTTTCTTCTCTCCATCTGACTTCAAACACCCCTCCACGTATGTTAACTTAACTTTCATCCCAGTGATTGTTCCTGTCCTGCTTCAATATAAGTCCTTCTATGATCTTATGAAGATGTATAGTTTTTCATCACGTCCCTAGTTTGCATTGATCCGCTAGATGTGGGAACTTTCTTGGAAAACGACTGTCTCATGGTGAATAAGTAGGGATTGCTTTTAACTGTGTAGTATTTCTCCATTTACAATCACTTATGTTGTCTTTTGTTGGGGAGAAATCTCTTTCACACTCACCTCCTTTGTCCCTGTCTACTGATGTAAAGGGAAACAATGGTTGGGACATCTATACTCACACAGGGATATAAGGTGTATGAGAGTGTGTGTGTGTGTGTGTGTGTGTATGTGTTTGTACAAGGCACATACAAAGACAAGGCAGACAAGGCAGGAGGAACGAAGTGAAGGTGGGAAGAAAAGAGAAAAGGGGAGAACAGAGAGGAGTTTGCCTTTACAGCGAGCCTGTTTAAGTTCCCCCTCCTTCGCCCGGCAGTAGAGAGGGAGTGTAAAGGAGAAGAGAGAGACAGAGAAGAAAGAGAAAGAATACGGGGAATAAGAGGGCCTGATTGGGTTTCTAACGCGTATTCAGGGGAGCAAAGTGTGCTCGCATTGTTCCCCTCTCACCCAGGGTAGGCGGTGAAAGACAAGCGACAACTTTGCTGCTCAATAGGGACAGAATGAAAGAATGAGCGAGAGAAAAGAGGGAGAGTGGGAGAAAGTGAGAGCTGTGTATAAGGGGGGGTGGAGGAGGGGTGTGTGTGTGTGGGGGGATAGCTCTCGAGCTGGGTTTTGTTTCAGGGACGATGTTCGTCTTGACATGTGCTGCAGCCTTTCTGACCTTAGTGCCATGCTTTATTCTCGCTACGTCTTATTTTATATCCGGACATGTAAATGTTCCTTGTTCAATCAAAATGTAATTTTATCAATATTATTAACAATAACCAAGCCACAGTCAGTAAACCATATTATATTATTATATTTTACATATATATTTCTATTTTATTATATTTGGAAAGCTTTTCATGTGGACCACAAATGTCACGGTCGCCTGCCCCAGGCCTCTGCTCCCAGCCTCCCCTGCCCCCCCAACTCCCTCTCAGTGACTGACAGCTATCTATCACTGTCAATCATCTACACCCCTCCCCAAACCCAACCCCTCACGGCTGTGCTCAGGGTGCTTTAGCCCGGCGCTTGGTGCGGCGCTATCAGATGGCATGACAAATGACTTCTCCTTGGCCTCATTACACACAAGCCGACCAAACACACCACAGCTCTCATCATGCAGACTCCTCATATTTGTACATCTACTATCACACACAGTTTTATCATACATACAAGCACTGTAACATCATATCGGCCGACACTACATCATTTCTAAGGTCGTAACTGTTCTAAATATTCACTTATTTGGGTTGTTTCCTCTCTTTATCCCACCCCCACTATTGATTGTCCTTATCTGTCATAATTCAGCAGTGCTCACAGTGTGCGCTCATTGCAATCACAGATAGACTGTGAAAGGAGAAGGAGGCATGTCCATCAGCAAGACATGAAAAGCGGAGATAGTTGTCGTTTCTATGCATTTCCATTTCTGACAGTCTGACAGAATTCCATAAATTCTGTACATGATTTAACAAGGAGCTCGACATAAAGCTTGTTTCACCTCCCTCTTTCACTCTGTATTTCACTTATTACCTTTAAAAATTTCAATTCTTTCTTTACTTTGTTTCCACCTGTTTGTTTCTTTTCTCCACGTTAGCCTGAGTAGTTGCTGTGTGTGTGTTTTTGTCTTGAGAATGTTAGAATGGACACCCTCCTCTTGTTCAACACCTTCAGGATGCTACATGATATCACATGACGCATTATCCCTCCTTCCTTTAGCCCAAGCTCCCAGGCTTTAACAGTCACAGACAACACCATGTGTGTGACACTACACATCGTACAAACAACACCTTCTATCACACCTGAAAGAAAACACACACCAGTCTGTGAGCAGATATGACTGCATTTTTGACTGTGAGGGCAGAAATGTAAAGGATTCAGGCACTTTACTTTGTGCAAAGTTAATCAAACAATAATATAATAAGTGCTCTAAGGTCCCGTCTGATGTGCTAATCTAATCAGATTAAGAAAAATAATCTGCATCCAACTGGTGTGGGAACAGTAATAGGACGTATGTAGAGACATGTGCGATTACATTTGCATACACTGCTCTCCACATGGAAATATAGTTTGTCCAAGAAATACATTTACTAACTAATGTCTTGTTTGACTTATCCCCTCAGGTGCTTTCTCACATTCTCTCTCTCTCACACACACACACACACACACACACACACACACACACACACACACTAGGCACCAAAGTCACCAGCAGGAGGTGGCACGCCATGTCTCCTATAGGCACTGGAAAGGAACAGCTTGCTTGGCCAACTACATCAGCACCAGGTGAACATCTGGACAGGATACAGTACAGTGCTGCAGCTATTCACCAGATATCACCTTTTACGGCATATTCTCATATGACTTATATCTAACCAATTTCTTCAGGGCTACTTGAGCACCTGGAGGGGGGTGAGGGGCAGTTAACAGATATGGGATTGGGTCTCTCCCTTTTCCTCCACTATGGTTATTGTCAACAGGGAAGCATTCATGCCTAACAGGGCCACCAGAGGTTATCACTGAGCCAGAGTGTGTGTGAGAGGAGGAAATCAAGCTGCAGGACCCCGGCACATATCGTTCTGTGTAGCCCTCAGGGCCAGAGAGAGGACAGGACGCCTGTGTGTACATTAGTGTGTAGTAGCACAGTATACGGGGATAGAACAGCAGTGTGCATTTGTGTGTTTTGTAAATGTGTACAGAAAAAAATGATTGCTCACACAGAGGGACAGGGGGGGAAATGTGATGTGGCCAAGTGTGGACCTCAAATTGTGAATGTGCAGATATGATAATGTAAAGCAAGGGGGAACTGATGTGTGTGTACATTTGCTTTGTGAAGAGAATGGCTTACTGTGCTGTGGTTTAAGGGTCTGTTTTTAATTTCTTAGGTTAAAATGGAAGGGAGAGAAGAGGCGTAAGGTACGCAAGCTAACATGGATTACCCTCCTGCTGTAAACTCTTTAAAACACATACAGACAAAACAGACTAATCAACAAGGTAAATATATTCTTATTTACACACACGGCAGTTTAGTTAACTCCCAGCAGGCTGCTGAGTAAAGATACCATCTCACTTCTGCCAGGTGACTTATGTTTTGGACGTTTTGGAGCAGGGAAAAAACATCTTACAAAAACCGTCAATAACACTCTGACTGTGGTACATGTCAGTCATGTTCGCAGCCCACCCCACCCCCCAACAACCACATAAAACACACATACCCTCATATTCAGAGACGAATGGCAGATCTCTAAATAAGACAAAATGGAGAAGTGGATGGGAGGGAGCTAAGTGCTGTGAAGGGCCTAGTGGTGGCTGCCACTTACCTTTTTGTTGTTTTCTTTAATATCCTGAGGATTGAGCGACTTGTAGTCTCTGGAACAACAGTGGGGAGGGCCGGAGAGGAGGCAGGCAGAGAAGGAAAAAATGGGAGACATCGGAAAAAGAGGCGTGTTTAAATATGCGTCACATGTAATGGTATTAGAACTGTAACATGTAATTTCATAGCAGTGCAATCAACAGAACCAATAGAGTGGAAAATATGTAAAAATAACACAGCGGAGTGCAAAGGCATAGCAGTATAAACACACACACACACACACACACACACACACACACACACACACACACAGGTCTGATAAATTATCAAACCCATGGCTGTAGGTTTTCTATGCTGTACTTTTAAGGGTTACATACACACACCTAATACTTGACATTTAAGAATTATAGGTCTTATAGAGACAAACATAGACGCACACATTAGACACAAAAAACATTTCACGCCAAATAATAATCATACGCCAGTGTGCCAACATGCAACATAATGTATTTAAATAAACAATAAATTGAAGTCTGCATGCAAAGAGTGTGGACACATCTGTCATCGTAATCAAACACACCGACAGGGTTGATGACAGGTTAAACTGTGCAAATATGATACCAAGTTATCAAAACAGCCGAGTGATGAGTCTTCATGTAAAATAAATACGCTGGACTGTTTAATAACTCTCTGGAGAACTTGAGATCTTCTTCAGTATTGGTTGCCACCCAGCTTTGGCTTTACTGTCTGAGTCATTTGTGAGTGCATGTTTGTCTGTGTACATTTGTGTTTCATACATTACGTCTGGTCTGAAGTGGTGCAGCAGGGCACAGAAGGCCAGCCCATTCCTCCAGGACGTGGTGAAGTTGGTGATCTTGACCCCACGGTAATTCTTGGTGACCTCCCGGCACCAGGCCAGTAGAGACTGGCTGGCATTCGGCTTTCCGCCCAGAATGGGACTGGGGACGGGGCTGGGCTGCAGGCAGAGAGAGGAGAAGGAGGTCGATGATAAGGAGGTGGTGTGATTGGACATGAATACAAAAATAAAACAACATAGAGACAGTAGTGCTTTTATTAAATAATCATTATACACTTTGAATCGTAATAAAGCTGAGCTGTCTACTGTTTACTCAGCAACCTCCACCCATCTAATTACCCAACTAACTAACCATACTGAAGGATCATTTAAAAAGCCATGTATGTCCATGGATAATGTAAACATATTATTAATTAGCTCCGCCTTTGAAGTCTTATCCTGGTTGAAAGCTTTCACCATTATAAGCCCTTTTCCTCGACCACACTCCAAATTCCACAAATCCTTGGAGGCATGGAGACACCGGTCTTCCTCTGATGGCCAGCAGAACCAATGCTATTCTGATTATTCACATGGATATTCACTAATCTGGTTATGGAGCCAGATATGGGTTAATTCTCAGATCCTTCTGCGGCAAAAATGTCATTTAGATTTTTTATTGAATTCATCAGAGGCTGGAGATCGAAAGGCTATGAAATATGTCCAAGTATATATCACTATTGTATTAAAAAACAATACCATTAATGCATGACTAAGACGGCAGGGCTACCTTAATTACATGACACAGTGGGGGTCCTGTATTTCCTCAAGGTTAAAATTTGACTTCAGTGTTGTCACACAAAATAAGATGAACTGTTTAACACTCAATGTTTCACACACATGTATTTTCGTATACATATCAAGATATATAGAAACATATATGTGTGTGTAGATTGCCAAAGATAAAATTTGCTTTCTGAACAGAATTTTACACTTTCAATAAGCTTATTTTGATTTTAATTGTTTCCCTTAAATGACATTTGCTCTACGCAAATTATGTCATGACACTTCTCTCGCAGCTCGGTGATGTTTGCTCCACACTGCACAAGATGGTTACATAAAAGTTCAGTTAAACCTTTACTTAACCTTTGCTGGTTCAACATGAATGAAAGAGACTTTCACTTTAAAACAACTGATACTGACTATCGACGCGAGTTATCCTAGTTTTCTAACAGTGCAGGCTTGGAGAAAACACAGCTCACTACAATGTGACCGCAAGAGTCTGAGCCCTGTAAGGTGGCTTGTAGCAGCCCACCAACCCCCTCTGTTGGTGGCTTTGTGCTACTACAATAACTGGAAATAAAGAGAAAAGAAAGAGAGTCCTGACTTTGGATAAATCAGTCAGTTGAATGACAAAAAAAAAATCATTCAAGAAGTCAGTTGTAATCTATCAGCACCTGGACGGTGCTTATAGACGGTTCTTGCCTCCTGCACGTCTATTGTTGTCTTTTAACCTGTGACCACGAGCCTGGATCCTGCTGAGATGCCACAAGGGCCAAAACAGATGAAAGAGACCGGGGGCCGTCTCTAACAGCGAGTCCTAACCTTTGTACGAGTAAGCATGTGTGCGTGTCTCTGTGTGTGTATGTGTGTGTGTGTGTGTGTGTGAGAGAGAGTTATGCAGGCCCCTATGGCAATCTCAGTGCAGGGAGACAGTAGCGGGAGCCTGAGGGACGGACACTTGACATTTCCGGCTCATCTTTAAAAGAGGGCCTTAACCTTTCCCCACAGCTTCTCCAGACACGTTTTAGGCAGCCTCGACAATGCCTGCGTGCCGCTCAAACAAATGAAAAAAAATAAATAAAAGTTATAAACAGTGCCGATAATATGTTTGTTTTCACTGTATGGGGATGTAAAGAGAGTGCAGTGTAACCATGGGTCCCATCTTTATAATGTCATTGACTAATCAAACATAATGTGGGTATGCCGATGAAAAGACGTAAAAAGAATAAATAAATTTAAACTAAACTAAACTCGTTTCTCTTGCCTCTGATACTGTTTTTGTGTATGTGTTACCGAACGTGTGTGTGTGTGTCTGGGTTTGTAGAGATTCAGCGTGGAGTGGTCTTCCTCCAGGCCTTCCCTTTCTGCTTTTTCAAGTGACGGTTGAAAGTAGCTGTCTAATTTGAGCGCCCTAATTACCCGGGATTAGAGACCAGGTGCTATTAAAGCAATTAGAAACACAGCACACTCCAGTGCCGCAGACCCTAAACCCTCGCCAGCAGTTAGTGCGTACATGCACACACACACATATGTACACACACTATGGAGAGGGGGCAAAAAAAAAAACTCTTAAGTTTTTGTCTCTCTCATACACACCAACCCACTATTTCTCTGTACAGGTGCCTGGGTCAACATAAAACAAACACAAATAAGCTACTAATGATGATGATAAACACAGTGTGTGGAGAAAAGGAAAATTACATAATGTCATTATGTATTAATTAGAATATCCTTTCCTGTCTTGCTTCCGCACAAAACATTTTTTAAAGCGACATGGTGTTTGTCTACTGACAGAAGCATGTGACTCCCGGTGACCTCGCGTTCATCACAACCCAAACTGATGTAATTTCCCTCCATCAGCTGCCCAGACTGTTCCATTATGCTGCGTACAGATAAAGGTTTATAAAGCTTTCATATCTGTCACATATTGAGCAAATACCATATCTTCTACTACAGGATCTGGCTGCATTTCCTTAAGACACAAACATGGGAGAAGTGAAATTTTCATGAGGAGCAGAAATGCACCCTGACTTATCAAACTGTTTTTGCTGTCTTGCCTAGAGCAGGCTGTGCACATGTATGTATTGTGTGTGTCTTTTATCTGTCTGTGTGAATGTCACTGTGTGTTTGTGTGTGTGTGTGCAACACCGACACAGCCATGTAGCTAGCTCGGCTCGAGGGTAGGATTAGTGGAGAGCAGTTGCCTCGGCCCACAAACATACCATATTAAAAAATGAAAAGGCAACCTTCATTACTATCAGTGGCACATAACCTCCCCTCTTCCTCCTCCTCTGCTACTATTATACACAGCCCTAACAGGCTGCGCAGAAAAATACAAGCCACTGACAAGAGATTCCATTATTCCAGATGCCTCAGTGTCAACAACATCCATCCGACAGGGCAAAGAAAGAAAAAAAAATGGAAGAAGGAAAAAGGATGGGGGGAGGGGGGGGTTAAGCTTACTACAACACCTGAATGACAAGACAGGAGCAGAAACCTGGAAATGAAAGCATCCACGTTCCTGTTGTTGCTGCAGTTAGGAGGATTTCTGGTGGTTTTTGGGCTGGATGGGACACGAGATCTGAATCATGGGCAAACCAGGCAAACCATGTGATGAATAATTATTAAATTGCCGTGGCCCAATTTAACGTCTTAAGCAAAGGAACAATTCTGTTGCAAGGTACGTGACTGTTGGTTTTAGACTTTGGTAATATGCCAGTATCTACTTAAGCGTCTCTGGGAAAAAGCCGTAAATCTCTTAGAGAAGTTCAGCAAACATCCATTATTTACAATGAGTGCAAGAGCGTACCAACAGTCAAATCTACTTTAACAACATTCACATGGTAAATTTAGGACAAAGATCTTAGGCAAAATTTAAAATACTTCCAAACACATAATTTCTTTTTTTTAAAGAACACTTGGATTTTAATTGTAATGTTTATTATTTAATTATTATTCATTCATTATTATTTAATTTTATATTTTTGTAATTTTGTAGAAAAGACTAACAATCATTTGCTTTGAAGCAGTAAATATAAAATAATTTAATATAATCATTGTAGATCAATGTCAGGAACTAAACAGTCTTCCTGGATGCGTTAGAAATCCAGCACCACAGCACAGAGACACTAAGGCAGCATGAACAACTGCCAACACAGGCTTGAAAAAGTAACTGTGTCATCCAGTTGCCCAAAACAGGACAGGGATGGACAACTGTAAAAAAAAAAAAAAAAAAAAAAAGTTACACAGCATTATACACAAATTAGTGACTAAGTGCGGAGGCCAATAAAACTGGCCTTTCAAAGTCATAAGAAAGATACAAGTCAAAAGCTTTAAGTGGCAGCTTTGTCTCTCACTTCAGGGCGTAACGCTTCAGTGGAAACTTAACTGGCCTCAACCCAATGACATAAACCCACAACTCTGTGGAGAGAAAAGAGCTTCCATGTCTTTCCAATCTCCCTTTCATGGCTTCAAAGCAGTGTCAGAGAGTGTCAGATTTGAGGAGGTGTTGAATCTCGTACTCTTTAAAACTTGTAATCCGCTCAAGGAGCCTACGGCAAAAAAAAAAAGCTCCATGCGCGCGCACACACACACACACACGGACGTGTTGCAAAGCACATAGACTCACTTCAGATGACAACAGTGTCTACCTACAGTGCAAAATGCACAGATACTGTATATGCATCAATCACGAGCTACCATACTGATACCGAAAAGCAGGCACAGACACACTGAACTGAAAGCAAACATCACAGATATCCAGTAAAAGAAGAATGAAGAAAAAGTACATTTTGTACTTCTTTTTTACCAAGAAAATATTAACAGTATGTAAATTACACTTCTGCACAGAATTGGCACACTGCTTAACATCGTAAGATACGATATGTGGGCTGGGACGTCTTCGCGGCACCACAATGATTCATTTATAATTGTTGTCATTCAAACTGCAGGTTATGCAATGAGAATATTTCACTTGGCATAATTGTGATTTCATTAACAGTTTGATTAAACGTTCAGCCCAAGGACAAACATGGTTTAGTGGGGTAAAAGAAACAGTCAGCTCTTATCCAACACACACACACAGGCACAGACTCACTCACTCTCTTTCTGTCACACACTTGAGAAACATTAATACCTTTTCACATTTAAGAGGATAAAGGTTAGTGCACTTAAGTGGCCTGTCCATCCTGCTACTGTAAATCTTGCATTCGATTGGCTGGGCTCCATCTACCAGCATGCTCAATTATTTAATTATACCTTCAATCAAAACAAGCAGTTTGTTTAATCCGGGCTGTCTGTGTCCAACATATTCACATTAGGAAAAGACAGCATAAAAAACATAGGATAATCAACTCGCATCATCTTACCCATGAAATTATGCTTTGGATTTCAAACGTTGCCTGCGTGAGAGCAGGGGGGGAGGGACAAAGTCCAATCAAAAGTTCAATTATGTAAATGGAGACGTGGAGTGGATGTAACAATAGGGAAGGTGGGGATGGGGGGTGGCGGGGAAGGGCAAAAGGATGGATCAGGAGAGGGAAGCGAATGTAGCGTGAAAAATAATACACATTAACATACAAAGGAAATATCACATTACTATTGTAATCGCACTGAGGAGGGGCTCCTTCCAAAGAGAGCTGTGAGAGGAACTCTGAATGCATGTATGTGTGACTGTGCATGAAGACGCTGTTTGGTTAAGTGAGGCTTCGTTTTCTGTGTGTGAGCAGGTGGAGAGAGAATGATAACCCTTTACAACTGAACGCTCGCAGGGGGGTTGAATATTCAACAACTCAAAGTGCATCTTTTGACGGTGTTCAGGTCAACAAACCAGGTTCCATTCAACACTTTGTTCCACGTTTTAGCAGTCTCCATAACATGGCTTCATGCAGGCCCACAGTGTGGGAACATATCTTAATACATTCATGATAGTCATGGAGATGGTGTGTTGCTAGTGATTCGCCCAGAAGTGAATATGCTCTCCATCTAGCAACAGACCTACAGGCCAACACAGAGGGCCTTTCAGCAGTTGGCTACTGAGATGTAAAATGCAAAAATCTGGAAAAAGCTGTTTCCTTTTCCAGGAGCGTTCTGCTTCCAAGGCCTATTCTGCTCCAAATGCATAACCATGCAGAACAGCAGAGAGAGAAGAAAGCAGAACGGGAGAGGACACACAAGGATTGAAATCGAAATAAAGACGATTCATTGAAAAATAAAATAAAAAACCATCTTGAAATAACACAGTTTGGAGGAGGCAGCAGACAAAGGAGTAATTGTGCCAGCTTGCACTGTGCCCATCCACCCACTTGCTCGCCTAACATGTAACACAGGGGCATAATGCGTTGTAAGCGCTGGCTTTAGCTTGTCATGGAAACAGCAGTAGCATTACCCACACTCACGCCTCTGCAAATTAGTTTTGGCTGAGGGGGGAAAAAAAGACACACGGGGTGTTTAGGTTTGAGATTGAGGGTGTGTATCTGTGTGTGCGATGAGCGTGGTGCGCAGCTGTTGTCGATGTCTAATTCCTGAATCCATCTCCATCTTTTTTTCCTACAAAGATACTGGAGGAGATTATAAATTACTGGGTGAATCCCTCACAAAACGAGACCTTAACCACCTTTGTTAAGTGAAGAGTTTACAGCCTGACTCTTCATGTGTCTCTCTTTGTTGCTGTGTCACACACAAACTTTGATTCATTATAAGCTGACGACTTGTTCCCCAAGTTATTTCATCTAATTACTCGTCATTGCTGTGATCTCACAAATGATTTACAAATGAACTTTCTAGATCTCATGAAAACATATTAACTTTAGAGAAACCAAAGCCTCCTCACCTCTTCACTAACTCCTCATCTTCCTCTGATCTATTAAATAAGCTTTGGGAGAAGGAAGCAACGGAGGAAGAGAAAGGCAGGCCGGATCTAAATCTATACCGTATTAATCTCCTTTAACTGCCATCTTCAACAAACAAATTAGTGGCGCAATGGATTCAGAGATCAGCTGTGCTGATAACATCACTATTTATCAATTAATCTAAGCCTGGGCAGAGAAAACTCATTAAAGAGGCCACATTAGGAATTAGGTTCTGCCGGTGAAGAGGCTGTCTATGTGTGTGAGTATGTGGTGTGTGTGTGTGTGTGTGCAGGGTATCTTGACACAGCAGTTGCTCAACACCCCCACTACAGACTGCCATTGTCCAGTGCAGCATCGTCTCCAAAGTGATGAGAGGGGTGATAGCACAGCCAATTAAAATGAACATAATTACAAAGTCACCCCTTTTGACTCCTGATCAGAATACACATGCATCAACACACATGCTGAGGGACGATGGGCGTGGTGAGGGAAAATCACATGGAGGCAGAGCAGAGGGGGAAGTATGACAAAAGTGTCCGGAAAGAGCAACAGGAGGAATCAACAGAGTATTAATGAAGACAAGAATGTGTATGTGTGAATGACGATGTGAGGAAATAGTTTATGGCTGAGCTATAAAACGCTAAATATTTGTTTGGTATGTAGTGCCTGGTACATTAACAGGTCAGTGATAGCACACAACTGGCTAAAGAGGAATTCAATCATGAGATTTGGGGCTATATTATTGGATGAATGAAAGTTTGGAGCTGTGGATTGAGTTAGATGAGACTTAGTGTATCAACACAAAGATCAAAAAAAAAGCTAAGGGGCTGATCCCACTCAGCGATCGACAAGCAAAGCACAGAAAATGCCTCTTAGTATTTCCTATAGCACATTGGAGCACACACCTGCATACCATAACAGTCCAAATGAGGGGGGCTGCTGGAGGGCTTTATAAAGAGGCAATTAAAGCCTTATCGTTTCCACACTCGCTATCCTTTCCTCAAACGCGCACACTCACATACACACACTCTCACACACACACGTGCGTACACGTGAAAGACAAATCACTCAAACTAATTCATAAGGTGCTTCTTAGGTCCTTTTTAAATTATGGCGAACGGTTGGTTTAATTCAATTAAAATGTAGCAGGGGCCACTTGAGGATGACGGAAGGAAGGTATGGCATGAAAAACCAGTGTGCGTTTCAAGAATGTGTGGGGGGTCTTAGACCCTCTGGGGGTCCAAGGAGTTTTCAAGTGCACGGACGTCTATCTCCACACTTGAAGCCCCCTTAAACCTCACCCCAAAACCCTGGCTCCTTGTGGGTTTAGCCCACACGCACCTGGAGGACTGGGGCAGATTAGGACCAGATTAAGATAAAGTTACTCCTTCTTCGGCCGCTATGTCATTCAAACCTCTGGCCCCTATGGCCACTGGAAAGGGACACACACAGGACAAAAAGGTTTTGGTTCATTCACATATACACACACAGGGGCATGCACACACAAAAGGACTTTATGGTCATCCTCATAAGCCCTATTAGTCTGTCATAGAGCCTCTCATAGCAGACATCAATCATGGAGGGATTAGTCAATTCCCCTCTCTAAATGAGTGGCAAGGGAAACTTCCCTTCAACTCTAGAGCAGGTCTCGCTCCTTCAGAGATTACACAGCGATTTGTTTTCATTTTGTGTTTCATCTTCATCGTTTTCTGTTTGACTTGCTTTTCGTTTCTCTCTCGTGCGCTCTGCGTCTCCTTCGTTCTCTCCTGCTTGCAGCTTGTGAGGTAATCCTTGGCAGATAAAACTAAGGAGGACTTACCAAAGGCAGATTACAAGCGGTGCTTTGCGGAAGGCCCTTTTACACCAGTCAGAGCGGGTATTGAAGAGAGTGAGCTCTTCGCAGTGCTTAACTTGTGAACTCGACATGTACCCAACAGAGGAAGAGGTGGAAAAATGATAGCGGCATTACAGTAACCGGATCAAAACATATCCCTAACACCACACACAAGATTGCCTATTAGTACGCACAACACTCAAATGCTCGTCCTATGGCAACAGTGCATAAAATTCAATTTGGAACAGCCGCTAAATACATATTAACACTTACATTTTTACTTTTTGCTTAAATCATTTACCAAATTAAGGCCTACACGATGAGACGTCAGGATAAACACCACGCATTACATCAGAATTCTTATTAGACAAAATTCTTTGGAATATGGATTATATGGTAGTGTCTTTATCCACAACATTGCCCAGTGTAGAACATAACCCATCCATCTGAACATTAAACGAACCCTTTTCAGTTTTAGAGTCAGGACTGAAACGGACTGAAAGTCAGAACTGTTTAATGTTGGCAAATGAACCTGATGACAGCAATGCCCTGCAGCGCCAGACAACAACAGGAAGCACACAGATCGGACTGAGACTGCAGGAGAGAAGAAACTGGGTCTCCTCACTCCCACAAGATCCAATGACAGACCACTACGAGACTGCACATAAGAGTTGGGGAGGGGTCTGCACCGGGCAAAGGAGGACACTGAGACCTACTGACTTGGTCTTACTCCTCTCAAGGATTATTCTCCTAATATTACACAGCTTATAGAAAAGCCAATGTGGCCAAGGGGAGCTGCTGGGACTTCAATACCTTATTCTCAGAAATAGACCACTTTCACTGTATGGAAAAAAAAACAGCTCAAACTCTTACTGACGAATTAGATTCATTTTGTTTTTTTGTTTTTTTTTGACCAAATAATTATCCTTAGCTAAGCAGAAACATGTTCTGTTTTCTCATCTTTAATAGACAATGGGGGAAACGTATAAATCACTATAATAATAATCAATATACATTCACCTCTCTTTTTTCTGAAACTGTGACACAAGCTATAATAAGGCTCATGCTGGCAAAGGCCAGAGTTTACGTTAAAATATATTTAGAATTAATTCATTCTGCCATATTTTGTATTAGATGGTTTACAACGTCTGTTTAACCGCATGCTCATGAACCCTTCTTTCTTGAAGTCCTACATACCAAGTGTGTAAAAATACGTCAAACTTTGGGCTGGATATGACGATAAGACAAGAGACCTTGGAACGGGCACAGATTAGGAGACAAAAGATGACTGTCCCTGTCTCTTGGGCTACCTTCTGTCCTCCAAAACCATCCCTCTGTCGTCACAGCAACCCCAGTAACACTACACAGCGTGGATGTGGTCCTCTCCTGCCGCGTACCCCGGTGAAAGCTAATTAAGAAATATCGCAGCCTTCTGCGAACTCAATTAAATAATGTTAATTTATTCTAATTTCAATTTGGAGGTAGTCTGAAGTGAAGGAGAGGCTGTGAAAACAAAGTCCGGGAGAGGAAAAAGAGCTGTGGCCTCTGCCTCCCCCGGCACAGGAGCTCTCACAACCTGCAAAACTCCATTTAATTTGAACCCTTTGATTAACATACGTAATAACAAAGCCCTTCAACCGAGGGGGAGAAAGAAATCATATCTCTGGTGTTGGTTTACTCTCTCACCTCCGGAAAGAAAGAACGAGTTTGTGAGCATGTGTGCAAGGAATGGTTCGGACTGTAATTCATGCCTTTTGTTAGACTATTATTTGTAGAGAAAAAAAAATAATGGACCAGAAAACCGTCAAATGCACAGAATGTTTCAGGAACAAAAAACTGTTTCAGGATAACACACACACTCACCAACTTAAAGCTCAAGTCACCTTACTCTTTCCTAAGATACTCTGTGTAAATATTAAGAAAAGATAAAACTTCTGAGCTCAAACTTTTGTCCACCGACGTATGCCTGTTTCCAACTTTTCTATATATGCAAATACAGCTAATAATACATGAAGCGGAAACTTGATGAAAATCCGAAGATCAGAGCGTGTAAGTGCGGAGTGGTCTGCCTATGAAACAGAGATGGAGATGGAACAAAAGGAGGAGCAGGGGATCACTGCATGACTGGGAGGGGTGAAATCAGAACCAGGGAAAAGAGATGGACTGAATCAGACCAGACAGGGCTCACAACCCGCCCAACTTTAAATTAATCCTAGATGTTTCCATCCTTGCAGCTCCTTCACAGAAGCTAAACTTAAACTTGACGCCTTTGAGAAGTTATATCTCCCAGACAGGAAGATGGACAAACACACTGACTTTGGAGACATGAAGCAACTAATGTGAGACTTAAGTGCCACTCTTAACAAACTGGCAACAAATGTAAGAATATAACAAACTAACACACTACAGAACGTGTTTGTCAAAGATAAGAAGAACAAAAGTTGAAATGTCCAGGGGTTGTGAGATTTAAAAGAGGAAAGCCTATGATGTAAAATCAGAGACGCCATGTTTAAAGAGGTGCATTACTCCAAAATAAATGTCACCATAGTGACCCGAAAGATGGATTTACTTCTTTCAATCAAACTACTTAACGGACAACTGTGAAATGCCTGCTTTTGAGTGTGTATGATGGCAACAACATTGATGCCAAGCATCAAGGGATAATGCTAACCAAACACTTGTGGAATTGCTACAGATGCATAGATACAGATACATCTTAATTGTTCTCAATGTCATTTCCATAAATTGCATGTGGTGATTCTGCGCAACCCTGGATAAAATCCAATGCTTTTATCTCTTAATGTAAATTCAATCCATATGCGTAATACCTGCATATAGAGTACATGGGTGCTCCCCATATGTCCATCATATTTCCTGATTTTCCACAAGCTGGCAGTGAAGTGGGCGTATTTAATGCAATGACAAGGAGGATAAAACTACACCCAAGACAAAGTTTAATGCTAAATCTGCTGAGTAAATTGGCACATGACAAGGATCTGGTTTTGCAGAGCTAAAATATAACAGTCTCCATTTGTAGAACATAATAAATATGTATATTAGTGGCCTACATCATAGTCTTGGTATAGCCCACATTCACACATCATACTTTGCCTCACTGGTCCTCAACTTAACTGTTTCAGGGGAAGATTATAACGACCCAACCACATACTCACTAAACCGAGCCTCGGGCATATTAAAACTATACATATAGATACATACGTGCATGTAAGCACACATCTACACTCTGAACACGTTCACAGTGTGATGTGTTGGTTTTCGTCTTGGCCTCTCATAGTGGGAATGTCTCCTCTTAATCCTCTCTGACTTCATACATTCAAAGGTCATCTCACAGCCTACACATGGCTGAGGCGTGTGTGCATGTGTGCATGTGTGCATGTGTGCGTGTATGTATGTGTGTGTGAGTGTGTATGTGCGCCTTAGTGCCTTCTGTAAATAAGAGAGAGACCTATTCACAGTACTAGTATATGTCAACAAACCCTGTAGGCCTATCCTTGTTTACTGTGAACATACTATCTCCCTCTCTCTACAATTCCCTGGCCATCTTCCTTCTCTTCCCCCATTCCTCTTCTTCCCTCTACCCTTCACTATCTTCCACATATTCTCCTTCACTACGCTACAACCCCCCAACCCCTTTCAATCCTCACCCACAATTCAGTCTTTGCATCCCTCCCTTCACCCAAGCTCCAGAGGCAGGGGCATCTCTTGGCGAAGTGTGGCCTACCACAGGCCACTGGCTTCGGGTAATTAAAGTGGTTTAGGCCCCCTCACCCACTGTCACAGGCAACTGCAGCTGGGTGATAAAGGCACTGTGCCATAATTACATGGACGGCCAGCATCACCGCCCAGCTACACTAAAACAGTCAGCTAGCCAGCTGCATGGGGAGGAGGGACTTGTGTGTCTGTGTGAATAAGTAACTGTACAGAGTGTGTTTGCATATGTTGGTGTGTGTGTGCCCGCGCTCCACGGTGGGGGGGTCAACACCTCCTTCTGATCGCTCTGCTGTAGTTAAGCCCCCTGTGTTTAAGCCCCACATAGGCTCAATGGGCCCCTACGCGCGCACACACACACACGCACACAAACCCTCATCCATCCCTACACCCCCAGCCAATCATTCCCCACCAGTGGTCTGACTCCTGCCGTGAGTGTGTGTGACCATCAGCCATTTAATTAGACCCAGACATGATTTGACTAATTTAAATAAATAAATAAACATACGAAAACACCCCAATAAACAAATACCTATGTTCAAATGAGGAGCCAGGGAGTTTCATGAGCATAAAGAATGGGCAGAAGATGGGATTGTGCAGGCGTAAAAAAAGCTAATATAAGGACCACTGGATGTGGACACGTGTGTCAATACGTACGCACGCGCGCACTCACACACACACGCACACACACAGAATGCTTCAAATCACTCACTTATAATAACATGTGTCACAAAGAGTGAGCCAGAATTAAGAATAATTAAAAATAAAAACTTGCGCCTGAAGCTGTTCAATCCTGGAATTTTCAGGCTTCAGTTTATGTTAGCAACGTACCGTAAGCATCAACTTTATGATTAAAATGTCTTCACATTTACTGTAACAAAGAAACTTTCATAGTCGGGTCGCATTTTTGACGTGCCTGTTTTAGACATTTTTACATGGTCAAGGATGCATTTTTGTAAATGTATTTATATTTGTTGTTTTGTTGTCATGTGTGTGTGTGTACCCATCAGTGGAGTAAATCAAAGTTTATTAAATTCACATTAAGCCTGTTTACCTTGGGGGAAGAGGAGGCTAGCTCTCTCTCCTTCACTGCTGCCACTGGGCTGGGCCCGACAGGCTGGGTTCTCTCCCCGTCTGGACCAGAGCAGGGTTTGGGGGCTGGCGGAGTGGGGCCAACTCCAGGGCTGAGACCTGGGGGCAGGGGAGCCCTCCTCTTTTGGCTGCTGCCAACATCAAGGGAGGGGCTGCCTGAGGGGGCCTGCACGGGGCTCGATGTCCTTGGCTCAAAGAAAGGGTTGGATCTGAGTGGGTAGGGAAGGAAAAGATGAATTAAGTCAGAGAGACAAGATGTTAGAAAGTTTGAAGAGTGAAATTACAAAGACATAAATGACATTTTCATCAAAAAAAAAAAACTAGGAACATGGACAAAAATAAAAACTGTGCAATAACTTTATACAACACAAAATATAAGAAAACAGCAAAATAAATACAAGAATTTTAGTGACTATATTAATGATTATATTGTAGCAATACAATTCAGGGACACAAGGGCACACAGACAAAACCGGCGACTGTACATTGAAACATCAAGCCATGAATAATCACTATTATCAGCAACTGCCCATTGACTACTTCAACGTGAGGAAATTGCTAAATGAAAAAGAGTTTGGTGCAATACAATGAACAAGACACAAGTAGTATGGTAACAGAAGATGCAGGTGCACTGAGGTCAGGTCTGCGTGACCTCATATCCTTACTGCCCAATGTGGCCTACTGACAGACACACAGGGGCACACGCACACAAACACACACACGGGCACACACACACACACCTGCACTGAAGCACACAAAAACAGGCACTCTTCCACACATACCGGAGTGTTATCAATATACAGGCATGCTTGTGGCACTGAAAGCAGGGGCATGGCCTTGAGACATTCACTCAACATACAACAAGAAATCCTAAACAAACAAGAGAATTGGATGGAGTGGGGGGCGCAAGAGCGAGAGTGAGAAAGAAAAAAGACGACTGACAAGGTATCCGTCTAAAGAAGAAGGTTGGAGCTCCTCAGTGTCTATCTGACCGCACAGCGATAGAGGGGATGGGGGGGGGGGCAAAAAAAGAAAGGCAGGCAGGCCTATAGAGAAGCTTTAACAGACCAGCACCGGCTAAAAGACATGTGAATGGGCTGCAGTCAAAACACTGCGTTGCCCTCTTGAACTTTCTATTCTGCAGATAACTGCTCCTGATGTATGAGACAGAGCAAAAGAAACATTCCAGTCAATAACTTGTCTGTCTTTAGTCAACTGAGAGGACTAAAACATACGGCTATCTGTTTGACAGCGTCACTCAACAGCCAAAACCTACCAGTTTATATTTACAATTCAGGCACAGCCACTCGTCTGCAAAGGTCACATACAGGATTCTGCTGTGAGGACCAAAACAAATTGATCCTTATTGCGTCAAATGTTTCGATACCTTTAATTGATTAAATGCTATCAAGAAAAAATGCTAAGGTTAAAACATACAGTATGTCCCTCTTTTTAATATATAAATACACCACAAATGGTCCGTTAATAACTGAAATAACTGAGATTTCCTCAAAAAACAGTGGAAGTAACATTGAACGTTACTTCAAAAAAGTAAGGAGAAACGAAGGGGGGTCATGAGAAATAAGGAGGCACGTTAAAATGAAAATGAACATGCTTGTGGCACTGAAAGCAGGGGCATGGCCTTGAGACATTCACTCAACATACAACAAGCAATCCTAAACAAACAAGAGAATTGGATGGAGTGGGGGGCGCAAGAGCGAGAGTGAGAAAGAAAAAAGACGACTGACAAGGTATCCGTCTGAAGAAGAAGGTTGGAGCTCCTCAGTGTCTATCTGACCGCACAGCGATAGAGGGGATGGGGGGGGCAAAAAAAGAAAGGCAGGCAGGCCTATAGAGAAGCTTTAACAGACCAGCACCGGCTAAAAGACATGTGAATGGGCTGCAGTCAAAACACTGCGCTGCCCTCTTGAACTTTCTATTCTGCAGATAACTGCTCCTGATGTATGAGACAGAGCAAAAGAAACATTCCAGTCAATAACTTGTCTGTCTTTAGTCAACTGAGAGGACTAAAACATACGGCTATCTGTTTGACAGCGTCACTCAACAGCCAAAACCTACCAGTTTATATTTACAATTCAGGCACAGCCACTCGTCTGCAAAGGTCACATACAGGATTCTGCTGTGAGGACCAAAACAAATTGATCCTTATTGCGTCAAATGTTTCGATACCTTTAATTGATTAAATGCTATCAAGAAAAAAATGCTAAGGTTAAAACATACAGTATGTCCCTCTCTTTAATATATAAATACACATTCCTCAAGCCTTGTTGCAAAAATGGTCCGTTAATAACTGAAATAACTGAGATTTCCTCAAAAAACAGTGGAAGTAACATTGAACGATACTTCAAAAAAGTAAGGAGAAACGAAGGGGGGTCATGAGAAATAAGGAGGCACGTTAAAATGAAAATGAACAGGAAGTTAAGGAGGATGGCAAGGAGGGAAAATATGGGGCAACAAGCTGATGAGGGAGGGAGGAAGGAATAATAGGGGAGGGAGAGAGAAGGGAGACAAGTTTAAAGAATGCGGTGAAACAACAGGGCCCTTGTTCCTGTTGAAAGAGCTGCCTCGTCACTCTGCCTTGATGGGGGGGCCACAAGTACTCCTCTATAAGGACGGGTCTTAGAGGACTTGGCTTGCCAACACCAATTGAACTAGGCAGACATGATCTTTCCACAGTGATTCGAGTATGGGCAACTGGAAACCGTTTCATCCCAGTGATTTAGACAAAAATATCTATATTAAAAAACGTGAGGTTTCCTTACAATATGGCCGCAACTAATGCAATTAAAAATGTGAATGTTGCTGACACCTGAACATATTTTAGCACACCTTCATAATGCCAATTCATCAATAATAAAGAATGAAAAAATGAGAATCCAAGTAAAACAGTACAAGATAAAGAAACAGAATATAATGAAAAAAATAAAGTCTTACTCGTCCAGCTCCTCCTCCTCATTTTGAGTGGTGTCAGCATACAAATACTTGGTCATGTCAACGGGCCGCACTCCTTTTCTCTGCCTGGGTTTTGTGGGTTCCGGGTCTGTCTGGGGTTCTGAGTCCTGGTCGGGCTCATCAAAGGGGTTCCCTGGGCAAGTGTGTGTCTCTGATTCGTCTGGCTCATTGAACGGATTTGATGACTCGTGGTCATAGAAGGAGTCATCATCTACTTCCTTCTGTAAGACCGGCTTCACAGGAGGCTCTGCTTGACAGAGAGAGAGAGGGGAATGACTGCACGCCAAACACACACTGAAGTTCACTAAATAATAGTCACAGACTTTGGTAGCTTGTTGCCACCTACCCTCCTCATTGGGCTCACCAAACGGGTTCAGATGGTTGGGACCAAGGTCGTCATCGGGCTCATCGAAGGGATTGGTGCTCATGGCGGGAGAGGTTTCCTGATCCTCGTCTTCCAGGAAGTTCAGCTTATTGATTAGCTCTGTTGTCACAGATCCCAACATTTAGTTACATCAGTAAAAAACAATGATGAAAAGAATGACAATTCTAACAAAATGCATTTCCCATTAAAATAATGAAAACACAGACACCAAACCAAATATACCAAAATCTGCAGTTTGGAGTGAACCAGGAAAATAAAGACCAGTGAGTCACAGTATGTAATTCCCTCTAGCTGGTCAAGTGCTGCCTTAACTTTTGTGCTTCTCTCTGTCACTGCAGCCAACTTATATACAGCATATACAACGGAGAGAACTCTGGGAAAACTTGTGTGGCATTGAAAGTTTCTGTGGGAGACATGAAGGCAGCTTGTGGTTGCTGTGGAGATCCTGGCTGCAGTCAAAGACAAGTCCAATTTATCTTCATCATCCTCACTGTAGCTGAGTCTCATACTACCAGGGTGTGAGTCACAGGGTTATACACAGTTATGGAATAGACAGTGGGAAAAGTTTGCAGTCCAGCCTTGTGTGTTTTTAAGTAAGTAGTAGGGTACTGGTTGTAAAATGTACATACAAGCAAATCACAACCCCACAATCGTACACAACCCCAACCTGATCACATCCAAATCAACACTAGACTACTATGATGCTATCTATGACGCTAATTCAGTGTTCAACTTAAAAAAGTAATGGATGTGGAAATAACGGACAAATTCATTTAGATACATTTTGCCTAGTATGGTTCACTACCAACTGCAGTCAAAAGAATGGAGTCAAAAAACACAGACAACAGGAAGCAAAAGGAAGAACACCAACTGATGTGTTCACAACACCTACAGCACATCACCACATGAACCAAAGTAAACCACACAACCCCAACGAAATCCCTAACACAATCACAATATCGACATCAATGGGTTGGGGATTTGAGCCAGAGTGAAACAATGCCAGGGCTGGAAAAGGAAGGAGTAAGAAACATATACATGGGAATAAAGTGGGGTAATTAATATTTGGGTAGAGATGACACGTTGCTCACAGGATGATGAAAGATTCAGAAGGTGAAAGAAAGATGAAAAAGACCTTGGGAGGAAGCGGCAGGCTTAGCGGTTGCTTTGCGTGCTCGCTTACGGACACCACCACCATCATCATCATCATCATCCCCATGTAAGCAGCTGAGGGCATTCAACTGGTTTACAATCTCTGTAAACGAGAAGGCCATACAGGAAGGGAGGAGGGAAGAATAGCAGTGAACAAGGCAAAATAAGACACCCCATCGAGACCCCCCTCTGCCCCCCACACACGCACGCATCTGTTTGCAGGGTTATTTCTATTTAGGAACTGCTAGCTACTGGTATACATACACAAACATTGATGTCTGTGCAAAGGACAAATTTGTAAATGCTGTAACAGTATTGCCAGAGCAGCTAACCTGCAGTCCTGCAAAGCTGGGACAACTTGCAGTGTTTGACAGCTTAGGTTGCTAGCTGGTTACGAACACCCACCAAACATACTGGATACATACATAAATACATGCTCAAATGCACATACAAAATGTATTCTTGTGAAGATGTATAACACATCCTTCGTCAGTGTAAGACACCTCTTCATTATTTACATATTTCATATGAAAGATAAAAAGAGATCAAATGTTTTACACACTAAATGTTGGGTAGCTCGCTGTCTTGTAGGGTAGGTAGCATCCAAGGGTGGAATGTGATAGTGGGAGATTTTGGCAGCTTGGCCAGTCCTTTGATTCAGAGACACACACAAGTGAATTGCTGTAGGCGCTTAATGCATATACATATAAATGAGACAAAGCACAGGGAAAGGAAGAGAAAGCAGAGAAAGCATGAAGCTTAACATGAAGGGATGGGGCTTTGAAAAGTTGGATTAAGCAAAGCAGGTTGCGGCATCGCCTATACATTCAACTATAGAATGAATCCTCAACATGTACAATATGTATGCGAGCCACCATCAGTCAACCAGTCCACCAACACTGGATGAAGAAGAACGCAACAAACAAGGAGCGATAGGGAACGTAAAGTCTGAGCAACACAACCTGAAGCTCACAGCACATTGTAAATAAAGCCCATGAATTTATAATGTGATGATGGTTCTCATAAATGTTTGTACTCACACTCGCAGAACCATACAGTTAGAAGGGAAAATATCAAAAAGAAACAAAGCTGATATTCCACATGGAGTTTGGGTCATCGTTATTCTGGTCTGAGTTATTATCCATGATGGCACACAGATAAATTGGTCACTGAACACA
Organism: Trinectes maculatus; assembly: GCA_016785345.1. Taxonomy (NCBI): domain Eukaryota; kingdom Metazoa; phylum Chordata; class Actinopteri; order Pleuronectiformes; family Achiridae; genus Trinectes; species Trinectes maculatus. The sequence goes on from JAFBJQ010003685.1 coordinate 478,897, forward strand.
CAGACAAAATATAAACATAAAAACACACTGCTGTTATGATGTGGCTGATGGTTGCAAAGCAGAACTCAACGTGACCTGGTTTATCTCTGATCTTACAGAAGATACTTGGGGCTCTGTCGTTGTAGGGGCCATTTTGGCTAAATGATAATGAATCTGTAATGTGGCTATTAATGCTTTTATGTGCAACACTTTCCTTTGATCTACCAGAACGATTCACATACACCAGACATCTGCAGAAAAGATCCTAGGTTCTTGTTGCTTATTGTAACAGGAAGGCGGTAGTGCTAATTGTTGTAACTGTCTTACGTGAAGATTGGATAAATAAAATTGGATTGAACAAACGTTGCTGCTATAGTAGTAATGAAATAAAAGTGTTTGAGGTCTCTTTTTTTTTTTTACCTGTGATCTTGGCGGCCTTCTCCTCCTGGTTAACCCTGTTCTCCTCGTCCTCCTCATTCTCCTCCTCAAAGTCATCCAAGTTGCCAATATCTGCCTGTTTCATGCTCATCAGGCTGGCCAGGCTCTGCATGTCCTCATCACTGGACCACAAAACCACACATTTTACAAATATGCACCACAGAAAGACTCAATTCATAATGCAAAACAGACAGAACATAAATATAATGCACATAATGGTTAAAAAAGTAGGCCCACTTTGAAACTGAACCCCAGTCCTTACATGTTTATGATTATAAAACAACAAAAAATGATAAAAACTATCAGAGCAATACAAAATGTATAAATCCATCCGAAAAATGTGCCTGTAAGTAGACAGGAAGTCACCCACAGGTGACAAAAGCCATCTCTGGGTTTCACAACAGACCCCCTGACTACACCTTATTTTCATAAAACACAACACACTTTCAACTTCACTTTCTTATCCCCATTCAGCATGTTCCCTCTCACCCTTCCCCATCCACCCTTCGTCTCTGTCATCCTCCCCTCCAACACTTTGTTCACAGATGCATTAATTTCTACATTACTCCTTGCATTTTATGTGGTCCTGTGTACTCCGCCCTCAGTCCCTCGACACCACAGCTCCATCATAATCACTGTATTCTCCTCTCTGTTCTTTGTGTTTGGTGTTTCCCAGGCCCACAGGCTCATTTGAACTGGTGTGATGGAGTTTGTTTGTGTGTGGCCGACATCATTCCCCGAAGGGTTAACAAGGGTTACGCGCCATCGACCCGCCATCCGCGCCGCAACAAAGGCCTTGCTGCTCTGCTCTCTTAGAGTGTGTGTGCGTTTGTGAGTCTTTGTGTGTGTCTCTCTATCTGTCTTTAAATGAAAGATGTTGCCATCAAATTAGAATGAATAACAAATGGCAAACACCAAGACAGAGTGTGGGTCGGAGATATCACAGAGCAGTGAATAAAAGCTGTATGCTCTATTTGAGTGAGTGAGTGAGTGTGAGTGTGTGTGTGTATAGAAAATCTAAACGATACAGTGACTCCAGAAAAGGCTGAGAAAACAAGAAAACAAAGACTCACGTAGCCTTTCCCTCACGGAGGAAGATACAGGAGAGCGAGAACTGCAGCGTGGCTGACACTACTTTCTTCGAGAGGGGCTTAAATTTGAGTTTGACATCCGTCTGCGTGGGCATGGGACTGGCATACTGTTTCATATTTATACTGCTGGTGGCCAACGCCTTCCTCCGCCCTGATGGAGACTCCTGGAGAAAAGGGAGAAAAAGAGATGGAGCACAATCAGGTGAATATGGGCCCAAATCACTCTGCTGACAAAACACAGCACTGACTATACCAAGATCCAGAAAGGATAGAGATGGTGTTAATGTACACTTAATTTAAGGGGAGTGGTAGCCAAAGGGGAGTGGTAGCCTAATGGTTAGAGCATTGGTCATGAAACCAAGAGGACTGGGGTTCAAATCCTGCTCTTGGCAACACTCTGGGCCCTAAACCTGACTAGTCCCAGCCTAGTCAGCGAGCCAGCCTAGGCTGGGACCTGACGAGGCTGGGACCAGTCATGCCCAGTCAGTGGGCATGAACTGATGAAGCCTCTTAAATGAGAAGTGAAAGTCTTCAAAAGGCAAAAACAAAATCCAGTTGCGTTTGATTCATCTCCTTCCTCCTGAAGATGAATCTGTACGTGTGTGCATACACATGCTGATACCACAATCAAACCTTTGTGGTTTGTGACTGGGAAACAAACACAAACACACTCTCTCTTGAAATTGTTCTAAATTCCTCTTGGTTGTTGTTGTCGTCTTTATTTCACTGCAACAACATATAACTGTACAATACACACACACACACACGTGTTATTCTACCACAGAAGAAAAACTTCTTGTCTCAGCTGTGAATCAAGCCCCGAGGATTCATCCGCTCATGTGCACAATGCCGAACAAAGCGGAGCAGCTAGCTCTCTTTCACACAACACCAGTTTGAGAGCACATATACATACAGTATACACATATGGTCTGGTGTCTACTGAAGATAAAGCAATACAAGCTCTTTACATTGCCAGTTTCCTGATGTCTTCACACACACACACACACACACACACACACACACACACACACACACACACACGCGCACACACACGCACACGCACACACACACCCACCAGAGGCTTTGGCTCGGTGGGGAAAACTCAATCTCATCCTTATCGCCGAGGACCACGGGATATTCACCCACCCACACACACCCCCACGAAAAGTGGTAACGCCATTTGTAATAGAGTGCGACACTATGTAAGCTCCAAAAAGGAAATGGAACTCTATGGTTCAGCCATGTGAATATTATCACTCTGTGTAAGTGCACTGTGACTTAAATGATCACTGTCCAATAATAATTAAACATTACCTCATTTGACCAATCAGTGGGTGATGTTTGCGATCATGTGTCTCGGTGCTAACGAAAAGCCATAAACAACTTCCTAGTCTAATTCCTTGTTGTACACTATTATTTTTTTTTACTTGCAAGTTCTACTGATACCGTGTTTAGGTCTGATTCTGTTACTAACCTTTACGATTACGATATTGTTTCTCTCCCGTCTTTTCACCTACCTCCTTGTTGTATGTTAGGATGTGCACCACTGCCATGTACACTATGTTCCAACACCGCACATCTTCTACCCTGCCTTTCTTTCTGTGACTGGCATCTTATCTAACCCTTATCCTCCAACCTCCCTCCATCTTTGTCTCCTCTTCCCCGTGTTGCTACTTGCTCAGACCAATAATTAAATAAAAAAATTGAGATAATAGAAACCAACCAACCAACCTACGAAAGTCACCACTTGACATTTCCTGCTGACATCTGAACCTTGTCACTTTGGCTGGGGAACATAATGATGTATCATCACCCCACCAGAAACCTCTTCTTCTCACCCCATCACAAGAAGAAGAAAAATTCTCTCTCTCCACCTCTTATCTCTCTGCAGATTACACACGGGCTATTATACTAAGCTAATAGCGCATGTAGATACTTTATGAATGAATTTGCCAAATGCACCAAACACTTAAGAAAAAAGGATTTAGCAAAAAGGAGAATAGGGGGAAAGAGGAGACGGGGAGCCAGAAAAATAGGTAATATTTAAGGATATGCAAATACCCTGTTGAAAGAATGGAATAACCATTTCAACAGATTTAAGTAGGGGCAGCAAACAATGGAAATCTGCTCTATTTCCCCGGATGCTACTTGTCAATCAATGTGGGGGTGGGAGGGTGGGGTTTTAGGATTAGGGTGACAATGTGTAAAATGAAAAGAAAGGACAATACAGAAGTTTAATTTATTACAGAGAGCATAGGACTATCAATATGCACTGAGCTCAGAGGATGACTAAATACCTGTGTGTGTGTGTGTGTGTGTGTGTGTGTTTTTAAAGAGAGGGCACAGTGGGAGATAGGGAGACAAATAAAGAAGGAAGAAAGGGTGATGGCGATATGCTGCCTCCTTGCTTCATCTCTGTGCAACTGCAGTTTACTTTTCAAAACCAACAGTTACCTGTAAACTTAGGGCACTTTAGCACACTTTAAAGTGAGACACGAAAACACTATAAAATGAAAGTACTTCTTATACTTGTCATTAATTATGATGAATAGTTTTCAATTTGTGTGAGAGTGGGTGTTAGGGTACCAGTCCTGCCCCTCTCCCCTGGTGCCAGCTGGCCCTCAATCGATTCACAGATGCTCCCCTGGTGGGGGGGCAGGGGTCAGGGCAAGAGGGGTGCCCAGGGGTCCCGCTGAATCCCTCTGCCCCAAAATGCCAATGGGATGGGCAGGAGGAAGGAGGGGTGTGGGATCCTTTTGTCACCGAGAGATGGATTAATTAGACTGAGTGCTGAAAGAACCTGGTTTCTTTGTATGGACCTGGTCTGACACACACACACACACAGACACACACACACTGACACACCAACACAAATCAGCTAATGGCTTTTTAACACAGGTCACCACTCTAACAATTTTAACAAACACGGTCATTGTTCATTACGGATACATTTGCAATGTTTATAAGTCACATAAAAATGTATAGCTTCATTCATTCATTCATTTTCTACCGCTTAATCCTGTTAAGGGTTGCGGGGGGAGCTGGAGCTGATCCCAGCTGACATCGGGCGAGAGGCAGGGTACACCCTGGACAGGTTGCCAGCCCATCGCAGGGCCAACACAGAATACTGTATATATACAGACAAACAACCATTCACACTCACATACACACCTATGGATAATTTAGAGTGGCCAATTAACCAAACCCCCATTGTGCATGTTTTTGGGCAGTGGCAGGAAGCCGGAGTACCCGGAAAGAACCCACACAGACACGGGGAGAACATAAAATGTATAGCTTAAATGTCTAATTTCCTAAATTTCTAAAGGGGCTGAGAGTATAACCACAAACTACCTATATCTGTTAATATTTTTACTTTTTCATGTTTTTCCATATTATGACATGCTCCAACCACTGCTGGAAATATCTTCAGTTGTCAGTGGTTGAGGAGTTTGGTCATATTTAGCAGGTTGTTGTGGGAGATAAAACATAAAAACATGGCTTTGGTATCATGACGCTGATGATAAGTGATGAAACCGTGGTTCCACATCAAGCAGATGATTATCTGACTTAAGCCTGCTGCTTCAAAACACAACAAGCCTAAACTAAAGAAAAGGTGCAAGCTAAGGTCAGTTACACTTTGACTGTGGCCATTGCAAAAATCACAAATTCACTGTTTTATTAAATACTGAAAAATCACAGCAGTGATTGGTGGTGATGGTGATCAGCAGGATGACAGTGGATGGATTTTGTGTAATGAAAGGCCATGTAAAATCCTCTGAGAGGACAATACAAACACAGAGGCTTTGTACACAAAACTGTACACAGGCCTTTGTTATTTATAGTCATGTGGTTCAGAAGAAAATAACAGCTAAACTCAATTTACCCTATGGAATAACCCTGAGGAAGCGCCGATTAGCCCCTACACCCAAAATCAACTAGCTGGGGTTGAATTTAGCAGTCAGCAGATTGAAGGGAGGTGGTGGTGGGTGGGGGCACAGTGATATTCCTCTTGCCTCAAGGTCACAGTTATTGGAAATGGAGACATCCAATGTGCTCACATCTCTCTTTGAATCCACACACAATGGAGTGATTCCTCTGTGTCAATTTGGACTCCCCTGATAACTGATAAGGCAGGCCTTTTTACATACCACCTATGAATACTGGAATATAGGTGTTATAGACACACACACATACACACACAAAGATTAAGACCAATTTATTCATCTGCTATTATATGTGAGGATTTATTTTTTTCCCCAAGCTGTGTGTATGTGTCTGTATTTTAAAGGCAACAATAGACATAAAAAGGCATGCAATACTATCGCCGCAGTTATGCGAATTACAATAACAATGGTCATAATAATAGAAATGAACTGTGCAAATGGCTTTCATGCATACTGTCACATGGGCAGGCAGACGCAGACACACACACACACACACACACACACACACACACAGAGTGATGCTTGCTCACTCACAGGTAGGAAAGGGAAAAGGGGGAATGTAGGGTAACTGCTTGTGGATCTGATTTTCCTTAGAGCCAAATGGAATGACCTTTCACTGACCACCACCTTTTTCCTTGGGAGGGACTGAGCAACAAAAAAATTAGTGAACGGTGGAGGAAAAGTAAGGGAAGAAAGGGACGAAAGAGTGATACAATGTGTGGCCTAGATTTACACTGACTGAGTTTGAATTCCTTCAGTAAGATACTAAAAATGGGACATACTGACATGCAGCCTGCTGCAAGATATGGGACTGAAATCAACAGTGATTAATCTTAACATACAGACAATAACTAACAACAACAACTAACAAACCTTTGTGAGTGCTAAACTGAAAGACACACAAAAACAACCAAACTGTAACTAGTTTGTAGAGCAGCCAGGTCTGCCCCGTGGGACAAACGAAAACAATTTAAAATGATTTTTGATGAACTGTCACATTTATTTAGATCAAAATGCTAATTTTTAATGGCTTAATTATTTTTCCGTGAAAGGATGTAGTTCTTTAAGGTTTTTTCAGGATTAATAAATAAATCTGTAGAGAAAATGAAGGAAACACCGCAACGTGTGTGTGTGTGTGTGTGTGTGTGTGTGTGTGTGAGCGAGGGGGAGATGGAGAGGGTAGAGAGGAATGTCTTTAATGCAGGGTTGCCTCTGATGGCAAAAGATGAAAGGGGTCGAGTCACAAACCAACCAGCCCTTAAAAAGCCCTAATCCTAACTGAGAGAGCTGAAGCGTTTGGCAGTAACCTAGCTTGCAACAGCTTAACACACACACATGCACGTGCGCACAAACACACACACAAACAAATACACATGAATTGGATAATTGCAGAATTCCAAAGGTTCAACAGCATTAGTGAAACCTCTAGACATGAAAGCTATCATGTGTAGCCCAAACAGCTTGAGCGCAAGTCTGAAGACAGAAGAGCAGAAATCATCTGGCTTTCCTGACCTTTCCAGTGAGGTCACCACTGACTTAAGTATATGTTTAAGTCGTTACTATGTGCTGTGATAATATGAATATTTCAGAAAGGGGTGAACATACCATCTACAGGACACTGGACATTTACATTACACTATTGTGACTGCTACTGTCTAATGTTTTTGATTTTATTACTGAATAAATAAAATTTTAAAGTCGTAAAGAACAACCTTTACTATTCGAGTGCCCAGTGTGAAGTCTTTAAATCACTGGTTTTGTGTAACTAAACCTTCAATATCTGATAAAAAGCTGCTTATATGTAAAATAACAATCTGGACGCAGCATATGTTTTGCCGTTTTGCTTGACATAAATGACAATTAATTGATCACAACTCTCGATTTCCTGTGAAACGATCATTCAACTAACCATTTTAGTAAGTTCCACTGACATCCACCATTTTTTTCGCCACTTTTCTCCAATTAACCCGAATCATAAATCATAACCAGTGAAAATGCTTAGATGGACACCAAGCACAGTATCTCATGTCCTTTCTTTCTCCCTTCATTTCTGTCCCTCCCATCCTGCCTCCCTCTCTCTCGTCTTATCAGCATGTCCAGGGAGCCCTCCTCTCTTCAACTCCCCAGGTCTTTCTTTTGGGTGGCCCTCGGTGCCCCCCACACACACTCAGACCCAGAGCATGCACTTCAGAGAGGGGGCTAATGGGAAAATAAATTACCAGCAGGCAAAAGCCCTAACTCTGCACTTCTGCTGGAAAAAGAGAAAGGGACATTGGGGGGGAAGGGGGGCTGGAAAGAAGGGGGTGGTCAAGAGAGAGTGGAAAGAGACATGATAGAAGACAAAACTGAAACTGTGAGGTGGACAGCCAAGAGAAGTCATGAGAAGGGAAAAAGATGGAGGAAAAAGGAGGGAGGGGTTAATGGGGGGGTGGGGGGGCAGCAGAATGAAGGAGGGAGGAGAAACGGGGAAAGAGAAGAGTGGAAAGAGACATGATAGAAGACAAAACTGAAACTGTGAGGTGGACAGTCAAGAGAAGTCATGAGAAGGGAAAAAGATGGAGGAAAAAGGAGGGAGGGGTTAATGGGGGGGTGGGGGGGCAGCAGAATGAAGGAGGGAGGAGAAACGGGGAAAGAGAGATAGGTCCACAGGATTATAGCCAGTCCATTTGTGGCCTATGAAGTGCCTGCTCATCATTTTTCCTGCCATTTCACCATCTCTGGCTATCGTTAAGGCCTAAAATGGCCAATAACATCGCCACAAACACACAGCCACTGAGCCAATCCCCTCTGCGGCTCTACCTGGGATTGATTACCGTCTCTGGACGAAGCAGTAGTTCAGTTATCAGATTGACCCCGGTGACGGCCATCGCTGCAGGGATGTGGGTGCATGTACGAATCCAAGTGTTAAAAAGTGCTTTATTATTATTATTATTATTATTATTATTATTATATGTAACTTACCACAAGTTCTCTTCTGATAATCTGCACTCCTGTAATCACATTGATTTTCAGGTAAGACAAAACCTTTTGAATTGTTACTATGAAATGCAATCCCAGTACTTTACTAAAACCATCAACACCCTGGCATTACATAACTAGTCGGTGCTAGTTAGGTTTATGTTAGGGTAATCTGAATTTGAGTTCGGTGGCCTCTGATAACCAATGTAAGTCGATGATCAGTAGAGTGATAGAACATGCCACCATATTCTCGACCACAACCTTTTTGTTGATTTTGCATCATTGCCAGATAATAGAGAACGAGCAGCTCAACCGCTTGGTTGATAACATTCCGAACAGGATCACAAGGCTGGAGATTTCATATTTCAGAGATATCAATTTCCATTTCCAGTTAAGGGAAACATATTGGATTTTTTCCAATCAGAATCTCCATATACACTCTGTTCTCGTTTTAAAGATCTGTTTGTTTTAGCCGTTTAAGACAGGCTGCTGAGATCTGACAGAGCTATGATAGGACCCTAATCCAGAGCAAAGCTGATTTGCTTAAGGGGATGGAGGGGGGTTAAGATGGTCTGTGACAAGAAACAATTGCCCCAAGTGAGAGTCTGCCTCTCTCCCACCCTGCTCCATGACAAAGGTGTACTCTCCATGCTAAGTGACAAATCTGGGGAGACAAAGAGCATTAGCAGGGTGATGCTCTGCTTCAGTGCCTCTGATTGTGGCCAACTCAAAGAGAATCTAATATGGATTTTAAAAAAAGGAGAGGGAGAGATTAGAAGGAAAGAGAAACAATGAACACCTTCTACCAAGGGGGAATTAGTGCAGGGATTGGATAAGGAGATGGTGTGTGTGTGCGTGTGTGTGTATGTGTGCATGGGTGAGTGCTTGTTCTTTCAAATTCCTTTTCCACGAAAGAACAATAGCGTTTCCCAATTCTACTGATGTGCATTCTGTTTATGTGCATTTATTTGTGAGACATTATTACTAAAAAGAAAACACAAATATTTCCCTCTCAAATCCAAATACATGTCTGTGGTCTTTTTCAAAGTGACAAGAAAAAGCTTAAACAGGACAAGAACCTTTCATTTACAAGCTCATACATGACTATAACCATAAAGCATTATCCACCACTATTCCATCTAATGTTCCAACATTAGAAATGTCATTTGAATTAGCTTATATAAAGTTTGTACCAGTGTTTTTGTTTTTTAAAAACTGTATGTTCACCATTTTGTTTGTCCATAAATACATTCTTTTATTAAATTTATGATAGAGTCGACAAAAGATAGCTCGTGTAAACACTACTGTCACGCCGAGAATGTGGCCATCACTACCATCTTCTCAACACCCATGGGTGTACTGCAAGTGCAGATTTATATCCCAAACAGAGACAGAGACATGTTTGGGGATCAGTCTAACTGTCAGTGGCTGGCTTAGCACTGGCATCAGAGCACATCACAAGACCCTATTCATTGCCACTTAGCAGAACAGTCGCATTAGTTTGCCAGACACTGTGTGTGTGTGTGTGCACGCACATGTGTGTGTGTGTTCACACCCAAAAATACTCATACACAACACACAGATGCACGTCCTCACTGCGAGCGGATTTTAAGGAGATAATGTCAAACGAGTTGCCCTACCCACAAGTTTAACTTAAGTTCATCACATATGCCACAGTGCATGTACTCGCATCTTCTATCATCGCCACCACCACCCACACATGTATCTACTGAGAGCAACCAGCCCACGCAGGCCTAGCGGGTCAAGCTTGTGGATAAACAGGGGGATTTCACGGGCCTGTGTTTTGCAGGCTACACAGGACTGTCTCCATCGCGAGCAGCCATCTTAAGTCGCACAGTGGAAAAATAAATAACCGAGCAATGGAGATAATGACTGATAATAACTGTCTTTGTCCAATCTGGCCTCACTTCGCACCACAACTGCCTGACCACCCATCGCCAGGTAACACACGACACCAAGAACAAGTGGAGATGAGAAAGAGGACAGGGAGGAAAACGTCAGATTAGATATGACCGAGGAGAAGGCCAGGTGACGTGATGTGTAGCCAGAAAGTGATGACCTCAGAGATGGCCGATAACAAAAGGTGTGGCAGCCAATAATGTGACAGAGCATCTGAATATCAATACCTTTACTTTCAGAAATGAAAAGAATAAAATGGCAGCTATGTGGGGGAAAAAAGCTTGTGAGAGACATATCATACAATTTAAGTAAATATCATTACATATAAAAGTGATAAAAACATTATCCTAAGTCACGTACACATACAAATTTGAGTTGTGTTTTGATATTCATTTTTGGGGTCAAACTTTACACTGTATGAAGCAAAACAAAAAACTTGCTTCAGACTCTACGTGTATGTGTATGTGCGAGAAATTTGTCGATATGTGTCTGTGTAGGAGTGTGACAGAATTCGTATGTGTGAGAGCTTATATGATGTACGTGGACACACGCTGTGAATCTGCATGTGTATATGAAAGACAGACGCCGTGTGTATAAGATGATGTGGATGTGTGTGTGTGTGTGTGTGATTGCTGCAGTGTCTGGTGACATCTGCCGTGTTGTTGGCTGGGAGCGGAGCGCAGCAGGCTGCAGGAGCCTCAGACTATGGAGATGAAAGCCAAGGTCACAACCCAGACCAGTGGGACAAGACACACACACACACACACACATACACACACACACACGCAAACGCATAAACAAAACACACAAATACTAAGCCACACATGCAAACATAGACATCCACATAGTGCACCCACAAATGCAAACATCCAGCATGTCACTCACTCTCTCTCTCACTCACACGCACACACTCAGCATGTGGGGAGGGTACAAGAACATAAGGGCGAGTAACTAGAGAGTGAACAGGTAAGGACAGCACTGTAGAGCAGATAGCACATTGTGAAAAGAGACTTCAAATTACGACTCAAAGAGAAAGAGAGAGTGGCGTAAGAAAAAAAGATGACATAAGCAAAGAGGCAGTGCCTCAAATCATCAGGGGCAATAAGTTTAATTAACGAACATGTATGCATGTAAGCAAAAACACACACAAAGATAGAAGACATGGTGTCAGCGAAGCTGTACAGAGCAGAAGGCTCCTGTGTGTAGAAATGCATGTATGTCCTAGAAGATACAGTGCATCAAAGGATATATTATTGTACTGTATATATGTGTTATATGGATGCATTTTTGTATGGTATAATTCAATCTAGTAGAAAATAATGAGTAATGAAGTAGAAAATACCAAATGGATACCACCCACTCATGCTTAGACACACAAAATTCACAAAAAAAATGTGACACCTGCATAACAACATAATGACCAGCACATCTCATGGTGGTGGTGCTAGCAGTAAGTCAGCAGACCAGCCATGTGACAGGGTGGTGTGGTGTGGATTAGGGGCCAGTAAAGCCTATTACGCCGACAGGAGGGACCACCCGGCCTCCCTGCCACCTACAACCCACACACACGGCACTCTAACATAACACTCCCCAGGCACAAATACACAAACACGTAGACATATCCGAGATACTGATACAAAAGTAATGCATGGTAGCTGAACACTGGCAGAGGACAGCAGCATTCCAAGTTATAATCGTGTGTGTGCGTGTGTGTGCGTGTGTGTGTGCTTATCATGAACACTTGCAATGTGTCCGGGGCTGTTTGTATGTGTTCACACTGGGAGGGGGTCCAGGCATGGTGGGTAATCGCCAGCATCTGTTGCCTCTCCTCAGGCCAATTAATTAGATTAAATTAATTTGAAAAGCGTGTGTGAATGTGTGATCCCATAGTAGGGAGCCCCCCGCCTTCTGACAGTGACACACATACACACACACACACACCCCCACACAAATTAACATCCTTCCAGCTTTTAACAACAAATACATTTCCAAATTTATGACTTTTAATATCGCCATTTATTAAGACAAACACGCACACACTATCCTTTCCAACAAAATAATTGATGCCCTCAGAGTTCACAAAACTATTGAAGAAATGGGAAATGAGCAAAGGTGAAAACTTTAGAGACACACGCATGCACACGAGTACAAATTAATCCCAATTTGTCGGCCTCGGCACGAGGGAAACTTTTGGGATTTCATACTTCATACCAGCTTTTGTCACCTTTGCGTGAATAGCCAAGGGCTGAAATAATTGTGTTTTTCTTCCCAGAGGCCCAGTCAGCGCTCACAAGCCACTGGCCTACGTAATGTGTTCCAGACAGAGAAGGGAGGGGGGCGTATACACACCATGGCTATGGGTACAACACACGGGCATGGTGTGTGTGCGCGTGTGTGTAAAGGTGATGTAGCTAGGTTAGACTATGCGTGTGTGAGTGGCTGTTGTGTGTGTTTTTTTTCATTGTGTGTAGCGAGATGAGTGAGTGTGTGACATTGTGTGACTCTAGAACTGTGCCCAAGTGGGAGGTATATGGTGTGGAAATGGCCTTAATGGAGTTGGATCTGGTCCACAATACACAGGACATCGTCTCAGAGAGAGGAGGGCGAGAGAGGAAGACACAGAGTGGAAGACACAGAGTGGAAAAGAGATAGAGGAGAAATAAGGCACAAACAACATCATCAGAAGCTGTGATTTTTTTTAAACAAATCTACCTTTAGGCATATGGGTGTTTAAGTAAAACTCCCAACAAAAGCTCAATGTTTATAACATATTTCTATTGGTCTGTCCGTTTTCCCTTTAAGAAGCACAAAAACATCGCATTCACTCAAGTGGTTTTTAAGTGATATACTAGTGATATATAAATTACAGGTTAAAAAAATAATATTTAGATTTAGATAAATATCTATTTCAAAATAGATATTTAGAATGTGGCAACATGCAGCAGGCAGGCTGTCAAGCAGTGTGAACAGTGATCCTGACGTGCAGTGCTGAGTGACACTGGTGCAATGTGAGTGGGAAAAAAAGGTTAAGTAGAGGCAGGGTTATCACTGTATATTCAATATATTTAGAAATAAGAGCTCCTCACTTTATACACAACAGTCCAAAGCTTTGAAGGTGTGGGAAGTTGGTCCACTATCTCCACAAAGAGACTAGACACCGTTATACTGTACACACACACACACACACACATACACACACACACACACACACACACACACACACACACACACACACACACACACAAACCACCCATGCACACTAAAGTACCTGTAAGCACAATGCCTTCAAATATTGCCATGCAATCATTTGACTCTCAATTTGCCCACGTTTTTGATAATAGGCACCTATTTGAAGAAAGGTGAAAGGCAAGGGTAGCATGCAATTTAGAGATACTACTGTGTAGCCCTTTTCAGCGTACCACCTCTCTCCCCCCTCTCCCGCTCTTCATCACCTTCGCTTCTTTGCTCTCTCTCCTTCTCCCTCTTGCCATCTTTTGATTACGCGATTTGCCTTGGCAGGGGAACAAATAGAGGAGAGAAAAAGGCAGTGTTTGACACTGCCATTTTCAATGACAAAATACAATCTATCCAGGGCCAGTAATTCGACGGGGAGGGATTAGCCTAGTGCGAGGTTGGGCCCCCAGATTAAGACGAAGCCACAGCGCAGGGATCTTGAATTTCATCATCTCCGGCGCTCAGGCACAATGGCGTATTCTTCCCCTTTCTCCTGCGCTGTCTGATGAGGGGTCAGGAGAGCTCACCTCTCCTCTTCTTCCGTTCCTCCTCCTTCATTGCTGCACTCACTACCACATTCATTCATCTCTCCTGACTTTTATTAACCCAGATACCTGACGAGTGGGGGTGGCACGGGGGACCTCAGTGGTCTACATGCACACGCATGCAGAATCAGAACAAAATATAAATCAGACGTACAATCAATTAATATGAATGGATTAAAGTTGCACCCCAGTCACAAATCAGCACAGACAAACAGGCTTCCACACCAACATTTTTTCGTTGGCAGATATAAGCTCAAGCACACAACTGACAGAGGGAATCAATGAGTTAAGTACTAATAAATATCAGAGGGTTTTTTTGCTAATCTTGGGTTAGACTGCCCTCTCGTGGTCAGTTTAGCCCCATACATATACTCAATATCCATATTAGAGGTAATGACTGCACTGAACAATTCAACAGATCAAACAAATATCTTAAGGGTTTTGTGGCTTTTATATAAATGTTGCCAATGCACGCAAACATCCTGTGAAGATTTTACCTAAGTGGTGAACTACTATTTACTGCAACATTAAACCCACAACTAAATCAACACATCACAGCAATATCTGTTTATGATGTGTTTGGCAAAAATTACCTCCTATTATTTTTTTTTGACAACGCCAGCTTCCACTAAAGTATATGTCGCCTGCTTTTAGATTTTTTTTATTATTACTATCATTATTATTATTTTTCTTAAGGCAATTAGTAGACAAAGAGGAACTTTCAGGACTGCTATCAAATTAATTAAATAAATAATTATATTTTAAAGTCACAGTGATTCTGCCATCATTCCATCATTGCCCTGCCTCTTCATCTGAGTGTGTGAACGAATAAGGGTGCCTTCCCCTTCTCTTTTTCTTCCCTTTTCCATGCTCTCCATTCCTGCTTTGATCTTTCTGTCATTAGTCAGGTATGCAGAGACACAGGGAAAGCCACAAACTTGTCTTTATCTCTCTCACTTTGCTCTCTCCCACGCTCTGGCCAGAGGACACCGGCTGACCGGCTTGTCTCCTCAGCTTTCTATCAAAGTAAAAAATGTTTGAGCCGTCTCTGCTGTGGTTCCTTTGAGTGTGAGACGGACAGAAAGTGACAGTGTCAAAGCAGTGAGTCAAACGAGGGTTAAGGAGTCTCAGAGGTCTGTCCTCGTTTATTACTCAGCATGCTCACTCATTCAACAGCCACAGACACATTTATGTTTGGGAGCACCTGTTTTGTGTCAGTATTTGTTTAGAAGTGTAAATTCAATAGGTTCTGTGCTTTTGAAAGAACAGAGAGCTGCTGTTACCTTAATGCGAGGTTAATCTTATACTTAAGAGCATAAGTGAAGTATACTGAGGTTAAACACTGCTTGACATGACATGGCTGACAAAAGGCTGGGCGGTTCCTGAAACTGAAACAATGGAGACTTAACGATCCTTCACACCGGGCATCTTCCACACTTTCAACAACACAAACACCAGCAAACAGATGGCTGTAACAGGGAAATTGTTTTTGTGTGTATTAATAAAAGGTCCCCCATGTAGTTGAACTGGATCAAGCAAAAGCAACACAGTTTTTTTGATTTCAGTTTAATGGCAGACTGCTTCAAGAGAGAGAGAGAGAGTGAGAGAAAGAACAGGAGAAATAGAGAGAGTGGATGGAAAGGGTCTTCCTTGTTAAACAAGCAGAGTGTGTAATGGCTTGGGTTGACCACAAGGTGGCAGAATCTGCACACGTACTGTAACCAGGGTTTGTCTCAAAAAGTCAGAGGAGCTATGTGCATTACTGCATTAACAAGGGCCGACAGATATGAGACACAATGAAGAAAGAACTCACATTTTCTATGACGAACGTCCATTCTTTGTCTTCAAACTCCTCTGCATGGGGGTCCTGCAAGGCCAGCAGAAGAAAGCACTTAGATACATGGAGGGTGTATCAGAGCTGTGGTCAGAGCTTTATTACTTCCTCTGGGACAGGAAATGGGTCAGGCATAAAAGACACTGTACAGTGGTGCAGGCTGGAAAACAGTGGATGTGAATGTTGGACTGTTCCAGGCCCAGTTTTAACTATCATACATCACAGTGTTTTTTTTACAAGGCTCTAGAGATAAATTATTGTGCATGAGTTCACAGGAGGCACTGTAAAAGCCATGGTGGCTGAACAGAATTCCCGACCAGTATAGTTGATGAAGTACATTCATTTGACTGAATGTAAAACGCTACCAACACTGCACAGCGGGGGCAGGTATGGAGTCATTTAGAGAGGAGCTCTAGTCAAAACATAGAGAGGTAAGAGGATACTGAGCTCTGAACTGTTCTGTCCATGCAGATGCCCAGTATGTTTAGGTAAGTCAGGTACTGACTGTACATTTGTGGAGTTTACCAACACAGCAATACTGCAATGTGTGTTTGGATTTTTATTCTTAGAAAAATTGTAGTAATTTTAGTAAAGAATTGTGTAAACTGCCTTCACTTTATGGCCAGAAATGTCTGAATGTTCATTCCAAACATTCCTGAATAAAACAATCCCAAACAAAATCAATGACATTTTGTATATTTAAATCAATTTTGATTGTTTTTCAGTAACAAACTATTGTTGCAAAAATATTATAATGGCATAATTATATGAAAAGAATAAAAGAAAAGAACATGAACTCTTCAGGGTGGTTTATCCAGTAATTAACATAAATTAGTTTTATCTAAAAAAACAGTTTAGGTGCATCTTGTTGTCTCCTGTTTCTCAAAATTAGAGTAATATTAAAATTCACTAAAAATGTACTGTTGAATCATTTGAGACAGGACTTTCCTGTACTTAATTTTCTACATTATTGTGACTGCTGCTGAACAGCATAAATACTCTTGCCTTCTGAAAACAATCTCAGACAGGGCGACGTTTGTGTCAGTGCTAGTTTCATAGCTGTAGCTTACCTTGAAAAGAGTGACAGTGATCTCAATATTTTCTGGCACAGGCCACACCACCACTCCTCTGTAGGGATTTTTAATACCAGGCTGCCAGCCATGGGACTGCAAGGAGGACAGAAGACATAAGGAGGACAAGAGAAGAAACATGTTTATGTATTGGCAACCACGGTTTGTTTGACTGTTTCATTTATGCAAATGAGCAGTTACAAACCTTGGAAGACTTCCTCCGACTTCGGCGTGTCCAAACCACCACCAGTTTGTCTGGTTGCCTGATAGAAAAGGAAGAAAACAAAAGAGAGAGCTGTGATTTATGTATTAAATCATCTGTCTCAGGATTTCTGTCTATGTGCTCGTCAACATAGGATGGCGTAACCCTAAAGGCCCAAATAAGGAACAAGGACAACTCCAACCACTGAAAAGATCATAAAGACATAAGATACTAAAGAATGTTTCGGTTTAGTGCGAGAAAGAGATAAAGTGCTAAGTAAAGACTCAAAGAACTTTAGGTGATACAAATATTTACACTTTTAATTATTTATTATTTATTTAATTACACTTGTAATAAATTCTACTCAACAAAATCATTCAGAAAAAACTTTTGTGCAACTTAAGTGAGTGTTAAACATTGTTCCTTACACATGTTTTTATACACAAGCAGTTACCAATCTGGCAAGCTAACAAGTCTGGACCTGCTTGCTTGACACTACTGGTGAGTATACTGTAAAAAATGTTTTGTGAGTGGTGGAGGGTGACAGAAACGTTCGCTTGTGAATGTTTTGTAAAAACACATGAAAGAAATGTAATGCAATCAATATATCACAGCAAAAAGGAATTCTGTGTGTGAGACTGGCCGTTGACCAGCATGTAAATAAACATGTAAATAAAGAATTTCAGTCAAAATAACAAAAATTTTAATATTTATCATTATAGTGTGTAACAAAGCCTCCATTTAGACAACATCACATATCATAAAGCTGTGGCAACATTGGATGAAAACATTAAGATAGATAAACATATAATCCTACATAACTGATTTCATTTTGGTTTGTGTACATTTGCTTCAGCGATTGGCATTAAAAGTTTGACCCTGGGTGGGGCACGTGGGCCTTTATGTCAAAGCCTCTTGAAGAACAACAGTAGAGCAGCTGTTCTTGGAAAAGAATGACCGACTGTTTGACAGAAAGAGAAGACACAGGGAGGAAAACAGGGAGGGGCGGAGGGATGGACAGCCAAGGAAACAGAAGTGAGAAGGAAAAGCGGGAAGAGAGGGAGAATGAAAGGCAACAGCTTCAGTCTAGAGGAGAGGCCTCTCATAGAGAAGATATTGTCCAACAACACAGGCCATATCAATGTGCAAACACACGCACATAAATATATCACCATTCGTTTTTCCCTTTGTACAGTCGTTGCTGCACAATGAGGAAAAGGTAAACCATCCTTCTTCAGGCTAAATAACTTCTGCACACTTCTGCATGTCTCTTCCTCTTCTATCTCATGCTCTGAAGTTTCATGAACTTCTTCCAAACTGTGATTTCTGCTGCCAGCTCCAAACTCCAACATGCTGCCCCGGTGCATTTTTATATGTGCAGCTGAAACAGCTCCTCAGCAGCGTCAGCAGAAGTCCTTAATCAGTGTCCACAGTGCGGCAGTTGAGCCACAATAGCACTGAGCCGGCTGACGCTACATGAAAGATCAGGAGACTCACAGATCAGGACAAAATCATGTGCTTATGGCTGCAAAAAAATAAACCTGACAGAGAAAAAGCACTGGGACCTGGTTATAAAGATGAAACGAAGCACAGCAGGCATGGACTATTTTTTTTTAAGATTGTTTGGACAAAAACATGTTTTGGTGCTTTATCTGACTTACATGGACACAATTTCTGCTGAAATAAAAACAGCAAACTTAAGATGACAGAAGATGGGAAGGGATGAATGAAAAGAGCAGAAAGAGGAAAAGAGAGGAACTGTTCCATCTGTCCTCACTATGTAAACACAATCTGTGCGACTGTCACACTCCCAACGGCCTGATGAACAAAAACACAACAACACATGCACAAGCGACAAGGAAAAGTGTCATTGTAAATTCACGTGAAGTCAGCATGATGCAGTGTTGAGCTGGTGATGAGTAAATTGATTTTGCTTTTGTGAAAAATGTCTGCAGGCACTCTAAGTTAATTTTCTGCATCACATAATCTTTGATGTAATTACTGAATTTACTTCCATCATTGAATGCAATGATTATTTTATTATTTATTTATTATTATTTTTCCAGCAACTGATTATGATGATTTTTTTTAAAATGATGGCATTTTCTATCTTGAAGTTTCAATAACCAGAATTTGTTTGTGTGCTATTTTGTCTGATTGACACTGACACTGCCTTCACTTCCATTTATAGAACAGTCAGTCAGGGTGTGTGGCAACAGAGAGCTGGGTCAATGACACTAAAAGCACTAAAGCCAGACCCAAGTGTCCGGACTGAAAGCTAAAGCTTGTCCCTAATCCGTTTGCTCAACAGTGACCGTTTATATGTGTGGACATGCAACTTTGAGTATATAGATGTTTTAACCACTGCAACTATAGCAAGCTGTGTGACATGACAGCTTCCTTTAATTGTGGTTTTGTTAAATGAAATTCATAAAATAATAATAATGATAGCAAAGCATTAAATTGCACTGTTATATGACCTTTGTAAAGGAGAAAAATGTAAGTTTTTAATGACAATGCAGTGTTTTGCTTTGTCTATCAGCCTGCACATGCTGCAGCACCACACTGCAGGATGATAAATGATGAGCAGTCTCCAGATCATTGTATATTTCTCTGCCTGAGAGCAGAGAGAGACACAGCAGATATTTCATCGCATTTAACACCTCATTGACTGCTTCACAACCCTGCAATGATTCATTTCTTTTGGTGGTGGCGGTGGTGTGTGTATGTGTGTGTGTTTGTGTGTGTGGGGGGGTGTTTAAGTGCCTGTTTGTGTCCATTATTGCAACACAGAACATTACACTTGGGTGGATTCCACTGCAGAGTAGTTTAAGTTACACTGCTGGAAAGAGGAACAGAGAAGTGATGGGAGTCAGTGGGACGAGAGATTGAGGGATTGGAAGATGAGACATCACATGAGAAGAAAATGGAAAGGAGGTTAAAGGCATGAGGGCTGCAACAGATGCCAGCAGTCATCATGATGTAAGAAAACAGTTGCAGGACCACAAAGGATGAAGAGCTGCAGGTTGTGTTAAGAGAACTCAGTTAAATGAGCATCACCCAGGAAGTGATAACCAAACAGACACATTTATACAACTCGGCTGTCAACTATGAAAACACCATGTTTTTGACATCTTAAGAAGAATCAGCTGAGTAACAATTTCCTAAGATATTCCAACACAAACACATGAACCAGAAGACAAAGTCAAATCAGCGTCTGCACTTCTAAAACTAGACCACACCAAAAACACATAGAAACCAAAGAATCAATTCTGTAATTAACTATTTCTGCACAGCACATATCCTGTACTATCACCTGGCAGAGAAACGATCTACTGGTGCCAAACTCATACTCAGGAATGTGTCATGGTCTTCAAGTCTGAATAGAATAGAGAGCCACGTCAGTCGAGTTGGCAGCAAGATGTTTCTCTGGCACAGACGTGATGGATGGTTGCCATAATGCACACATGCTCAACAGAAGACAACATGTCACAGCCTGACGCATGCTGGTCACGTTCGCTGAAACAGTGAGGCATCACTCTGATAACTGATAACAGCCTGAACCATTTATCAGATACAATCATATAAACATGTGTACCAATATTAGAATGCTACATGAACTAGCCAGCTAACGAGGTAAATAGTTTCACTGCATGTAAACTGAGTCTGAGCATCACAACTCCTTCTGTTTAAATAACACCAATACTTAAAACAGACAACAATGATTTTTCCAAATAAAACACAGAGTTCCCTCAGGCGTTACAGGACACAGAGATGGGACTAAACACAACTGTTGTCGGCAGTGGGTAATTAAGTGTACACCTTTTAAGAAGCAGTGGCATTTGCTGATTTGTTCAAATGTGGTCTCCAGCATGACTCTGAGCAGACAAACAATGTATATCCAATGTGTGTGTGTGACCAATGCGAGTGTGTGCATGTAGCAGCGTGCCATTCCGCCAGTGTTTGAATGACAAGCTCTCCTTTTACTAACTCCTGAACCTTCTCGTCTTCCCATGTGGCAGTGAGCGTAGAGGTCTTGATTAGTCACACTTGCATGAAGCCAGATTGAATTACCATGTTATCAATAGCGCCTCTGTGTCGTTTCCAGTGTGTGTAACTCTCATATCTCTGCCACAAGAGTCAACACGTCTGTCAGCAGCTATGCCACTCTTGGAAGTTTGATGTTGCTATTAAACTGTATTTTACCAGATAAGTTGACTAAAAGTGCATTCTTGCTCAAAGGCAGCAGCCTCAGGGGACAAGAACAGAGAGGTGTATGTGTTTACCTTCATGCACAGGTTCATGCCGAGTTGCTTTTCACTGTTTTTAGCTTTTAACTGTTTTAACTGTTTTATTTTTGCTATGTATTTAAGGTTATGGCCTGGCAAAAAAAGTCTTGATGATATGATGATGTGACCAGGTCTAGAACATAGTTAACGATAAAATATGGCAACACAAATATACACAATAAAATTTTTACATGGGCTTGTAGCAGTGATGACAAAGGTGACACAAAGTTAAACTGGGTTTAACTAAATTTAGATAAACCTTAAATTAACCCTAAATTAATCAGATCGTCATGTGTGCCACAACTCTCATCTAAAGTTACCAGCCCCGACACTGGGACAGTGACGTGATCATGTGACAAGGCTTACAGCTTACTGCATTCGGAATATGACAGATAAGTCAATTGTCTGAATAACTTACATAAACCTCTGAGAGGCCAACGGCTAGTTTTGCTAAAGGAAAGCTGGAATAACACAAATTTACAAGTTTGGCAAATCACCTGAAAAATGTAAGTTATGAAATATCTGAATGATCATAATTAACAGCTTCATATAAAAGATAAAAGACAGAAAATCTTTTTTTTCCCTATCAGTGATGTTGATATCAAGTTTCTAAGGACCTGTGCTGCAACATTGTGAATGGTGCTTCATTTCAATGGCAAACACAAACCCTGAACTCATTAATGATTTAATGGTTGGTCTGAAGTGATTCTGTAGTCTGAATTGGGCGTGTGAGTGGAATCCTAACTCCATCTGTTCCAGAGGAGTCGACTGCAGCAACTAGGCCAGAGATAAAGCCCAAAGAAATTACTTTACAAACAATGAATATGACAGGAAACTCCCACAATCCTTGACTCCCAGTACAAAAAAGGAAAATAATAACAATGAGCAAATTACTCAAAAGAAAAAAAGAGGATTGTGAGGCTGGAGATTAAATTGCAAGGGGAAAAAAATAAGGTGAGGGATCGCTAAAGTCGTTTAATCAATCATTTTACTAATAGACAGAAAAAGATATCGCACAGATTCCCTCTCTCACAAAGGCAACGGGTCTATGCAGCTACAAGGCCTAAAAACTATGATTTACATTCAGCAACAGACACTTAACATCAGACCGACAATTCCCAAAGGCTGAATGTCCACAAGCGTCGGGGCCCATAAATTTCCATCATCATTCATCTGCCGGTGACATTCCCAGATGGTACTGCATTCAGACCCAAAATTATAAGAAGAGCAAACTGTTCCATGGAGAATGGCAGAGAGAGTCACATTATGTCATCGGGCAGGTCTGTGTTCTGTGCTGCAATAGTTCAAGTGAGTGACAAACAGATGCCACATTATTAGAGAGTCATTCAAGCACCAAAACATTTATTCTGGCCAGATGAAAATGGTCGTGGAAGATCACCGTTTGTTCCACTTAACAGGAGCGATGAGAACGGTAACATCTAAGGCATGGAAATCACACATGAAGAACCACATGCCGCAGAGCAGACCCTTGAACCTTTAACCCACTGACTGTTGTCCTAAATTATCTACACCTCAGAGGTTATTCTACTGAGTATTTGACTGTCAGCCAAGGGTGTAAAATGTTTTTGCATCTCACACAATATACATTCAAAGAACCCACACCCTTATGTTTATACGTACAATGCATCAGAACACTAACACAAAGCGTTGAGAGTTTTTCTTCCTGTTATTGATTCCAGAAATTAGAACGGGGGTGTTTTTTTTTTTAAAAATCACATCTGATGGATCTGAGTGCCTTTCGAGCTCTAGGAACTATTTCCAGTCTGCGCAGATGGAAAGTTTCCACTGCAACAATAACATAACAAACTGATGAAGTCCAAGGAAGGCGAAAAACTGTGCGCCAGCGCGTTCTCACACTCTTTGAGGAAGCCATGCACACATACACACAAACATTCACTTGACAACAAGCAGAGACCCTGACGCAACACTCTCAACAACACACTATATCTACATGTGTTCACACATCAGAAGTGATTTCAATACAATTTTAATGGGAAAACAATATGGGCATGATGTAGAACATTAAACCGAGACTATAGCCGTGTGGTATAGATACAACCTGGAGAGTTGAGAAATAATTTCCTGTTTTGATGAATTTGATTATATGGCTCACAAACTACTTTTATCCCTGTATATAAAAATTACATTTGTACCTACAAATGTCTATGTACACATATTTGTTTCACTGCCAAACCTAAGAGAGTGCTGCTCAGATCTCAATACAAAGCATATTACTGACTATGCGCTGAGCCCACCCACCCTTTGCTCTAGGAAGAGATGTACATTTTTCTCATTCCTTTCTCCAACACGTTAACATCTGTCCCAGGTCAAAGCTCTGTGGGGCTGTATTAGTTATGCCTGCGGCACTCTGCTTGAGAATCCATGTCTGCAGGCTCCATCTGTGCTTTACAAGGCCCTGCTTTTCACTCAGTGCAGGATACATACCTGCAGAATGACGTGTAATGTATATACAGGCATCCAGGCTGTCGCCATTTATACTGAATATCACTCATTAAAAAATTATCATTCCGGTCGGTCTTTCACACTTAAAAGTTTAAACTAAAGCAAAATGAAAAACAAAACATAATATGCATGTTATTGTTGCAGATTATGTCAGCATCTGGTTTGTCGCTGTCATTTCTGATGCAGTGCTTCCTGGTAATGAACTGATTCGTGACATCTGTTTACAGCAAAATCTGATGTTTCATATCAAGGTATCATTGTTTTACTCTGCATAAAATATCTACAAGCAACTGTTATTACATTATGCTGTTCACTATTTTCACTAATAGCATTTACACAAAGAAATGTGCTACAATAACCTCGACAAGAACAACTCTTCCCAAACAGGTTCTCACATTTTCAGTAACTGTAATGTGAATGACACGATGCGATTTAAGCACCTGCAATATTAAACCTTTCAGTATATTATCAGTTTGCAGGTACAATAGAACCGGATCCAACAGTAAAGAATCAAAACATAAAGAATTCTCTCATAGTCTGTCATATTCCAAAAAGGTGACAAGCCAAAATCTGATTCCCAACGCATCCCAAGCACTGCTAAGGATCAAGTGGTTTCCTCAAGGTCACTACAAAACCATCAGGTTGAAGGGAAATCTCTATGTCTGCCAGCCTCTATACTCGAGCCAAACAAATTCAATGCTGGTGCACAAGAGAGAAAAAACTGTAATTTCACAACGCAGCCGGGCCCCTCCCAGCACGCAGACATGCCTGCACACCAAGGCAACTGTGTGTAAGCGTGTCTGTGTGTAAATTATGGCCACCCCGACCGAGCTCGGCATTCCAGCACAGACAGAGACGCAGTTTTCATGGGGCTTAAATGACAGTACAGTGGTCGCCACTTATTTCCAAAAAACTCACCATTTCTTTGTGCATTCCACCATCAGCTCCTGATAGGAAGCCACGAACTGGAATTTGGAGGCATGCTTCCCCACACGTTGCAGTCTCTTCCAAACAGAGGCCATGTTTCCGGGGGAACGGGAATTTTCTGCACACCTATCCCGACCTGGACTTCCCTCTCTGGGCTTCCTTTGCACAAGTTCACGCTAATGTTTACATGTATCTGAGCATATCCAACCTGCATAGACACACAGTTAATGTTTCACATCCAGGTGTGGTTTCTGGTCTTTAAAAGCTGCCTCGTACATCCACATGTAAGGACAAGGAATCTCTGCAGCCGAGCATGATCCTCTGTCTAAAACCGCTCCATTATTTCAAAAGGCATGATGAATAATCCTCCGGAAATTAATATCATCCTTCCATTTGATCGTCTTCCTGTAATATGAAGAAAAAGGGGACAGTCAGTGGAGAAATAATCGGGTAGTAAGACCCCTGCATTTATCATCACCGCGTTTTCTACACTGAACAGCAAGTAACTCAGACAACAGCTCTTTCGTTACCGAGGTCTGTATCACTGCAGACGTTTAAACGACCTGTCGTATTTACATTAACAAATGAACATTATATTCATGTATAACAATGTGATGAGGGGTCTACCGGTACTGCCAGCACGGCGTGCCGGTGGGGGCTAACCACAAGTGGACGTACAAGCTAACTTGAACTGTCTGACAATAAAATGTTTGTTTGTGTCAAGAAACTGTAGCAAAGAAGCGGTGACATCAGCATTAACCCAGTCGCTTTTATGACCCACTATAGACAAAAAAAACACTAAGAGACACCACCTGAAAAGTGAGACAGTAATATATATTTTACATATTTGCTGAAAGGTCTCTAAATCCACGGAATAGCCTGAGCTGCTGAGCTCCGCTAACCGAGGTGTTTCAGCTGCTAGGCTAATGAGTAAACCAGGTTAACGGTGCACGTATGACACTCACCTTACAGTAACACCCAAAGCAGTATCCGCTTGAGGCCTTGTCGGCGGTGTCAGGAGACGGCGAACTGTTAGTAACAACCCGGCAGCCGGGCGACCGTCGCCCGCTTGCTAGCTAATTAACCCCCTTCCCCACCGCGGTACCGACGCCAACCATTTAGCTAGCTAGCCAGCTAGCGACCGCGGCTAGCCATCACAACCCGACTGGAAACCGTTGCTTGTGCCTGTTGACACACTGATTCCGCGGGTTGGCGCAAACTACAAGACTCGGAACCGACACAGGAACGAAATCCCTCCGAGCCCGACCCAAAACTAAGTTGACCAGAAGTATTCCTGCCCGGGACGTGGATTCCCACAGAGAAGTAGTCCGGTAGTTACCGATAGTTTGACCGCTCTGCTTCCGTCAAGCGTGTGAAGTTACACGCGACGTGTCGAAACTACTTCCGCCGTGCTAATGTGGAACACAAAGCGTCTCGCTTCCGTTTAACTGACCGGGCCCCTCTAAACGTGTGTTTTACGGTGTGTGTGTTTTAAATAGAACTACTGTTGTAGTATTTTTTTTCTTTTCTGAAAGCAACAAAGTCGAAATCAAAGTCGCTGGAGCGGAAACCAATGGTTTTATTTTGAAGGCTTCCCTCGTGTTTTTCCGGTATGGATCTGTGTTATTGTAGGGAGCTGGACGCAGCTTCGCCTCTCCATCATCTCGCACAGCGCCTGGATGAGTGAGGCTGCAGAAACGCCCCCGGGCTGCGGCCATTGGTGGGATTTACAGTTTGTTTCCTGGTTGTCTGGGTTGTTGAGTTATCACACTGGTCAAATCCAACATCTGTCAAAGACATTTAATCCCCCGAGAGCCAGATGTGTCTCCTGGTTCATATGTTCTCTGCTTCTTCAGAGTCTGTTTTTAATTCCCCACCTGCCATTTGCCCAGGCGACAAAACCCAAAACCCTTGCATAGTATTATTATTATTATTATTTATAATGTAAATAAACTATATCAATCATCTATCATTATTTATCATGTACATTGTGACTGAATAGTTTTGCGTTGCCCTTTGTGCTGAGGGTCAGTGAATAAATGTTGTCTAACTGGTGATATGTGTGATATATTAATCAGATATGGGAATAATCTATTTGTTTCACCCGGGACATTGTGATTCCGTCTCTCAGGTTTGTGCTAATGAGGGCGACACTTGCGTTTCCTGCTCCCGTCACATTAAAAAGTGAGCGTTAACCTCGTACCCTCTTTCAGGCCAGGGGGTGTTTTTCACACGTTGAGAGGAAATAAAACACCTAGCATCCATCAGAAATCAATACCTCCACATCCCATGTGCACACACACACACACACAGACACACACACAGACAGACACACACCCTTGTTGTAAGCGTGGGCTTGTAAAAGCAGAGCAGAGAGGGACAGACGAGACCAAGTGGATTATGAGTGAGGACAGGAAAACTGTTTTGTAGGTGGCTTGAGGTTATGAACTGAAATTGTCTCTGTCTTTTCTGGGAAGGCTTGGACACTAGAGGTCTGTCAAATCAACGCTTGTGTGTCTGTGTGACAGATTGTGTGTCTTTGGTTAAATTCATGAGTCCCTTATCAGCATGACTGGAAGCAGTGTTTCAGATCAGCTTTCAGCCGGATATGTATTTTCAACCGAGAACAATTTGGGGTTTGGGGTCAGAGCCGATTTAGCGGAGGGGGGCGAGGGTGGGGGTGTGGGGGGGTCTGATGATCCTGCCGCTCTATGTCGCTGTTTACATTTTCCTCTGACAGATTACAGAGAGCTTCCCTCCATGCGTCAAGGAATGCTTTGATGTGACAAATGACCCCATGCTAAATGACGCTTTGTGTGTCTGCCCACATGTCAGCATGGGCCTTATTTCATGCGTAACGCAGGGGGGAGTGTGGGTCTGCCGGTGCGC
Organism: Trinectes maculatus; assembly: GCA_016785345.1. Taxonomy (NCBI): domain Eukaryota; kingdom Metazoa; phylum Chordata; class Actinopteri; order Pleuronectiformes; family Achiridae; genus Trinectes; species Trinectes maculatus. The sequence goes on from JAFBJQ010003685.1 coordinate 506,701, forward strand.
GTGTGTGTCTGCGTGAATGAAAGGGTGTATTATAGAAGGACAGTAAGAGAGAGTGGCAAAGGTCAAGCAGAGTCCTGTGTGCCCCACCCCCCCCCACACACACACACACACACACCTCCTCCCTGAGTCACATAAAAACAAAGAAATGATAGTTTGCATCCGCTTCTGTTTGCCATATTAATGCAGCCGGATGGTTTATTGATCAGGAGAAAAAAAAACAGAAATAGTCTTTACCACAATAACATGTTGAATGCAGCACAATGGGGTGACAGGTTCTTTGGTGACCTGGTTGCACTGATGGAAATAGTCTCTTTTTTTTTTGTGGATTGTGTTAACAGTGATACTTTAACCAACGGCAAAAGGAAGTTTCACACCTCGGAGTTCTCCTCACCCACTCGCTCTGTTTCCTGTTGCCGTGCAGAGCCAATGAAAACACATCGTCCCGGACCTCAGCCCTTTACACACAGGGTCTGTGGCGTTTGCTGTTCAGCCACTTGAAGAGGCCTGTTAACAAAGCAGAGTCCTTTAGATACAAGCCGAGTGAGTCTGAACCACTTCAGCAGAGCAAAGATAGCTGACCACATCACCGCCGCCGCCGCCATCGCAGAGGTTTTTGCTCTCAGTAACCTGGGAATGTGATCAACAAAACCATTTTCACTGGAGGCAGTGTGATGTCGTTCTCAGGCTTAACTTGTCGTTTATGGAGCTCATATAAAGTCTATTAAACAGAGAATTTAATCGCTGCTATAAAACCCAATAAACTTCCCATGGACCCAAAGGGAAAAGCATCCTGACACAGCTTCTTGTTTAAACGCTGAACTGTTATGTTGCCTGGCGATAAGCTCTTATGAGAAGACCAAACGTGTGGTGCCACAGCAGACAGCCTGCAACCGTCCGCACCAAAGATGTGCAGCTCATCTAAAAACTGATTGTATCTTCACCAAAGGCGCCTCAGGTCATAATATCATATTTATTTTTGGTCTTTCCTCTGGTTTCTGTTAGCGCCTGTCTGCCTGTGGGAACGCGAGCGCCATGCTTACAGGGTCAGATAAGCATCTCCGGCTTCAGACTGTACCATCCTGACTCATGGCAGAGTGTCTGATGGTATCTGCCGCCCGCCGCTCACTTACAGGAAGCCTCAGTGTTTCCGGGCGTGCGAGTAGATTTACAGATGGACGAGGAGTGCGGCAACTTCCTGTTGGATCCCGGCCCTCAAAGCCACGACGGATGGATGAATATGGATTTGTTTTTTATAGGATGTGATTTGCATAAAGCAAACGTGATTCAATAGCTATTTCCTCCGTCTTCCATGAACCGTTAGCCAGGTCGTTGTTATATCATCTGTAGCCCGCTCCCATGGAAACGAAATCATTTCAGTTACACCTACAACAAGCAAATAAAACAAAACAAAACAAAACACAAAAGTTTTCTGATGAGGTCCAGGTGTGTTTGGAGATGATGAGTGGGCGGAGACTGAACCTGTCACTCTGGTTTGATGCAGACTGTAGCAGGGCCGGTGTACAGTACACACAGCTGGTCTGAATCCCCATCGTCTCAACGCACAACTCACAGCTTTTATTAATTGTCTCTCATCCTATTGTCTGAATGCCACATAGAAATGGCTGTGATGTAAAGGTAAGTGGATGCACAGGAGTATGAGGGTGGAGGAGAGCGTGCATGTTCCTGTCAACGCCACCCCCCGCCCCCTACCCCCCACCTGGGGGAACAAGTGATTGGCACGCTGCTGTGAGATCATTAGTGAACAGGCGTCACCTACTATCACACGGCCTGAACAGAGGGGGTCATTAGCAGCCAGGTGGTGTAGCTGCACACTGTCAGTCATCCATCCTCGCCTGTAGAACCTGCACTAATCTACATCTCTTTGCTGCTGCACACTGGTCTCTACTCCTATTGAGGAACATGCAGGAGCTGCTCAGCTGTGATGTTTAAAGCGTTGATGATCGGTGAATCCACATCTAAGTCATGGCACATTCACAGAACAGGCGTTTAAATAGCTGGTTGAACAAAACCAATATGAAAACTAACGTCCAAACGCCTCATTATCAGCTGTTATGGGCTAATCTGAGAATGCAGCCAGGTGTGAAGACCTGCGCTGTCACCATCACCACAAGGTGAAAATAAAAAGAAGAGAGAAAGGAAAGAGAGTGGAGGTGTTGCAGTGGGAGGCCTGATTCTCTCCCAGCTCGATCTCCAGCTCGAGAGGATCTCATTGCTTGCAGGTGTAATAACATGGACTGATCCAGTTGTGTGCAGGGGGGTGGGGGGTGGTGGTAGAGATGGGGGGGTATCAGCATATTTCTACACCCTTCTCTCTTCTCTCTCTCTTTGGAAAACAGCGGCTCAGCTGTGGCCTGCTGTCCGTGTAAGTGACTCCTGGAGCTCAGCTAGTAAAACATCTCATATTGCTGCGTTCTGTTACTATGGCGACGCGGGCATCAGAGATAAGCAGAGACACAGCCTGCGTTCTTATTTCGTTATTACTTCTCGTCTGGTATAAATCACGTCCGGTGTCCTGAGCTGAACCTCAGACACATGAAGCTGCACAGTGAGTTTAGTGTCTCCCACCATGTCTTATTCTGCTGGATGCATCCAGGCATGATCGTTACTATAGATGCATCTCGTTCCATCATCTTGCATGTGAAGACAAACCAGCCACTGATGTTCAGCAAACAACCTCCTCCTCCTCCTCCGTAACTCAATCACAATAATTCAATTCATTACTTCTCCAAACAAATTTCAGACGGCTAACGCAACACAACGAACACAAAGCTGCCTCTGTGTCGCCTGTGTCTCAGCATGCACGACACTTCTCACACCGGCAGACGGACACACACTGTGTCGTGGTTGTGGACTTGACCCAAGCGTCGTCTCCGGCCCGGTCACCCTCAGTTTTCCAGTTGGAATATTGCTCCGTCGCTTGGATTCATAACACACACACACACACACACACACACACACACACACATCTGCTTTTACTGAAGCACAAAGCTGAAACACAATCCCTCGAGCTCGACTGTGTTTGTTTGGTTTGATGATGGTGGGTTAACGAGGAAGAGAAAAATCTCACCAGCAGTTCATCCTGGTTTATTCTCATTCTCTCACCTCCTGTATCTGCTCCCACGTCGCCTCAGAAACCCACACTGTCTGTTCATTAAGACCAGTGGGTGGGACATCCATCATGTCCCCCTCCACCTTCATGACGCCTCCTCTAAACCACGTTGCACTTATTGGCCTCCTGGTCCCGGCTCTGTGAGCAGAAAGGGATTCGTGGTGCTGTTCTGTGCCAGGTAACGTTTGGGTAAACACAGCGTCTCTGGGGTTTCTGTTTCTGCACGATCATTATTTTTCATGACTGTAATCACTGTGGTCCTCAGGTGGGGGCGTGGGGTGGGGTGGGGTGTGGTGGTGGGGTCCAGGTCAATGCCACGTATTTGTTTATATGTTTGAAACCACATTAAACCTGCAGTGTCGGATATTTCCAGCAGTTTAGTCAGGGTTGACCCTTGACCCCACTGTGTGATATGAAATCACAGGTGATATATTTAAGTAAAGGACCAGTTCAAAGGTCAACGAGCTGACGTGCCGGTGATTCAGTCGGAAAAGTGGAGATTTGGATCAGGGTGGTGAGTCACTGCCTCCATGTCACATCCTTCACCAAGCGAACCTCCACGCTCACTGTGACCAACTGTTTCCTCCACCTCACTCGCTCCGGTTTGGAAAAATAACGAAACTTTCCAGAGTGTTTTTCGGTTGGAGGAATCCAGTAGCCAGACTCAAATGTTTGCTTTGGGGCTTTGCTGCTAAATGTGACCTGCAGTGTTTAATATATAAAAGGATCGCAACCTAGCGACTGTTAGTATATTTCTATATTCTTATTTCTTCTAGTAGCGTGAACCTGCTGAGAATCATTCAGCTGGGAAGAAAAGAGGAAAACTGCTTAGTGGTCAGAATGACTCAGCTGATTCTCATCCCGACCTGGATCAGAAGACTGTTTCAGAAAGATTCCTGGTGTTTGTTTTATATTCCGCTTCGTGCCAGGTGGGTGGGGTGGCTTCAACTTCTGGTATTTTTCCAGCTCTGTTCTCATCTGGAACGTCCAGTCATCCTGCTGTTCCCAAAAAAAGGGAAAAAGATTTATTTGATTTGAGCACGTCAGGATCATCTGAGTAATCAAACCTGAAAATCATCACCAGCGTTTAATTTCTGATTTGCATCAAATTAATTATTAAAATCTCAAAGGATCTAAAGATCTTATAAGACACTAAAGACGCTCCGAGTCACATCAGGTCGTTCTTTTTTTTTAAACATCCACAGGGATAAGCAGGTAGGAATTAGCATTTAGGAAAAAAAAGCAAAGCGTAGTAAAAAAGCAGACGTTACAAAAATCTAAATATAGAGAAACAATATGTAGATAGATAAAGTGCAGTAATTGCAGTAATATATATGTGTGTATACACACACACACACACACACACATATATATATATATATACACTTAATATGTATATACATATCCATTATACATAGTAATATTACACATACACAATAATAACATATAATATTGGTATGTATAGTATACACTATATTCACATACATATATATATATATATCTAAAAATACATAATGTATATAGCCTGTGTACAATAAATACAAACTGTATATAGCCTGTGTACACATAATAGCAGCATAGTAATGCCCTGATGGATTGATATTGCACTGTGATGTGTATTGTGTGTATTGTGTGTGTATTGTGTGTGTGTGGGGTCTACTGGGAGCACAGTTGGTTATACAGTCTAAAGGCAGCGACTGTTCGAGGTCTCACGCTTCACACTTCAGTCTCAGTGGGTTTTCAGTGTTGAGGTCGTCTCTTCCAAAAGGATGCAACTGTCAAGGCGAAACGGAAAAGGAAACTGATTTCAAAGGTGAACACCTACAAATACCCACAATGCCACTCGGGTCACTGTGAAGATTCAGGCCTGGAGGAGCCGTTATGAAGAAGCGGCTGCAGTGTTTTCATGAAGAGATGAGATTAAGTCTCTGAAGGTGCAGAGGTCATGTTTTGTGTTTTAGTTTTTCAGAGAATGAACTTTGAACCTGAAGAACTGCGTAACCATTTGTCTCTTTAACCCTTAACGTCATGACCCCAATTTTAATTTACCATTAAATATGTCTTCACCTTAAAGTGTAACGAGTTGCGAACTGTGTATCCCTCACATGGGATGTGCTCCCACACACGCACCAGATGACAACGGGCTCCGCCTTGGGAATACGGTCGCCATGGCAACCCTGCCCCATCTAGTCCCTTATCCGTGTGTGGGGAGTAAACACCCTTGAGAGGGAAGGGCAGTGAGTTTGTCTCTGGAAAAATTATCATGATGGATCAGTTTCTTACAACATTCAAATACATGGGTTCATCGTGTTTTCAGCAAGTTTCTATTTCTATGAATTCCCGTGGTGATTAAAATGATCTGAGAAGTTCTGGAATCATCCATCAGATCTATACTGAATCGTTTTATGACCTTTCAAAATACATTCAGTCAAGTCGACCACATATGAATGGGAAAGCATTCATTTCAAAATAAAATGAAATTGTTTTTCATAACCTTTATTGATAATCCTGCACTGCAGCTGCAAAATGCAGCTTCAGTGTTTGGCATCAGCTGTTTAATACAGACACTTTATACACTGCTTCCCTCTGCTGGTGAGACAGAGTCATTACATTTGATTTCACATTTAATAGTTCAGAGAAATCTCATTAACTCATTCTTAACTGATATGTGATAGACCAATACATAGAAACTGTTAAAAAATATTTTTTTTGATTTATGGTTTTACATACAGAAAACTGCATGTGCTACTCAACATCACATACATACATTTTCTCTATTTCATTTTCTCCAGGTAAAATAAAGACTATTACATAGTCAGGTCTCTGTGATGTGATTTTAAATTATTAGTTTAATTTATTTAATTTGTGAAATTTACACTTGTATCATATTTGGACAATGCATTAAACAGAACACTAGCCAGTGATACAAATAAATGAACAATGATGCTTTATTTGTTTCACAATAAAAAGGCGTAGAACAGTATATACAAAAACAGCAAAATATAACTTTATTCAAATAATCAAGTCATTCTAGGTAATAAAATAAAAGATCATGCTTAACATGGCTGACGAATAATCTCATACATACAGTACATACAAACATCAGGCACAGATTTGGTTTGAATCTCTGACTAGTGCAGGTGCTGCATAACAATAATGACGGTAAAACACGTGATGCAGAAATCAAAAAGCAACGGATTCAACTGAAAATGACTCAAAGTGTTCGAAAACTTTGTCAATTTCTCTCCGTCTCAAATGACATTTCAACCAAATCCTGGAATAAATATTCAAAGTCAAGATATCGTTCAGTTGTTGATAAGGCAAAGGTTTCTGAAATTATGTCATGCATTTATTACACAGTAAATCCCTAGAGCCCTTGAATCATCTTAACTGGATAATTTACCTCTGGTCTGTTTATTGTCTTAAATTTGTCTGTTTTCAGTCCTGGAGCTAATGCGACATTTTGACACACGTGTTTCTACAGCCATCGTTTTACTGTTTTGTCAAGTAAAAAAAAACACCATTAACTATAAAAAGATCAGAAAATGACACACGAGGGCGAATTCAACCAGAGAAACACTGACGAGAATGAGAAATGGTCCTTAAAAAGAAACATCTGACCCGAAAGGGTGAAAAAAGTTGCATAACGGCCCGAAAAAATACCTCTACAGCCAACCATCAGACAGACGCAAGAATTAAATAAAAATGAATGATGATGAACGTAAACATTTCAGGTTGCCCCAAATTCTGTGCAGCAAGGATTCAATGTAACTTAGTATGTGACAGAGAGGTGAAGACGATGGCGACACAAGACGCGCACATTTAGGAAGATAAACTGTTACAATTGAACACATGGAAAACGTCTAATAATTTGGTAACTGCAGCAGAAATAATAAAAATAGAACCATAAAAAATTAACCCTAATCATCTCTAAGTCGTTACACTTTCGATGCAAACAATGAAACAGGAGATTTAAAGACAACTGACAACTGAAGGGACGATGGTGTGAACAGAAAACAGGTGTTTTTTATATATATATATATATATATATATATATATATATGAGTTGGCAGTGTATGTATAAAGTGTTTAAAATCACCACCTGACCAACAGGGGGTGGGAGGGGGGGTGGGGTCTTACAAAGATAAAGGAACATTGCCTCTCTCACATAAAAAGTGTCACCTAACAGGTCGAGGGTCAATCTAAACATGAAGCATAAACCGACATTCGTCCCATTCAGTTGAAGTGTTGAATGCACGGACTGGGTCCAGACCCACTGAACACAAACACTGAGGGAAAATCATTTAAATATATGAAGTCAATCATCGTAGCCAGAATCTGGTAGAGACATACATTCAGTGACTTCACTGTAGTCACTGAACATTAATTAATTACAAATGTGCATCTGTCGAGGTGTCACAGCTGTCCGTTCCTCACACACATCCGTAACGGATCGCTGTTTAACATCAACGGCAAATTAAAGTATGTGCGACAAGAAAGCAAGTAATGGAAGGTCTGAGTGCTGAAGCCAAACATGACCCGAGCCGAGCCGTAACCAAATTAAAACTTTACAAACGAGTCCTGGAGGGAAGCTAAAGCTAAAGCTAAAAGAGACTGCATAAGATATTTGGACCTGAACTGTCCTCAGTTCTTACCCAACGAATGGCGAAGGAACCATAACAAAGCTCTTACTCCAAAAACGAATATTGAATTTCACATTAACATATGAAATGTAACCTTCAGTAGATCAGTGAACGGTGCAGAGCTTCGACATGACGTTCCACCCTGTCCCACATGTGTTTTAAAGCACCATCAACTCTGGTTCACTGACGACAACACGTTCAACCCAGATTAAACCACATGATCATGAAGTGCGATGTCGCAATCGTTTCACCCAGAAGCTCTTTGCAGGCATCCTGAAATGTCAATCTGTCTCTGAAAATGCACTTTGGCTTCATGTGTTTTGTGTGTGTGTGTGTGTGTGTGTGTGTGTGTGCGTAAGTTTGAGAACCTGAAGCAGAATTAAACAGCATTTAGATTTCTCCATCCACGTCAAGCCAAGCCCAGACCTGCTGAGCTGAACAGAGCCAGACTCCTATTCCTCCAACCTCCTGAAAACCAAGTGTGTATTCACTCCACCAAACCCCCCCTTTTTCAATCATCTCAGATCATCAGCATCAATATGGGAATTTCGACAAACTATCACGACAGAGAGAAAATCTGTAAATCCTCAGGTTCAATTAACGAACAGTTTGTAAATAACAGCTAAAACCAGTGAATGAGAGACAAACGCAATTTCCTCAGGTCACTGTTGGAAGAAAACAGCCGAGTCTGAGTCGGAGGGAGTCACGATTAAATACGTATGGGAGTGTGGATGGGAATAGCAGCACAAACTACGCGTCCAGCAACATTAACCGGATGTGTTCACCGGGAAATGCTTTGAAAGTCAGCAGCAATAAACCGCTGCAGGTGGGAATCGCTGGTTGTCGTAAATACTCCCACTTTTATTTCCGCTTTGAATATGTGGACCCACTGAACACATTACAGCGTCTTTTCCCTTCACCAGACGACCAAAGATTCTCAGGTGGACACATCCCAGGTCTCCATATAATACAGCATTGAGACGCTCCGTCGCGGAGCCGACACAGTGTTGAAGCATTTTAAGGCCATATAAATAGTTGTGATATAAATATGTGCACACAAAGACAGACACAGTCATTTTGGTTAAAGCTTTTTTGACACAGCAAAGCAGGATTAAATCGTTTATGTCGGTCTGACATCGAGTTAGAATACTATGGTGGTCATTTGAAGAAATTACGCTATACAATACGCACGTCGTCATTTTCAGCGGCACAACGCATCAGTTACACCAAGCTGATGCTCCAAGTGACCATGATAACAATATCTTAATTTAAAGCTGCCAACTTTTAAGCCACGACCCTGTTCAAGACAAAATGTTCATCCCTTTGACCTTTTGGGAACAACCTCCACATGTGACCTTCTCTCGGACGTTTGAGTCACGGCCTTACTGGCTGCTGTGGAGTTGTCACTGGCAGTTCAGGTCAGGGCTATTGAGCCAGGCCCAGATCTGGATCATCTGCTGCGGGGTCCTTGGGTGAACAAGCATTAAGCTCTTGTAGGCGCAGGGGTTGGACCTGTACTTCTCCTCTATGTCAAATGTCTTAAAGCCCTTGTGGTTCTCAGGGCTGAGGCCAAGCTTCCTCAAACACATTCCCGTGTAGACGTCGTCTATTGGGAAGAGAAGGACATGGTGTGACGCGTTGTGCAGACGCGCGGCAAGGTCACCAGAGTAAAGGTACCCACCGCCTCCTGCGTATGGCGGGTAGCTCCCAATGTACATGCTCTCCGGGATGAAGTATTTGACCTTCTTGTCCCTGTGTGGCCCTGCACCAGTGATCACGTCTCCCACAAACACGTCCCTGGCTTTGGGCTCTGTGAGGCCATTGAGGAAGTCCAGGATGCGGTAGGTGTTGACAAAGACATCGTCGTCACCCTTGAAGATGAAGTTAGCATTGGAGCAACGAGCCTGGAGCCACTCCAGGAAAAGGACTTCTTTGACAGTCAGGTTGAAGAATGAATCCCTGTAATCCCACTGGATGATGTCACGGTGTCGGGCGCTCTCGTCGTGCAGACTGCTAGACAGATCTGGGTGGTGGTCCCAGGATGTGGCGTTGCCTAGAAGGAAGACAGTAATCACAGTCCGATTGGCTATAACACCTGCACGCCCCCAGGACTGACGGATGGCCTGGCGGCGGTCAAAGTGTGACACCTGGGATTTGACCGCAAACAGCAGGAATGGCGGCTCGTTACAGACATCGGGCTGGTCTATCAAGATCGGGTAGGAACGGCAGTGCATGTAAAGCAGAAAGTCTTTGAAGCGGTCGGGTAGAGAATTATAGTCTTTCACCTGAGTGGTAACCCTGACGTTCTGCTTGCAAGGGTCAGAGGTCAAACTGGCCTCAGTTAGCCAGTCGGGCAGCAGTGTGGCATTGTAATTAGCGGTCAAGATGGGATTGTTGTAGAAATCCAGAATCTGCTGCTGGCGGTTCCAGTAAGCTGAGACGGGAGCCAGTTTGGCCCAGAAGCGATCCGAGGCGAACAGCACCTTGTGCAGTGCGCTTTTATCTTGACCGCTGTGTCGGAAAATGAGGATGAAAATGAAGAGGTTTACCATCGTCACTGTCACCACAAGCTTCAGCCTCCTCCGCAGCATCGCCATGACAGTGTCCTGCGGACGACACCACCTGAGCTGAGACACAGATGTAAACAAACATGTTAGTTCCTGGTTCTGGTTTCCTGGATAGAACATGAGATCACTCATATTTAGTTTTCCTAATCTTCATTTTTTTGGTTTCATTATCGCCTTGTACAGTTTTTTGATTTTTATCCTTTACATAAACAAACCCTCAGCTCATTCAGGATTGTAGCGGCAAAGTTCGTTCAATTCAATTTTATTTTCCCAATTTTAAAGCTCTTCAGTTACAACAATTACCACTACTATTGTACAGCCTTCTAGCATTAAGCTTGACAACGATGAGAACCCAAGATCTTTCCTGATTCTGCTGATGAGTCGCTCTGGTGGGACATCGCGGATGATTTCTGTTTCTCCAGTTGTCACTGATTCCTGTTTCTGTGAATCGCTCTGGTAGATCGGGGGTTGACCGCTCAGGTTAGTCCGAGGTTAAACCCTGGTTAGTCTCTGGTTGTCACATGTTAATCGCGTCAAAAACTGTCTTGCTCTGTAGGCCGACAATTCTCTTTTCTCCTTCACCTCATGCGTTCTCTCTTCTTGTTGTCATGCAAAGTGAGGCATACAACTCATAGTGGTTCAGTACCTAATACATGTACATCATGCATCTGGCTATGCAGCATGTATGAGGTCATCACGACCCCAAAGGAAAATAATGTACACTATAAAAGGAAACCTAACAGTTTGGTCAGTATGGCTCCTACAGGGATATTTCTATTTGTATAGAACTAGCGAGGCACTCCGGTAGGACGCATGGAGAACCTTCATCCCTGTGAGTAGAGTCTTTGAACACACAACACAATTCTGGTTTCTGCTTTGTCACACATCCTCACTGATAACAGTCTCTTCTAGCTGACAGGTAATCTGCATTCTTCCATCTTTCCTCCACTTCCTGGACCTCTCACTTCATCTTTCCTTCCTTTCCTGCTTGACAGTGACAAGGCGAGTCTGGGACGACTGAAGTTTCCATGACGGACTGATGAACTACAACTCTGGAAAGCAAATCCATTAACGGGCTAATTGTTGAGGCTTTGCGCCAACTGACTGATGGTGATGTGTGTGTGTGTGAGAGAGAGAGAGAGAGAGAGAGAGAGAGAGAGAGAGAGAGAGAGAAGCCCAGATGAAAAGGAAGAGAAACACAAGATGTCATGACTAAAGACTAAATTAAATATAAACTGTTTACAATGTGGGCAAACTCAATCTGACAAGTTAAATTTGATACATGATACATGCCCAGCTGCTTTTCATCCATCCTTCCTGTCTCTGTATCGTGTTGATTTCTCAGCCTCCTAGCAACATCTCCTGCTCCACTCCTCTCTTATTTACTCTTTCCTCCTCAGTCCTTTCTTTAGCTCCCTGTTTTTCCTCCTCTGTTCTTCTTCTTTTATCCTTCTCATTTTCTTCCTTCCTCTTAAACCCAACTGTCGACGACAACAACAACAACATAGTGATGATCCATAATTCTGATAATATGGAAGTGTATCCATGTCAACCCCCTTCCCTTCTCTCATGAATTATGGAGCTGTCTGTTGCCTGTTGTCTGTGCAGCCGCACAAACAAATTGACTTCTGGGAAATAAGGGGGTGGTGGAAGAGGGCTAAAGAGCAAAGCCGAACAACATGATGTCTAATTAGCCACTAGTAGCCTGAGACTAAACACACGCCTACCTGCTGCAGCCTGATGGATCATCTGCGGCTTGTCAGGAGACATTTGTTTTAGCTGTGATGTTGTAACGCAGTTGTGTAACTGATACGTTTCTGTGACAGTAACAAACTGAAAAATGTCTGTGCACATAAATGGCTGACAGAACTGAGAACACTCTGTGCACGCCACATAGCGACAAGATGCCTTTAAAATAACAGGGTCTGACTTCAGACGAGCTTTTCATTGCCTTAAGGTGGCACGGCACCAACAATATGCCCCGATCTCCCAACATTATAAAACCAACACAACCCAGCAGGTGGCCGATTTGTTATTTAAACACGGTGGGTGATGGTTTTGCTCTAGTTGTAAGCTGACGACCTAAAGTGTTTTTCCCCAGTAACAACCTTCCTGTTTGGCTGCTGCTATTCTTAAGTCTCTGAACAGGAGACTGTAGCAGTGCCATTTTTGTGTTTTCATTCATTCATTCATTCATTCATTCATTCATTGATTCATTGATTCATTCATAGCAATGATCACAGTTAGCCGACAGTTAGCAACAGTGAGTCAGATGGACTTTGTTTGTTGTGTTACTGATTAGTGTAGAAGTCGGTGCATTACCTGTATGGGGGATGGGGGAAGTGTGTGTCTCATTAAATTTAAGTGGAACTGAACAGGGTTTATTTGAATATATTTTTATGTCTCATGATGGCGTTACACGCAGACGGTCTAACACACAATTATGTGTGTGTCACTTAAACTAGTTTTTTGGCAAAAGACTGAAGATTCTTACCTGTGCAGGTGTGTGGGCCTCCACAGCTTGTCTCGTCTCTGTGTCTCCTCTTACGTCTCTTACCCCATACTTAGAGGTGCCCTCCGGGAACGAGGAGCCAGTGTGCGGGGCGGGTGGGGAGCAGGGTGATGGGGGTGGGGCGGGGGTGAAGAGCTGAGGCCTGTTCAACCTGAAAACAGACGGAACAAGCAAAGTGTCAACAGCTGAGGGGAACTTGGCTATGAAAAGTTGCTGAACCACTTCCTTTTTACAAAAAAAAAAAATCAAACTGTCAGAGCGTGGGACTGATGGTTAAGGAACACAATAAAAGACAACTGTGGAGAGCCAACACAGAGTCACATGACAACTCTGTTTGTCCTTATATGCCACCAAGCAGACGGTCTCTCAAAAACTGCTATTCCTAAAAGACACTGATTTTGAACTTTTAAAAAAAACATTATTAAGTTTCACTTGGCCTTGTTTGTCACGACATGTCCGAATCCTGACAACAGCAGTTCTTTGGTACTGTACAACATTCTGGCTGACAGTCGGTTCTTTAGCTGTTGGAACTTGTAGAACATTGTTTTAAATAAGACACCAGAGGGCATAAACCAAGGTCACAGCTGTTCATCAGCCAAACGTTTGATTTAGCTTTTCTCAAAGTGGCAAACACCCTTTATAATTATTAGATGATGAACACACCGTGTTCTGATGTAAACACTTGACACATGGTAAATATTTCTTTCTGTTGGTTATATCAGTGCAGGCAAAACGTCACAAATAAAAAAATCCAGAAAAGGATTGAATTGAAGACTTTGTGTGTGGAAAGTTTCCTTTATACACATGACTGAGTTCCATTAATCATTAATCCATTGCTGGTTAGATATGAAGGGTCAGCAAAAAATGAGACGTATCACCGTTCACCGAGGGGGGTGGGAGGTTGTAGAGGGCAATGTTCATTCAGTTCAATTTGAGTTATTCAATTTTCAACCCCAGGTCAATCGCAGGCTAGTCCCAGGTTAATCGCGCCAAAAACTGTCTTGCTCCGTACACCGACAATTCTCTTTCTTTCAACTTATGTGTTCTTGCTTCTTATCGTCATGCAAAAGGGAGGCATGCCACTCATAGCGGTTGTACATTAAAGCATTATGGCTCACGTTTACCTCCAGGTGAACCTACACCCAACAACTGTTGTTTGCAAAGAAGCGTCTGTGAACAGTCGTATATATTTTCTGAAACATTTTCTGAATTGTGTTGTCCGTTACACGCTTGCAATTGAAAAGCAAACAAATAAATATTTGAATAATTTGTTATAATCTCTGTCTACAAGATGTGACACATTTTAATACTTTCTGCCAATACAAGCGTTGAATGTTCAGGCTCAAGGTCATTTTAATGACCAGTTGTGTGAACCACACGCTGGTTTCAGCCAATGTGCAAAGGCGCCAAACAAAGAATTTGCATTTCAACACAGACGTTTATAAAGGCATGAAAGAGCACTTTCCTTTTTTCACCAGTTAATTGCTGAGAGCTCAGGGTGTGGCGCTTGTGATGTGGCCAAACAATAGCAATACAACTCAATCTGAATGGGACCACTGTGATGGCCTACCACTAAGATGACATGATCTCTTCTGGACAAAGGTCAGGTCTTGACTGACTATGGAAAAAAGACAACTGAGAGGGCGTCTCACCAATCAGAGGATCACAACCGAAACACAGCCCAAAAAAGCTTAATGTTTACAAGTAGAGTCCGAACAATGGCCTGAAAGTAGTTGAAAATCTGTTTAGCTGTGCTCTGAGCATTCGGGTTAAACGTTTAACCATTCCTCTGGCACGTCCTTCCACCTGGGAACATGCTTGAACAGGGGCTGGGTGTGTGAATCCAAAAAAAAAAGAAAAACAGGTTCTCTCCCAGCAACCGTCTGTTGACGGCGCTGGAATTCAAAAGCGTGACCGGCACACATGAGCATTTACTCATTTCTGGATCAGAACTAGTTCAACTGATGGGACAGATACAGAGATGGCGCGGAAAACAAAAACAATCAGCAGCATGTTGTATATAACTGAGTAATAATTTCAGTCAAGATATAAGCAAAGCAGAAAAATAATATACATGGAGTCATTTCCTTGCACTCTGCAATCGGGTGCGTGTAAAAAAAAAAAAACAACGCACACAAACAAACAGTGTAGTCGTTCAGCTAAATAAATGTAAATCGCCTCAGGGGGCTTCTCAAATAATGAGACTAATCATCAGCATTTAAGAGGGGAGCTCCACTTAACCTGACACACTTCTCCCATGTTCTACTTCTTAAATTCCACAGTGGGGCTGAAGGTGACTCCAGCGAGAAACAATGGCAAAACCCACTTCACGCTAAAGAGACTGCATAAATCTCCAACAAATGTCAAATGAATACAATAAGATAAACAAATGATGACAAGGTTCAGGTGTTCAGCTTTGTTTTGTAGAATGTTACATGTCATTTGCAGTTTAACGTGTATGTTTTCCATGTTATACATAAAGCATAAAGACTGCCTCTTGCATGAATCATGCAACGCAAATAAATTTCCCTGACCGTTCCTGCCTCCGTGCAGGTCAAAGCTATTTCTGCACACCACTTGACCCTGCGCAAAGTTACATAAAATGGCAACACCATGCGAGAAAGGGGAGCACTGCAAATAGCTGAAAGGCTCCAGCGGAGAGCGCTCCTGCCTGACCTGGAGCCTGCACACCAAATATCAACATCCATTACCAGTATTCACAAGGGGCTAAAGGTCCCACTTCATGTGTTGGAGCTACTCACAGACACGTGGGCTCCACTGATGATCTCACTGGCTTTTCATACCAGACCTGGACCTGGTAACTGTGGCTCTTGTTAGTCTCGTTTTGGGTTTCGATGCAGCTACAGTGTCTTTATTTATAGCTATAATAACTGTAAACATTGTGAAGCAACATCCACAAAGGTCTGTTTTTTTATTATCATTGACCTCATTGACACACGCACACGCACACGCACACGCACACGCGCACACACACACACACAGAGTCACTTGCTTAAATTAGAATGGAATTCCTTATTATCAATAGATTTTCCACTCTGACACCACAAGCTCCACATCACTCACAAGCAACATAATCTCAAGTGTGTGTGTGTGTGTGTGTGTGTGTGTGTGTGCGTGTCTGTGACTGAGCTGATGGGAAGCGTCTCCAAACACATCAATGCTTCATGACTGCACGACACATGCCATGGTTTACTGATCACTCGTGACTCACGGTATGACAAGATGAACAAGGCTCCATTACAAACAAAACAAACAATACTCTGCGGAAGTGTTTTTTTGGTAACATGGCAGAATGCTGAGTGTAAACTAACTTACATTCACCTCAGTATCTTTTCCTAGAACCTTGTCACCATATGATTGACATGATGAAGCTGTAGCCTTGTTACAGCCCACAATTTCTGACACATGTGGTTGGAAATGTTATAATCAAGAGAACATTTGGGAACATGGTTTGGAAATCTGATTGGCTCCTCTACAACAATCTGTTATATCCGTCATTATCTTTAAATTATGAACAATAAAAGTACAGATAAGTATGTTAGACATCCTCAGGAACTGAGGACAGGAAGACTATATGGCGAAAGAGAGGGGGCGAGAGCAGACAATAGTGTGTTTAGATGCAAGCTGCTCACAGAGGGTTAGCACACCCAGACTTCTGTCAAATAAAAACATTTTTTTAACGTAACGTATTGTACATTAAAATTGTCAAATTAGCAATTTGACATAAGTTTCACGGAGAAATTCTGCCTGAGACAATGTATGGGAACAAAATAGTAAGGTCTGTGACCTCTGTGTCTCCAAACAGTCACATCCTGCTGCCTTAGCATGCGAAGGCCTGCCTGGTCCAGCCAACTGACTCGTCCCTACTGAGACTGTAGCATTTGAAGAGGGCACTTCTCTGTGTATGTGTATGTATGAATGGCAACACACACACACACACACACACACACACACACACACACACACACACACACACACACACACAGATGTTTACATGAATAGATATATAGTCTGTTATAGTTTTATGACATTTTACAGGCAATAAAGCAATAAGGAAGATGGCCACACTGCTCTGCCAATTGTTAAAGGGTAATGATTCTAAAAATACTACCAACTACCAATGTAGTAGCCTGCTCCACAGTCTACAGTTCACAGTGCCCCAGTCTACAGTTCACACTGTCAACAACATAAGAACAAAGATGATGAATCATTCTCAGATGTTCTAATCGGAATAACACTGTGGTTTACGTAACATGCCACTGCGAGATAATGTATCTCAAAGTACTGGTGATATTTGCAGTATTTTACAGATAAAACATTTAATTATTATCCACGCAGAGTACTCAGACGCTAGATATAGTACAACACCCCACCACCCCCCAAGCAGCATTGAAATCGAATCCCTGGAACGTGTGCCCTGACGATGAAGGGTGGAAGACAGTGGAAACAAAATGATGACCACACGTTGACATATTCTGTAAACTGTTGGTCCTGCAGTGGATAAATAATCCATCAAGCCTGTTGCAAGGCAAATTTTTTCATATTTAATGTCTTTGTTATGGTCAGACATAGTCATCCGCTTCTTCCAGGTGTCTCTGAGTAATGGGCCTGTCACACTGTGACTTAAACCTCATTTCCTCTTCCCCAGCCAGTCTACTCTGCAAGCACATTTCTTCATCTCACAGCTCACTCATTAGTCCTGGAAATCGGCCGCACAACACTGAATCAAAAATAACGACAAGGTTCCTTTTAGTGTTAATGGACAATGTTAACAAGAGGCACTTTTTAATGTGAGACTGACAGAACGGACAAATTAACTAATGACTGGTAGCTCGTGATCACACATTTCACTTGGCAAAACCCACACTGAGATAAAAAAAAAACCAACGAGGTGCAGTACAGGCCTGCACAGAACCAACACACCCATCTGCAGATGTTGGCTGCACATACCAGCCCGATTAACCCTTTTTATTACATACTCAGCACAACCAGTGTCACTGTCCTAGTACTGTCTGAATGCACTTACCACTAAGAAGTGGTAAATACATGCAAGGTATTAGTTACACACCATCAAATCTCTCTCTATGTGTATGTATGTATGTGCATCGCAGGCAACACTACCAGGGTATTTTCCCCCTTAGCCATTAAAGACTTTAAACCCACTGATGTATTTATCATAGTCAGGAGTTACTGATGCCGGTAAATGGCTGAAACATTATGGATTAGTTGTGTACATGCTGCAATATATCCCTGTAAGCCGCTTTTAATGGATCTTGGAAAACAGAGGCAGCCAAGCACTTACACAACAGCAGCTGATTCTGTAGGTACGGTGGTCATACCTTACTTCATCATAACTAGATAGGATGGGAGATTGGATAATTATAAATTAACTTTCTTTCTCAACGCGACAATAAACAGGAACTGGAGAAAATAATTGTTGCTACACAACGGCTTGCCACAACTGCCGCTATGGTTACGAAATACAGTAAGCTTGATTCACATATTCATTGGGGACTGGTATGACTGTTTCATCTGTGTATCCTGTGTGTAGCACATCCAGGATGTGTTTAGCTTGGCTCAGCATAAAAAGCTGGAAGCAAAAGGAAAAGTGGGAGCTGAGCTCAGATGTCAGATGTGTCTCCAAAATCACCTTGGTTAAATGTGGCATACAAAATGTGCGGAAGCTGCAAACGTGCTCTCCTGGTGTACCAAGCAGGTAGCATATGCGGTGGACCGGCAACAACTGTGCTTGGTGAGAATATACACTCAGCTGAGTTGTTGACATGGTGCAGCAGCATATTTGTAGACTACTTCACCAAATTTAAAGATTTACATTTTAACAACAGCTAACAGGGGGAAGACAGGGACGTTGTTGGTAGAAGATCTGGGATCTTCTTTGTGAGTATTTACAAAAGGAAACAGTCAACAGTATGTTCCTGTTTGACAGGGATGCTTTTTGTCTGTCTAATAAAAGTCTTTTGAAAACAGTTTTACTTGTTAACAATGGGATATTTGTTTTCATGCCACCTCTCCACATGCATCATGACTGTAGGTGTTTTTTTGTGTGTGTGGAATGAGCAAAAGCGGCTTATTCTGGTGGTTTATTCCTTAAGTAAGCTTACTTCAAGTTTGACGCAACAAGGAGCTCAGGCTAACAGCCAAGTAAAGACAGTTATGATGAAAACAGACTCGCTACAAAAGATGGTAATCTGTGTCAACATGAAGGAACAAAAGTGTGGTAATGGTTCAGACCTAAAGGGACACACCCATTATTAGAAGCACTCCAGGCTTCCCAACTGGGATCCACTGAAATGACTGACCTTGAAATGAAACAAAGACCGGTGAGGAGCTAGTTACATAAATCAGAATGCGTCACATAATTCAAGGGCCTCGTTCAATACTTAAAAAGCTGCATTTATTCCTATTCTATGCCCTTAAAGAATTGTGCTTTCAATAAGATTGTCTCTGCAGTGCGGTACACAAGAAATGATTCAAGAACACAGTCTGTGAGTAGGCCTGTCAGTTTTCTGCTGTTCAGTTAATGGTGGGTGCATCCATCAAATTAAAAGCCAACCCCTCCCTTGAGACTGTGGGAACATTGATGTTCTGGGAAAAACGGCTGCATGTCCTAAGTAGAAGGCCGTTATTACCAATTCCTGTTCGTCTCTACGTCTGACAGAGGAGGTCGATCCTGTGATGGTCAAAGTGTCCTTGAGCGGGTAGAGGGAGGTGCTCAGGGAGGTGAGCCGGAGGAGCAAACACTGCTGCACTTTATGTTGAGAAACGATCAGCTATAATAATAATAATAATAATAATTTAAAATAGCTGGCAGATAACCGACGAGCCTCTGTTAGCTCGCTCGGCCCCAAACGCACCATTCTTTTGCAGCGTTTAACATTTGAAGACAAATAAACAGTGGAGCTCGGGTTGTTATTATTTGACATTAGCTTAATGAAATTAAAAAAAAAACAACAATAAATAAATAATTATATCTACTGTTAGCAACTACATGAATGAATTTAAGATAATGTAACGGCCGGTTGGCTAAAATCATGTGATTAAAAACTTAAAACACACAGGACAGAGCCAGAGAGAGCGGACACACACACACACACACACACACACACACACACAGGAAGAGGAGGTGAGGGACAGCTCAGGTGTCTCCTTCACACGCCGGATCAACACAACGTGCTTTTTGTCAGTTTGACTTTGTGTCTCCAGGGATTCTGGGACTGTGTTGTGCTGCATCGTGTTGCGTTTAAAGCGCCCCGGACTAATGATTAATCAGCAAACAAAGACAACAAACAAACAAACAGAAAAGAAAGAAAAAAAAAACCCGTCTGTTGACCAGAGTCCAAGGTGACGCCTGTTGACTGATTTCTATCAACAACTCCAAAGATAATCAAACTAAGCAGAAACAAAAGCGCCATTTGCTCACATTGAACCCAGTTAAATTTAGCCGATTCACTCAACCAGCGAGTCGACAAAGTTGACCGTTTTCACTTCTGCGTCTATTGTTTACCTTCCACGCAGCGTTTCCACAAGCTAACAGCGAACTCTAGCCGTGTACGTCCGTGTTTATTGACCTGTGTTCACTACGCAGCGCTAACCGGAGGCTACTCACTCACAGGCGGCTGCTTCACGGACCGGTTGATGCGACTCCTCTGGCGTCCACTGCGGGCAGGAACAGTCCTCCGAGCCGCCCGGGGAGATCGCTTCTGCTGAGGAGGAGGAGGAGCGGGAGGGGGAGGGGCGCTTTCAACGGTGACGCGGAAAGGTTGGGCGGGGCGCGCGTGTTATGCCCTGATATCTGATGTGGGTCAGAAACGGGAGAAATAAAGAAACAGCTTGTGTCTTCATTCATTTGCATTAAAACAATAATTTCAGTCTGACAGATACAGATTTCCCAGTTCAACAACCAGTAACATACTAATTACATATGTTTTTACTTCAACTCATCTGTCCATGTATTAAAATAAGGACTCAAAACGAGCAATACAAACCTTACACAGAAAAATGCTAACAAACCAGTAACATACTAATTACATATGTTTTTACTTCAACTCATCTGTCCATGTATTAAAATAAAGACTCAAAACGAGCAATACAAACCTTACACAGAAAAATGCTAACATATAGCTTTCTAGCTAGCTTAACATCTCAACTCAGCTTGAAACTTTACAACTCTACATATAACAACAACAAAACACTTTCCCCTGACTCATCAGACGGTAGTAACTTAATTAAAACTAACCTAAACACAGTCTAATATTACTTAATGGACATAAAATACCTGATGTGGGTCAGAAACGGGAGAAATAAAGAAACAGCTTGTGTCTTCATTCATTTGTATTAAAACAATGAAGAGCTGCGCGATCCCCACCCTGCTGGACCCCCAAGGTATTGCAAACATGACCGTTACACGCACACACACAGACACACACAGACCTGCTCAAACATCTTGTCACCTTCCGCAAAAGTGTTTTTTTTAATAAAACAAACCAAAAAAAAAAAAAAAAACCCGCCAGGTACAGACTGTGTGTGTTCACCTGAGCCCAAACCGGTTTAAACCACCTGCCGCAGTTCCGTGTTTCCGAACACAAAAACGCCTCAAAACGCACAAACGCGTTTTGGTTTTCTGACTTAAACGTTTAAACTGGCATTAAAGTCCAAACAACAACAAAAAATATTAGTGTTGCATAGTGTTGGAAAATTAAATTCAAGATCAGCGTTGATTAGCATACTGTTAGCATCTACTGTTAGCATAATTTGTCAATAATTATTACCATAGAACTATGCTAGAATTAAACTGCCCCGTTGTCATTGTGGCTTATTGAGTGTAATGATAAGGGGAAATGTCACATTTATCTATTTTGAATGAAACCTACAACATGACAAAGTGACAAAATTTAGCTTTGTAACAATACTGGAATTACTTATTTACTTTATTTGTCAAATTGCAAAAAATACTGTACTGTAGTAGATTCCAACATTTTAGACATATAATCCAAGTCCAGACAAATATTATCTTGGACCTTTCATGAATAAACTGAATGCATCAATGAAATTTAAATAACTAAAAATGGATACATATTGAAGTATGTACTGTGACTACTTTTCTTGCATCGCAGAGCCATGATTAACAACATTTTCTGTGAGTAAGTCAAATATGGTCAGTGTTGTGGTACAGCTAATCCTGAAGTGTGTATTAAAAAGTCTGTTTCCAAACATCCCTCCGGCTGTTTTAAACATCTCAGGGTAATTTTAGAGCCGGAGTGGGGGACGTCTGGTCTCCAGGCAGTTTGTGGCTCACAAGACAGTTTGATCCGGTCCACAAGAGTAAACATCAGAACAATAAAGCAACTCAGAACTATGATGAAAACGTTTGCATGGCACCAATGGCGTTTTTTCTGGTCGTAGTAGTAGACTAGCATTATGTCAAAGTCTGGGTGAATCCAACATACTGTACATATAGCTATTAAAAAGAAATAATTATAATGATGACACAAACAAAAAGTAGAGTAGACATGGAATGTCACAATTTGAAAAAGAAATGGACTGATTCATTATTGTTTTGTTCAGGTAAAATACCAGGATGGCTTTAAGAAGGCAGGTAGAATCCAGCAACAAGGACAATTTCTCGCGTTTAATCTTTGAAATGCTGTTTTGTCCTGAAGAATCATGCTGTGTTTTCACGATAAAGCACAAGACGGGGTATTGTCCCCGTCTGCCAGAACACAACCCTCTTGAGACATTCGAATATGAGTTTGCAGAACTCCCTGAGGCACTTTGTGAGTGTGAGAAAGTTCAGAACATGAAATACAAACAAAAATTGGAATTGAAAATATTTGTTTTGTTGTTAAATGTGGCGACAGCGGGCGGAAGACTCCCTCGCTTCACTCTCTTCAGACTGCTTCACAAAGCAGTGAGACACTGGCTCTGTTTGGTACAAACAGGCAGATATGCCGTTATGCTTGAAATTGATTTCTGCTGGCGAGCTAAGATGGAAATTACTGCCCATTCCCATTTTGTCTCCTCCTCCTCCATCCTCCAGTTGTAGTAACAGCAGTGAACACTGGGTTATTTACACAAACTGTTATCTGTGATCACGCTGATGGGAAACTGAATTTCCAGTTTACCGTGAGTCTTGCGGGATAAGCGACATCAAATTCAATATTTTCCTTCTTTTTTATCCACAAAAGGACACAAACCAACAGCAGACTGACCCATGTGCTGGTTGTGTATCCTAAGGCTGATAGAACTCTGGTCAGTCGTTTTTCCAAACCACATGAATGAGTCACAAGGTTAAATAAAGTCCCATTCATCTTCTGAAAAACACTAATGCGCTGATGAATTCAATGTGATGTATCACTGTGGCATCAGAGAAGATTCCCCTCTTATGCAAAGTCTTCTGGTTTCTGACATCATCTTCTGACATCGTCGTTCTCCTGACTGTAACAATGTCACATGCATGCATGCATATGGTCCACACCCTGCTGTGGTTGAGGGCTAATTGCATCATCTACTTTACAACAGTCATCAGAGCGGGCTGCTTCTCCTGGCTAACAGTGTTAGCAGGGCAGGGTTGGATGACCGTGAAGCCACTGGTGTGAAGGGGCCCACACGGAGCCAGGACTCAGGTGTCTCTTTGGTCTGCCTCCCGGAGTCTCAGGTGGTCACTGGGGTATTGTTTGGCACTGCTTGTCGAGTGTGTGATCAGCCGAGAGTGTCTGAGGAGCTCACGCTGGCACCCTCACCCTCCGTCGCCACCCAGCTGCTCATGTTTCAGGTTTAATCAGACTGGGACGGAAACACACTGCTGCTCTAGATCTAGATGGATGGATGGATGGATGGATGGATGGATAGATGGATGGATGGATGGATAGATAGATACACACCCTGCCCAAACATTTTCCACTGGCACAGCCATACAAACATGCACGTTAACTGAATATAGTTAACGTTTAATTCAATATAGTTAAGCAATTACAAAAATAATTAATATAAGGTAGATATAAGGTAAATAAAGTATATATATAATATAAGGTAAATAATAAATACATTGTTTTCCTGAGTAGATGTCATTCTTATTGTTGTAGTCACATATGATGCACTTTGATTCCAGCTGACTGGAAAAGCTGGTTTCAGTGTTTCACTATTTCTTCCTGCGATTAAATTGTGAGACACACCCCGGTTGCTCATCTGTATATTTAATGAGCATTGAGTCAGTACCCTACACAATACATTTTCCACACACACACCTATTAGTCAGAGGTGACAAAAAGGCATTCACGGAGCAGGATATGAATTATGTTTCCTTTATCCAACATTATTTCAAATGATGACGCCTGCAGACGATTATTTCATTATGGATTGAAACTGGTCACTAAATACTGTGTCCTCACCTTGTGTGTGTGTGTGTGTGTGGGTGTGTGTGTGCGTGTGTGTGTGTGTGTGTGTGTGCCTTGGCAGCAGAAACCCTTTGTTTATATAAAAACATGGTTGTTGTGACAACACGTGATAACAATGTAAAATGTTAAACCTGGCTTCAGAGAAATGTCCCAGCGCCAACCTGAAACACGCAGGAGGAATGAAGGCTGCGTCATTTCCTGACTTCCTAAAACCAAACTCTGAGAATCTGAAGCCAGTTCTGATAACATCTCATCCAGTGTGTGTGTGTGTGTGTGTGTGTGTGGTCACCTCCTGAGGGACAGCACACATTGTAAATGCTGAGAAATGGAACTTTAGTAGGCTATTATTAAAAACACTTTAAATAAAAAAAATTAAAAACCCCCAGTTATATTACATGATACATTTAATTGTACTACTTTTAATTCTCATGGTTTCAGGTACGACATCTGTAGGGGTTACACCCCTACGTAAACCCACATTCACACATACAGTACACAGATACTGAAGATACATCGTGTGTCAAGTGTTCACTTCAAACACCCGCAGAAACTCCGCAGGGAGAAAGAGCTGTCTTATTTGCGTAACAGGCCACAGTCACGGGAAAATTCTTTGACTAACGCTGAGCGACAAATGTCACAAACGAACACACTAATTTGAAAACCAGATGAGCAGGAATGCTGTGTTATCTACTGTTGTTCTATCACGTAAAGGCCTTTGTTATTACTTTGTTCATTAAAGCACAAGAGCGAAGTTGTTGTGGTGTCGGTCATCTTCCCCGCACACATTGAATTACACACATGATTAAAAAAAAACTATTTTAGACTCATTATATTGTCATTTGACAAATTAGACCTGTACTTCTGTCTCTGGGACCAATTGAATGACACTACAATGCGTCACAGCAAAATAGGATTATAGAAAATCAACATATGATGAAAAATAGAAATGGCTGAGGATACTGGGAAAAGTATTTTTCCGTATTTGGGCTGGACTCTTTCGAGGGTAACGATGTCACATCATCGCATCAACCTGGAACATGTCAGGCACTAAATCACATGCTAATGTTGCACAATGCAAACTGGTTGGGGCAGTTTACTTCAGTTTCTATGTTGGGTTTTTTTTTTACATGTCACTCTCTGCTGCAGCTGTATTCAGATGTGTGTGTGTGTGTGTGTGTGTGTGTATCTCTAGGTTGGACAACAATTGCTGCCTTGTTGTTCTTTGCCCTGGTCCTGGCAGCGATGTGCATGGTGTCCTGTGACTTTAGGTCCCGCGTGTCTGTCTCTTCGTCCCTCCGGCATGATCCATGTCGTCTTCCACTCTGATTGGTGCGGTCGGATCAGAAGACGGTCGGTCCACAGCTGGAGGGTGGGAAAGTCATAGTATGTACTGGAAACAGTATAAAGTATTTTTTTGGGCTATGAAATACACACAACACAAATGCAACACAACAATAAATATAATGTAATATTCGAAGCTTTCAGAGGATGATTCAGGGTGATGGAGCAGGAGGGAGCTCAGCATTCATCAGTGCTGTTATGGTGATGAATGTGCCTCTTAGCTGTGCGTGACAGTGAGCAAATTATTACCCAATGTCAATATGAGAAGTGAAAAGCTGTTCCGAGAGCGGGTTAAATCGTTAACCATTAGCTAATGGGGACGGTTACGAGATGGTCGTTTTCGTTTCACCACGAACCTGCACAGAACAAATCTGCAAATTTCTAATTCATCATTTCACACTCAGACCTCTCTGACAGAGAGTGAATAGAAACATGGAGAGCGACAGTCTCGCGTTTGACCCACAGGGTCACGGGACGACATCAGATGACTGGACGGATGGAACTTCTGCTTGTTCAGTTTTTCTGTCTTCCCCACACACACTGGTGCATAGATCCTCTTTCCTGAAACCACAGTTGGGGCAGGTGCAGCGCAGACGAGGCAGAATTGAAACTGAAGTGGACGACGCACGTGGTCGTCTCCGCCGATGCGCAGGCGATCACATGAGGCAATTTAAACACGCTCTGCATTTGCACACCTGATTTTCTGAGCATAATGAATAAAGCTCTGCCTGTTACACACTGAGTTGCATTGTGGGTAACGCACATATGACGGTGAACGTAGAATAATGAAGAATAAAAAAGGTGGATGACAAACAAAGACAGGCAGTGATTATAATTAAGAATTCTAATTAAAACGTTAAGGCATTACAAGGTGCCATCTTGTCAGCATTCATAATTATGCCATGTATAAACTTGATGTTCGTTAAAGCTGAGGATTTTAACGAGTTGTCATGGCGCTGATGAGATGACGGCCACAGCACAGCAGAGGGCTGGCTGAACGTGGCTGGTGACTGTTTGCACAGGTAAGTGATCCAAGGAGCAGGTTACAGGAACAAAGGTTCCGGGCAGACTGACAGGTGAGGGAACAAAAAGACGCAGGTAAACACAGGCCACACGGAGGCAAAGCGCACAAAGCCGCAGTTAGTGAAACAATGTGGCACAGTCATGGCGGAGGACCGGTTCTTATGGGCAGCCAAGTCATCAGGTCACGAGGGTGGGATGAGGCTCAGGTGTGCAGGAGTGATGGCTGGAGAAACCAGGAACAGCCAATGGGAGATCACTTCCTGACAGTATCACAACCAGTCAGCTGCTTTCAATGGAAAGTAGCCAAAGCCAATTAGCATGTTAGCATTTTAAATCTGTCTCTGTTTGTTTCTTCTCTCCCTGCCCGCATGCACAGTGTTTTATTTATAGCGTTAGCCACATATGAGACAATGGAACAGGTTATATGCAAAGTGCGTTTTGCTGTTTGAGTCAGCGCTTCAACGACCGCCCCCACCCCAACCCCCACCCCCCACCCCTCATGTTTGAATATGGAGGCGTCAGTTTCATTTCATTTACTCTTTCAACGTTTTTTAAATTTTTTTGAAAAAAAGCCCCAGATGAATTTCACTCATCTGTAGTGACTCAGACTTTCACACTGTTAAACCCATAACGTGGGCAAAGCATCTGAATGTGACCGTTCAGTGGGTGTGATGCCTGGAATCCCATTATAAAACAGACACCGTTTAAAAGGAGTCAGACCTCACTGAAGATTTAACACAATACATGAACGATGAAACTAAAGTAAAGCAAACAAAAATATTTGCCATTTTACGATAGAAAATGAAATTATGCCAAATATCTCATGAACATCAGAGACAATAAAATAAAATAAAACGTTCTCAGAGAAGCTTGTGTGCGTTTCTTCTATCAGGTCAGAGCGTTAGAGGAGGAAAAGGTTGGAGTAGTTGCACTTCTTCCTCTTTTCTTTTCTCGACAGGAAGAGGAAACAGTTTCCATAGTTACTTGTTCCCTGAGGGTTAGCAGTCAGTTACAGACTGTGTCTGATTGGAGAATGGAAGAACACTTTCTTGACAGCTGCCGGTCGAGGTCCTGCTGATGGAGGAAATTCTTCAGACACCACCTACTGTGACCACCATGTTGAACGCCACGGTTTGGATCAGCCGTCTCCCTTGTGGTTATGTGAGGAACTCATATCTTCCCATACGTAAAATACCAGAACCTGTATCATGAAGACATGAGGGAAACTCACTTCCCTCAGTTTCACTATTCCTCATTCCGACCTGCAGCTGTCATCAGTCCAGGGAGGAACATTCCCGCTAGCAGCTTGTTACCTCCAAGGTCAAATACTCCAAGGTCAAATACAGTTATCACCTCACCCATGTGACCCCTTGTTGACCTTTTGAAATGATACCTGCCGATGATGATAGCGACCCAAGCCCAACGTGGGAAAAGTTGCTGGATGCTCTTTGGGAAAATGCTGACTCGGAGGAGAAATCACATGCCGTCATAAAGTGCTCATTTGCTAATGTATCCTGCAGGTGAAGTGCTGCGCGTCTTTCCCTGGAATCCATCTCCTCTGTTACGCTGACACAGAGGACGTGCCGGCAGTGGCCTGCAGCTCTGAGCCACCTGGAATTTACACTTCTGATGAAGTTACTTTTTTTAACGATACGATACGATACGATACGATACGATACGATACGATACGATACGATACGATACGATACGATACGATACGATACGATACGATACGATACGATACGTAATATGTTATTATTATTATTATTATTATTATTATTATTATTATTATTATTATTATTATTATTATTATTATTATTAGTAGTAGTAGTAGTAGTAGTAGTAGTAATACTAGTAGTAGTAGTATTAAACACAGTGTTTGAGTTGTATCACACCAACTCTACTGGTGAAAGTCAGAAACTGGCTTCTTATTAAGGATATAAATACACTGTTGCAAAACCCACAACCTGCAAACATGTTCCGTGCTGGTTTCTACATATCTGTGGTTGTGTGTGTTAAATAAACAGCGTTGTGCGCCGTGCAGAAGGAGAGAACACAATGAACTTCAGGAGGCTGAGTGAAACCTGTCTGGCTCTGTTTGTCAGGAAGGAAAAAAAAACACCAGAGGCAGAGCAAACAGTCCTGTGATGAGCTGAGCGGCTGGCAGTTGAAACAGTGACTCAGCCGAGGACCAAATGCAATTAAATAAAACGTTACTGTCCGGAAACGTTGGTGTGTTGCCTTGAAGCATTGCCCTTCCCATTTCCGCTTTGCTGCTGTAATAAAGCGGCTGCAGGATATTATGTATCAATATATATATATATTATACATGTGTTTATTCTCCAGTGTCGGTTCAGTTGGTATCAAGTCCTGGGTCAGACAATAGTGAGACGCAAGTTTTTGTTTATACTGTATATGTGTTACATGTGTGTCCCTGTTACATGTGACATTTCCTGCTGATGGTCAGAGAAGTGCAGGATGACCTGCGCCAGGCGCCACTGATGTCCTGCGCTGTGCGTCACAGATAAACGAGACCAGGCCGCTCTGCCAGCGCCAGGCGGCGAGGAGCCAGGCGGTCTAATCAGGGCAGGAACAGAACGGTCAGGTCGTGTTGTGTTGGTGAGATTAGAGGAAGAGATGATGAGGAGGAGGAGGAGCAGCAGAACGACGGGGACCACAGAGTGCATCACAATCTTGGCACACACACACACACACACTAGTGGGCAAACTATTTCAACTGAAGCTACTTCCTGTAATGAGCCACTTCCTCTCCTCTCAGGCGGTTATCAACATGTTTGTGGGTGTGTATTAATGGACGGACATCAGAGGAGGACTCAATCTGCCTCTGATTTCACTGAAAATCCCGACCCTGATGCTGATAACACAACAGTCGCTGTCTTGGACGAAGATGTGAGGATTCACAGTGGTGCATGCGACAGGATTTCAAAATAAGACTTCAAACGTAACCAGGCTTTATTTAAAAAGATTCACAATCTGTGTTATACTGCTTCACAACAACAGAGTGCGACACAAAAAAAAAAATCTAAACTTCAATTTATAATACAACAAAAAATACACAACTAAAATGTTTGTATTTAAACCTGTATAGAACACAATGTCCTGAACCTGCTTCAGCTTGCTATGATTCAATAGCTTCAACTGATCTCAGACCTGTTCACTCTGACATGTCGCAATATAAAACCCAGTGTGTTTATCAACGGAAACAACACACTGCTTCAAGCAGCCGTGATTTCCCTTCAATGTTTTCACTTTGGAGAGGAAGCGAATCACAGTGCAGGACCCTGTGATTGCAGGTCGGCATCTGAATGAACGCATCCTTTCTTTCATCCCTGCATCCTTTCGGAATGAAAGTGCGCTGAAGCATCCGGGTGTAAGGCGTCCAGTAAATTCTTCTTCCTGGTGATTTAGTGTTTTCCTGGCAACGATCCTGAAGTAAGCCAAAGTAAACACTCACTTCTTGAGGCCAATTAAAATTCGAGTCGTCAACAAATCCAGTGAAAACTTTTCAGTTTTTTTTGTTTGTTATTGACAAGAATTAAAATGCAAAGTATTTGTTTACATGGACTCATCAGATATGAGCAGAATAATTGTGATTGTTGTGACTGACTTCCTGGTAACTGTTGGTACAAGGAGTCCTGTTGACATGGTCTTGTTTGGGGCCTCGGGGTGGGGTGGGGTGGAGTGGGGGTGGGGGTGGGGGGATGATTCCAGGAGCGAGGTGAATCCGAGATATGTAAACAAAGGCTGTGCATGAGGAGAATGTGTGAGCAGACACAGTGGGAAAAGCTGCTGCTGCCGTGCCTGTATAAGGGAAGAGGAATCCCTCTCTTCCCTCCTGATAATAAAATCCAAGTACGGTCACAGAAACGTCTCATCCCAGAACCCCCCCCCCCCCCCCCCCCCCCCCCGCCACCCCCCCCCCCCCCCCCCCAAAGTATTTGTTTACATGGACTCATCAGATATGAGCAGAATAATTGTGATTGTTGTGACTGACTTCCTGGTAACTGTTGGTAGAAGGAGTCCTGTTGACATGGTCTTGTTTGGGGCCTCGGGGTGGGGTGGGGTGGAGTGGGGGTGGGGGTGGGGGGATGATTCCAGGAGCGAGGTGAATCCGAGATATGTAAACAAAGGCTGTGCATGAGGAGAATGTGTGAGCAGACACAGTGGGAAAAGCTGCTGCTGCCGTGCCTGTATAAGGGAAGAGGAATCCCTCTCTTCCCTCCTGATAATAAAATCCAAGTACGGTCACAGAAACGTCTCATCCCAGAACCCCCCCCCCCCCCCCCCCCCCCCCCCCCCCCCCCCCCCCCCCCCCCCCCCCCCCCCCGCACCCACCCCCTCCCCCACAGACACAGGAGCCTTTGTCTCCATCATGCGTTTGTTTGACTAGCGATTATGGGCTGCAATGGGAAATATTTGAATTGGTCGTCATGTCACTCAGCGTGAGTGAAAGTATGCAGCACCTGACTCGGACCACGCTCCGCCTGCTCCACCTGCTCCACCTGCTCCACCTGCTCCACCTGCTCCCAGCATCCGGCCTTTTCACACAGCAGCGAGTGGAGCAAAGCGAAATAAACCTGCAAATGTAGGTTGTTGTGGAAAAGTGAAAAGATGAATGGTTCCCAACAAGCTCATGCTGACTTTTCAGAATCAAAACCGTTTGACACAAATCGTCATCATTATCCTAATAAACCTGACGTTTACTCTGCGTCATGAGAGGAGAGCAGAGCCGTGATAAACCAGGAGAAGAACAGAGATAAGAGGGAGCAGGAGGCTGTGGCTGAAACAGATCAGAGATCAGTCAGAGACTGATTAGTTAAGAAATGTAAAGTTTGAAAGAGACGAGTGACCTCCGTTACCCGGAAAACACAAACCATCTGTCTGAATCTGCCTGCTGTTGTTATCATGTTATCATCACTTTTCTCCTCTTTAACCACCAGCTACTTTCCACCAGCGTCATATTTGTTCTGCTGAAAGGCATTGTGGGAAATGAACCTCTGGGTCGTGAGATAAACGAGAAAATGCCTTTTTTTTCCCCCAAGAGGAATTCCTGGAATGCATTCACCACCACGACAGATAAAAATATCAGACAATGGATGCGTGAGTTCATCACTTACACCTTTATACACCTGTAAAAGCAGTAAAAGAGTTTCTTCCCGTCCCACTGTTGACACTGAAGTCGTTATGATGACACTTTTTCATTGTAACGTAGAAACGGAACATTTGTGTCGACAGCGCCGACATCTAAAACACAATGACATCACAATGAGATGCAACGGACAATGAAGAAATGCACTTTGAGAGACATTTGGGAGCAGGAATATGCACAATCCTGAAGACTGTTGTGCGTCTGGGAAAGAGACAAATGCACGTTAGCCATGTTTTGCAATCAGCCTCCCACGCCACCACTTTGTTCCACTACTAAATGTGTGTGTCCGTATACGTGCATGCACTCATATACACTGTGTTGTGTCCCCTGAGTGTGTGACTGTGATGGTGACGGAGATGTTTGGGGATTTCCTCCTCAACACACAAGCTGCAGTCTCTGTGCTGCTTCTCTGTAAAGGGGTGTGTGTGTGTGTGTGTGTGTGTGTGTGTGTGTGTGTGTGTGTGTGTGTGGGTTTAAGGGTCCATGTAGAAAAGAAGACCCACAACTTGTGCAGGAGTTTCCCGTTTGTTTGTTTTTTTCCAAACGAAAGTAAGAACAGCGAAATGACTCATTTAAATCTTTTTCTAAGTAAACGCCCTGATTTCTGTAGAAAGGAAAACAGTAAGATTGAGAAAACGTGTATAAATAACACATAGTACTACTACTACTTTTACAGTTTTACTGCTTTTCGACAACAAAGCGGAGAAAAATGAAAAGATCAAATATCAAAAAAATAAAGTTTGGAGATGTGAAAGGACAAAAAAGGAAAAACCAAACATACTGGAATGTCAGTTTTATCACGCCAGTGTCCTGAATCACATCAGTACAACACACTTGTCACACACTGAGACAAGGGCCTGTTGCAGCCACACGCTGCTCCGTGTGGCCGACGACGGCATGACTGTGATAACTGTTTACTCAGACCCACTCTGCCTGAACACTGCCACTATTCATCCCATGCCAACACACTGAGGAGCCCAGTGGAACGCTGAACACACACACAGACACACACACACACACACACATACAGACATACACACACACACAAACCTCCCATCATGTTCACAATCTGATTTTCACAGGAAACAGTATCTTCTCTCTACAGACGTAGACAGTACAAGTACAAAGTACAAATATAGTCTAAGGTGTTTCCCCACTTTTGCCCGGTGCATGCTGGGATATCCTGTGCAGCATAATACTCTAACCAGTGACCTTCAACAAGTCAAGTCAGAAAGAACAAACCTTTTGAATGCGTAAAAAAGTATCTTTTTTGCACGCACACACACACACACACACACACACACACACACACACACACACACACACACACACACACACACACACACACAGGCGGGTCTGTATCTGGAAGGATGTGGCAGAAAGGTTCGATGAAGCCTGAGAACAAGGTGTTCTGGGAACGACGGGAGAGGCGTTGAGTAATATTAGCATAATTCCAGAAAGTGGAGGAGGAGAGGAGAGAAAACACAGTTTAACCAGGTCAACTGCATTTTTAACAGTTTTTAACCTCCTGTAACCTTTATCGTCACGAGGCTGTTGTTGTTAGAGTCCTGTCTCACGTCACACACATACACGATCACGAAAGATTAAATGAAAATTAAATTAAATGTTCCCCTCATTCTATAGAAATATACCACAGAATCCGTGGTACAACTAATAAAAAGACAATAGCTCCATCTTGTGGACAGATGTGTGTCCTGCGTTATATGTGTGTTATGGAAAGACAAGGTAGACACTGAAAATCACAAAAAATTTCCTCCGACTGAAGAAGCTGCTGAGTCTCTGACACAAAATTATTACGATTATGAATATTATTAGTAGTAGTAATAACTAGTAGTAGTAGAGGTAATTTTTAATCATTTTTAGAAACATCAAAAGAAACAGAATTAAACATCAAGCAAACTTGGGTCAGTTGCACTGATTATTAAAGAATAATTTCAAAATTTATATCTATCATATCAGTGTTGACACTTGTTGACATATTGTTTGTGGGTTTTTTTTAAGCGTAGTGTAACTTCTGAGGGGCGCCGCTGTGCTCAACAGGCCCTGATCCCACAACAGGATGTTGTCAGTATTTGACTGTCACTGGAGGCTGATGGAGGTTCAGGTGATGGAGGTTCAGGTAATTGAGTGATTCCAGGTGCTTCACCTGCAGCAGGTGATGTGAACGTCTCACTGATTGAACAGCTGCTGCTCGGCTTCAGTTTTATGTCTATCTATCTATCTATCTATCTATCTATCTATCTATCTATCTATCTATCTATCTATCTATCTATCTATCTATCTATCTATCTATCTACCTACCAACATACATATACATACATACACATATATACACACACATGCATGCACACACACACACACACACACACACTTGACTCCTCCCCTCTGTCTCTGGCCTGGCATCTTGAGGTGAAGACTTGGGGTCAGAACAGGTCAGAGAACGCCGGGTAAACGGATTAAAACGCTCCCTCTGCAGGTCACTGTGTCAGATCTGAGGTCGAGGTTCATGTCGTTCTGGAGGGAAGGACTGAACAGGAAAAAAACAGGAGAGGAGACTCTGAAAATATATGAATGTACATAAGCAAAAAATAGGTCTAATATGTTGATAATTTATTTTGCCAACTGTTTCATACAATGCAACAGGTAAATAAGTATCTCCAGGTACAGTATTTATATCACACCTGTGTATCAGTCCTGTCCAATCGCTTGACTCCATGTTGACTTTGCTGCAAACGGCAGCAGGTGCAGGATAAAGACTGGATCAGCTCCTCTGCTGCTCTTAAGAAAGCTAATCTGTCAAAGGAAGTGAAAAGCTACTGGACCATATGGACCATCTGGACCATATGGACCATCTGGACCATCTGGACCATCTGGTCCAACGGCACCACTGACCACTGTGAAACCACCACTCCCCATGACGATAAGAGGATGAGGCTCTCTCTCTCTCTCTGTAGGTAAAGTTAGTGTTGATCTTTTCTTGCAGGCTTCAGAGGAACGTCCTCTCTCCGCCTCTGGTCGTTTTTGAAGCTTCTACTTTTTTGGGAAACAAGTGAAGAAGATGGCAGCAATGTGCCGAACTCTTTCCCTGGAAAACCATGACTTCATGTCTTTGTACGGAGGAGAAAGAAACAGACGCTTTGTCGGAGATGAGGACTGTGACCCTGAGGTGAGAATCACAAACAAACAAAGCAACGACTCACTAACGAGATGATTCATAATATTAATTATATTTTAGATTTCATGTTCATGCTGGTTTAAAGTTGAGCCTGTGGGATCCTCTCTCACACTTCTCTTCTATAAGATGCTATATAAAGTGAAAATACCATATTTGTAATTTCATACTGAAATCCTCCAGCAGATGTCATGATGCTTCCACCTTCTGTCGTTCCAGGAGTATGACCTGGGGTTGGAGAGCGGCGAGGATGGAAACGGTAACAAAGGCTTTGGCAGCTCCGTGTCCCTGGAGATCTACGGGCTGCAGCGGGCGCGACGCGTTCACTTCTCCAACCAGGAGTACTACAGGAGGCTGGAGGAGCTGAAGAACACGCACCTGAGGAACATGGCCGAGCTGGAGAAGATGTATGTCAGTCAGGGTGAGAGGTGGCGCGGAGGAGAGGAGGATGGAGGTCTGGGGAGAAGGAGAACCAGAGAAACCAGACAGCCAGTCAGGTAAGATCTTCTATGTTCTATTCTATTCTATTCTATTCTATTCTATTCTATTCTATTCTATTCTATATGTCCCTCTGATGTCTGATCTGCCAGGAGCCTGCAGAGGATCAACTCGCAGGAGGAGCTGGACCTCCACGAGACGTCAAGTGGATCTGACCAATCAGAGCTCTGCAGAGAGGACAGCATGGTGGACCTGGATCCAAGATGGACGTCTGGCCCGAACCAAACCTGCAGGTTGGTGTATTATTATTATTATATGATGCAACAGTGGACAGAGTTTAATGCTGGAGCTGAGGTCAGAGAGGAGTCAGGTTCATGTCTCCGCTGTTTTCTCTCAGAGACACCATGGTGACCCTGGAAGAAATAACGACCCGGAAGAGCTTTCAGCCTCCGGCCTTCTGTCCCAAACCCCAGGGAAGACTGTCACATCCACCTGGGGTCAGAGTTCGGTCCAGCTCTAAGGTCACTGTGCCCAAACCGTTTACAATGATGCAGAGGGAGGAGGACCGGAAGAGGCAGAAGGTGCGGACGCGCTCCGAGATCGAGCTGGAGAACACGTTACTGAAACGGGAGCTGGAGGAGCTGAGGGAATGCCGGAAAACGTTCCGAGCGTCCCCGGCACCGGCGCACATACACCTGCCTCTCTACGACACGATCAGCCGGCGGTCCAGCAAACGCCGCAGCGGCAACCGCGACTCCAAGGTCAACCAGGCCTCTGCCGCGACCTCGCCGGAGCCTTTCCACTTCCTGGAGCGGGAGAGGAGGAAGAGGGAGGCGAAGGTTATGGCAGAGCTGGGGAAACTGGGTCAGGAAGAGGAGCGGCGAGCCTTTAAGGCCACACCCATGCCCGGCTGGGCGTACGGCACCAGACGCAGAGCCAGATCCAAGACCACAGCCAACCCAGCCCCCCCGCTGTCCATATGCACCACGGAGAGGGAGGTCACAGAAGGTCAAAGTGATCCTAACTCTGACCCGGAGCCAGAGGCGCCGGCCCACCGGTCCAAGTCAGACACTTCCCTCGACTCCTGTCCACCTCGGAGACGCTCGTCCTCCACGCCAGAGACGCTACTGTGTGATGTCACACACAGTAAAGACATCTGTCATATTTAACAACACATGTGCTACGTGTGTGAATCAGTATTTGCCTGTGTGCATTTACGTTAGTGTGTGTTGTTTGTGGGAAAACTCTGCTGTGACTCTGTTAGCGTTAGCAATGACTCACTGTCGCTGACTGACCTTTAGCACTGTCATGATGAGCGGTGTAATCCTGTTCTCTGTCAGTGTAACAGGTGTTGTTTTTGTATGTGTGTGTGTGTGTGTGTGTGTTTTTTTTTTCAGTGTCGTATCAAATTAAATCCGGGAACGCCGTATGGAAATGAGCCACCGCACAGCTCGAGTGCATTCATGTGTATTGTGTGTTAGGACCGACACAACAGTACACAAAGACACAGTGTTGACAAACAAACATTATGTTTTGTCCTTTGTCATTGCTAACAGCGAACATGATGCTAGTGTCTGAATACACAACGTGTGTTACATCACACACACACACGCACACACACACACACATGCCTGCAAGAGGAGAAAGAGATTTATAGATGTGCAGCTGCTTAAAGTTGATTTTTGCTGCAGTTTATTGTGGTCATAAAAGTTAATTAGAAAATAATAAAAATAAAGGATCAGAAGAATCAGCAGTATGAGAGCATCTATAGGGAATCAACGTTTATATGAGTTGAGTTTTTTTTTCTCCTTATTGCTGAGCATCAGTGTAAAATGGACATGTCCTCGTGTTAACGATGCTCAGAGGACAGAGGAGGCGACAAAAGACTGTGTTTACTTCCTGGTTCAGATGAAACAAAACACTCTTCATCTGATCGTCATGTGATATGAGGTGTAAAAAAAAACTATTTGTTGGTGTGTGTCTATAAATGTGCACTATATGTTTTCACGTGTGTGTTATTGTTGCTAATTAGCTGTGTGAAACACGGCTAATTAGTTTGCACTGGAACTTTATTACAAACTGTAAAACATATCACCGTTGACACTTGTTGACATATTGTTTGTCGGTTGTTGTTTTTTTAAGCGTAGTGTAACTTCTGAAGACTTATGGGAAATGACTGCCCATATAAGTTTTATTTGTTGCTAATTGTGACGAGCCACAGGGGCGGCGCTGTGCTCAACAGGCCCTGATCCCACAACAGGATGTTGTCAGTATTGGACTGTCACTGGAGGCTGATGGAGGTTCAGGTGATGAAGTGATTCCAGGTGCTTCACCTGGAGCAGGTGACGTGAACGTCTGACTGATTGAACAGCTGCTGCTCAGCTTCAGTTTTATGTCTCAATGCTTTAATGCTCAGTTTCACAAATCGTTTGAAACTAAATCTTTCATATGAAATCAATATTTTAATTCACTATTAACTGATTGATTGGCCGGGCCGCTAGTGTCAGATCTGATTGGTTGATTGAACTTTGTCGTCTAATCAGAGAAACCCCTGTGTGGACTTTTTGTTTGTTTTTTTTACAGTTCATTGTATGTGTTGACACAGTGGTTTGAAGTGAATATGTAGTGAGTGTGTGAAGTGGAGGAGGCAGACGAGTGAGGTTCACTAAGTTTTCTCTTTCATCAACACGGCGGCTGTCAGATCCTCAGAGGGAGACACTCCATCCATCCTGTGGGAGGATAAGCGTTTACACACTGGCTCTTTCTCCTTCAGTTCCGCTGAAGTGTCAATAAAGACCCGGAGAAAAAGGCATTTTTCTTCATTTGCTGAAATCCGTCACTGTCCCTTTTTTTTTTTTTTTTTTTTGTCCAGTTCCAGGCTCGGGGACGTGGCGATCCATCACTGCCTCTGCTCTCTGGATGCTTCGCTCTGACCTTGAGCCAAAAAAACAACATCACTGATGTGTTACATTGCAACAGAGACGCAATGATGACAGGGAACAATGACTGAGCCGCGTTATATAACAACAAATAACAAATAACACAAACTTAGCTCTCACATTTAAATAACATGTAAGATTTCTACTATATAACGTTCTCTCATGAATTACATCATATGACATAAATAATATAAAATGTAAACTGATGTTACAGTGATCGTCATCAGATGTCCAATAACCAACAGGGACATGTCCTTATGTTTGTTGGTGGAGCAGCTTTAATCTGTACAAAGTACAAAATGCAGAAAACTCATCTGCTCCTATATGGATCCATTTGTCAGTGCGTTCATCATGTTCCCCAGGTAACATTGTGTGTGTGTGTGTGTGTGTGTGTGTGTGTGTGTGTGTGTCAAACACAGCTCTGTTTTTACTTCGTTATGAGAAAAGCAATAAGAGGCAGGAATAATAGGAGTACAAGTGGGGTGCTTTTCATTTTCCTCTCGCAGATTAAGTTTTCAAAAACTGCATTTGATAAATGTCACTTTAATTCACCTCTCAGTTTTATTGATGAGGAAAATGGATGACAACAAAAAAAAAACCAACAACAAATCAGATGTTGTAAATCGACGAGGCGGTGAGGCGGTGTGGGGGAGAAGCCACAGTGATGGAGGGAACATTTATAAGGTTCAGGTAATTAAGTGTTTTCAGGTGCTTCACCTGCAGCAGGTGACGTGAACGTCTCACTGATTGAACAAATGACAAAAGAAAAACAAAGAGGGATTTTTTTTGTCAGTGCTCAGAAAGCATGATGTAAAAATCAATCAACCAACAAGTTTAATGTTAAAGAGAAAAAACAACAACAACCATAAACAACAATCAATCTGCTGAGCTGAGTTGATATCCTACACAACATAGTTCATTTGATGGCTCAAGTGCAGAGCAACCTCTAAGTGGCCACGTGGGGGCGATATCAGGGACATTGTTTAATTAGAGGATCAGGTGTTGGCAATAACGTGTGATAATTGCTGCTGTGCTGCAGTGTGGAAAAATCACACGGTGTGATGGGTGGAGATGATGGGGGGGGGGGGCATGCTGTGCTCTCTGGCATCTCGCTGACGACTCTTAGAATAAAGTCGTGAGAATAAAACTGTGAAAAGCAGCAACTGCTCCCGTGGCGAGTCTCGCTTTTGTTAAATTTGACTTAGCGGCGGATTGGCGTGACCTGCTGACCCCTGACGACGGCGCTGACAGCGTGCGAACACCTCCGGTCCACACGCTGTCAGCGGAGCGTCTCCACAGCTCTGCTGATCTGAGACAGGACCTGGACTCTGATCTTTACAGCTGCTCTCATCTCATCTTAATCTGACGAGTTATAGTGACTCACTGTGACACCTATACAACTGTGTGTTGTGTGTTTGTGCGTTTGTGTGGCACCAGGTGGGACAGATGCTTATTTTCAATCTTTACTTTTATTTTGTAATCCACCTCGAACTTTCATGATCATAATGTATGTTTATAATTCTAATAATGATGAAATAAAATCACTATTGAAAAAAAAGATTGATTACAAGAGTGTGTGGAACCAAAATATGAAAATAAATATATATTTGTTTAAACATGAAATGATGGTGGGTGTTGTGTCTTCTACAGTATCTCCACCAACTGCTGATGAACAAAGGATACATGAGATTTAACAGCAATAAAACCAAACAACTAATAAGGATGACGATCAGAGAAATTTAATTCCAGCTTCTCAAACTTATGACACAAATACTGAGCTGACTCAGCACAAACAACTCCTGTTCTTGTTTCATACCGACCTCATTTACCAAGTGGAAACATCTCAGCAGCACCGAAGAAAGACTCGCTGATATAAAATCATCATTTTACATGTTTAGATATTTACAGTTGTTCTGCCACACATTATAAATCCCACACCTTGGTTTTGTGACTTTTATATATACAAATTTACAAAAATACAACCACAGAAGCAAAAACAAAACAAAAGACGTGTTTTGCGAGTGTGTCATTGTGTTGTTTTTTTTTTTGTTTGTTTGTTTTGTGCTGGACAGGGCATCTCCGTCTTTGTCTCCGTCTCCGTCTTTAGATCCAACACTGCAACAACTACCTAAATAAAAAATTCCCTCTGGTTGTCAGTGGCACCGTTGTGTGAGCTGGTCTGGCTGCTGAAGGGCCGCTCCGGACTGGCTGCAGGTTTGACTGTTTTTATTTCTGGGCTCTGGCGCCTCCTGTAGAGGAACCGGGCCACGACGGCTAACGCCGACGCGGCGACAAAAATCACCACGGCTATCACCACTGTAAAGCAGAGAAACGAGGAAAGTTACTCAGTGTCGTCTACGTGTGAGGATTCTGCATTAAATACCAATCACAGACTGATGAATAAACACCATTTATTTTAGAGATGTGCGATATCATCGGCCGATATTGGCATTAAAATTTAATATCGGAAGTTATCGGTATCTTTTTTTTATCAGCTGATTATCTCATGCACATATTATACATCAAACTCTACAGCTACTTCTCCTCTTACTCAAAATGTCAAAATATGAGAGATGTGATGTATAGTTTTAAAGATACTTTTGTTTTGTTTTGTTTACTTTTGTTTGTTTACCTGAAATATCGGTATCGGAAATTAATCGTCAATATCGGTGTATTGGATATCGGTACAAAAGCCAGATTTATTTATTTATTCACCAAAACAAAAAACAAAAACAAATGAGAAAAATGATAATGTGTAGATGTGTTAGCATGCCGGTAGCCGATTCAAACGCTGACAGGTCAGAACTGAGATCAAACATTATGAAGTAAAACATCTATTTGAAAAAAACGAGTGATAAGTGGCCAAACACAGCAAAACAAGAAAAACAGTCGTTTTCTCCAGGCTCCCGGGGCCGTTCCGTCTATTCACAGGTTTTTGTTTCCGATGTCAACAAATGAAAAAAACAACACAAAAAACAAACAGTTGGAGTAAAACGATCATTTGTCATCCTGTTAGTTGTGTTGTCGTCTGTGGACTCGGATGTGGTCATGCTGTGTGAGGGACAGCGCTCACAGCGCTCACAGCGTGCGTCTCCTCAGACAGACAAGACAAGAAGACAATCTGGTCTTTTTCAGCTGTGCATCAACAACAACAACCAACCTCCAATCACAGCCGAGTCACTGCTGATGGTGTTGACCAAAGGCTGACCCGTTCCCATCGATCCCGACTGACCTGTCGCACACACACACACACACACACACACACACACACACACAGAGAGAGAGAGGAAAGACGAGTGTGTCTCAGCAGTGAGGGCCACAGGTCACATGATCAGTACGACTACTGTGGTGTCGTTACATTATTAGGAACTCAAAGGTCCCATTATGATTGGACATCAGTATCAGTGATTGATTGGTGATTGATTTCAAGTGGTCGCACACAACAAACATTACAGCTACTAAAAAAGAAAATCCAAATGTGATTAAATTCAATCCTCGTGTTTCACGCTAGTCCTCAATCTGTTGCTGTGTTGCTGTGTTGCTGTGTTGATGTGTTGATGTGTTGATGTGTTGTTGTGTTGATGTGTTGCTGTGTTGCTGTGTTGCTGTGTTGATGTGTTGCTGTGTTGCTGTGTTGCTGTGTTGATGTGTTGCTGTGTTGCTGTGTTGATGTGTTGCTGTGTTGCTGTGTTGATGTGTTGCTGTGTTGCTGTGTTGCTGTGTTGCTGTGTTGACGTGTTGATGTGTTGTTGTGTTGTTGTGTTGATGTGTTGATGTGCATCCGTCTTCATCGGCTGCTGCTGCCTGTTCAGATCGCTGATTCCCGCT
This sequence comes from Trinectes maculatus, assembly GCA_016785345.1. NCBI lineage: Eukaryota > Metazoa > Chordata > Actinopteri > Pleuronectiformes > Achiridae > Trinectes > Trinectes maculatus. The sequence continues at coordinate 548,920 of JAFBJQ010003685.1, forward strand.
CTGCTCCTCCTCCTGCCAGCTCCAGCGCGGCGTTCCCGCTCTGCTGCCTGCATCACTCTGCTGTTCCACGTCTACCTGAGCCAAATCCAAACTGCTGCCTCCTGCTGCCAAGCCACGACCGGCGACAACTACACCGCCTCTAACAGCAGCCACTGACTCCTGCTCTGTGTTTGTATTAATGTCCTGAACTGAACTGTGATAATAAACAAACTCCTCTGTGGAAACCTTCTATATTTATATTTATACAGCGACAAATGACCGACTCTGTGTTTTTAGCCCCATCCACTGAAAATCTGTAAATTCCACACTAATGCCGACCATTATCCAAATGGACAAAAGCTTTTGTTCCATGTTTCTCATCCGGTTCTCCGTTTTAAAAATTAATGCAGAGAAACATCTTTAATGCATGGGGTGTTTTCAGGTTTGCGTTTAACACGCAGATGCAAAGTGCTTCATTATGGGCTACAACCCATTAAGGTCCACTTAGCAAAGGTTTTTCCACATGCTCGTTTTAAATAAATTGTTTTCTCTGCTAAGTTCTAATAATACGTTTCCCCTCTGACCTGACTGGTGATGCGTGCTGTCTGCTGCATAGGGATTGGTGGAAGCGGAGCCACAGACGGACTGAACCAGCGGGCCCGTGACGATGACGGGGCTGGTGTCCGGGTGGAGCAGGGCGGCTTTCAGAGGGCTGATGGAGTTAAAGAGGACAGCGGAGAGGCAGCCGGTGAAACCCAGCGAGGCGAGACCAGCCAGCTCCGGATCCAACTCCCCGGAATCTACAGAGAAACAAGACGCAGCTTAGTTAAGGCGTTGGGATTTTCAGTGGAAGAACAACTGACATTTTCCCTGAATATAACATATATCACATTAAAACCTTTGAAATGGTCTTTTTTTTTTGAGACCTTTATATCATTGGTTCTATAAGTCACAAGTTATTGTGGTGATTTTGCAGTGGCGGCGCTGCAACTTGGTCAGGAGGTCCCTCAGCCTCTCATCTCATTATACAGCCTTTTTCTTTGTCTGTCTCCGAGGGCTCAGTGTCGTAAAAAACACAACTAGGTCACGACAAAACAAACGACCCCGCTGCCATGTCGCTGTTCCAGGCCAGGTCTGTTTAACAGGCAGCCAGAGACGGCGAGAAGGTCTGAACTGTACAGACACAGACTGTACACATTCAGCCGTGGCTTCAAATATTTCAGCCAACAAAGAAACGCCGTAGTTGTCGAGACTCGTCGTGACCCGATAATGATAATAGAGACGCGTAATGGCACAGTCGGTGAACGGCGTCTCACTCACTGTGCAGTCTGCCCAGAACCAGGAACCTGACGCTGTTGAATTCCACATCAGACGTCAAGTTGAAGTCCTCTTTGTTGTTCTGGTCAATCTGAAAGACAATTCAAACAAACAAACTATCTAATAGAATATACTAATACATCAATACATAAAAGTTTAAGTAATAGAATGATAATGATTTGTTGTGTATCATCAGCATATAGTCGGTGAAACCTGTGTCTTTGTGTTCGTTGCCCCAAAGTTTTACTTTAACTTATGGGAAACCTGAAAGATCCGGCAGAGAAAGTTCTCTGTGGAACGTATGAGAACATTGGCCTGCAGCTCAGGTTTTGTTATCTGTGAGAGTTTCCTGCAGCTCCTTCCTGCTCTTGTTTGTTTCTCCTCCTGGTTGCTGATGTTGACAGACGCGGAGGTTGCAGGAAGCTGCAGGCACGCGTCGACGCTGACGAGTGGAATCGACAGGTGCACGTGTTGGTTTGTTACCTGCAGGGAAACAGCGTCTCCCAGTCTGCTGATAGTAACCGTATGGAGATGCCCATTGGCGAGGTTCCTCGCCGCGCTCCTCAGGATTTCTGCATCTCTGCTGCGGTCCAGTCTGTACCACACCTCCAGCTTATCTGAACACACAAACATCAGTCCAATCACAATCGCAATATGATGTAATGTGCCTAAAAGCTGCTGCCAACTGCCATGAAACAACATCAGAAGAAGTTTTCCAACTTAAAAAAAAACGATTACATTTTTATTGCTAAATTTGCCCTTGTAGCCATCATCTACGCTCACAGAAATTTATATCAGTGAGTATTAATATGTATTAGGAGAGTTCTGGCCCCAGCTGAATAATAAAAGGCAAAGAATTCAATATGTAGAGAAATTAGGGACAAGTTCTGCCGATGAAACCATCGAGAAACAAGTTACTTCACTGGATTTCCATGGCGTTTGATGAGTGGAAGGTGTGTGTAGATGGATTCTGCTGACAAATTTACCAGAGCATTTTTTTTGGAATAATAATTGTGAATGCATTGATGCAAATGAGAAAACTTATAGTTGGCGCTGTTCCATAAGAAGAATCAACAATTTCACCGGACGTATCCTTTAACGTTATAGAAGGAAACAGTTCATCATAGTAAAAATAGCAACTATGAAACTTTCTGAATTACTTTCATTTCTAAGAACAGGAGATCAGTGGAGCTGTTCTCACCACATGAAACCAGCTGGAGTTTCAACGTGCAACTTCAGTTACACTGCAGCTACACGTCGACTGCCTGATCACCATGGTAACAACCATTAACTTCCTCCAAGTCTGGTCAACAAAGCGTCTGATTCACAGTCTATTTATGTTGAATCTAGGGGCATGGGTTTTAGGTTTAATTGACTTTTCTTTTCTTTTTTTTAAATGCACTTTTCTGGTGAGGAGAGAAAAGAAGGAAAGAGGAAACGAGATGGAGAAGCTCTCTTCTTCTTCTCCTTCGTTCAGTGACGGGGATGATAAAGTGACATGGCCCAGAAAACACCTCTTCACCCGTCGCTCACCGTGCTTGTTGAGCAGCAGAGCCAGATACTCGCTGTGGTGTGAGCCGGCGTAGAGGAGCAGAGCAGGACTCTGGCTGGTCCTGAAGCTGAGGGAGATGTGTTCTGCCCTCAAGGTCATGTCAGAGGACACGGAGGAGGAGGAGGAGGAGGAGGTCAGGGCGCCCACGCTCCTGTTGAGCCCCTTCACAACCTGCTCCTTGAATATGTACCTGATGGAGGTGCTGGACTTTAAACTGGCTGAAACCTCTGCAGGGAGACAGACCATAGCAAACCATATAAAACATGACTTCAGACTATATATATATATATATATATATATATATATATATATAGCAAACCATATAAAACATGATTTTAAACTATATTATAAAACATGACTTCAGACTATATATATATATATATATATATATATATATATATATATATATATATATATATATATATATATATATATATATATATATATATATATATATATATATATATATATATATATATATATATATATATATATATATATATATATATATATATATATATATATATATATATATATATATATATATATATATATATATATATATATATATATATGATGTACAGTGTCTGTAAAAAAGTCCCTAATTAGTGAGCTGGTGCATTGGCAGTTGCAGAAGAAAAAGAAAACAGCTGACAGCTGAAAACAACAACAACATGATGAAGTCTGGCTGCTAATTATAAGACAGTTGTGTAGTTGTGCGTTCTGGTTTTCTGTAGCAGATGTTTTTTTTTTTTTCTTGTGCAGCTGTGACGCACCACACAGCAGGATCCGTTAATTACTGGACAAATGTGGCGCTGCGTCAGCGACCTGTTTATGCTGACTCAGCCGTGCTGTGATCTTTTGACAACAAGTAGTATGACATCTATGTCTCATTAGTTTTGACAATAAAGCCAAATTATGATTCCAGATGTTGTCGGTTGTTATCGTCACTTGAGGAAGGACGTGATTGTTTTGTCTAGTGAAACGAGTGTACAGGTGAATATCTGGTGTCAGACGTGTGAAGCTTGTGGACCTCTGTCGCAGAAGGCTCCGGTGTGAGCTGACGGGCCACAGTCGCAGGAGAAGCTGCTGACTCTCTCCACACATCGGCCGTGGTTCTGGCAGAGGGAGCCGTAGCTGCGGCAGTGGCCCGGGCAGCCCGCCTGGACGCCGGGGGTGATCCTGGCTCTCTCCTCCAGGTCCAGGGTGACGCCATTCAGCTGCAGAGCGCGGATACAACCCCGGAAGCCCCTCTGCCTGGACGCCGTGCCGCCTGAGGAGACGCACAAACAAACACAACCTTGAGGCAATAACTCAGTCATTCAGTTTTCGACTAATTGATTAATTGACATATCATTGCAGCGCATCACATGTTTATCTTTTCTTTTTTTGAGATAATATTAAAGTAACGATTCAGTCCTGTCTAGAAAGTGTAGGTTCTGCCAGGTCACCGAAGGTTATTGCTATTTCTAATGTTTTTTTTTCTTTTTCCATCCATTCATATCATTCACTTCTGTATGATATGAAAACCAGGACTGACACTCTCATCATGCTGAGCATCCGTCACCGTGGACACAGTGGACATTATTTCCTGCTTGTTGCGTGGAGACTGATGCGGTGATATAACGCCATTAAAAAAAACAAAAAAAACCCGCAACTCCAGCATGTTTCCACTGTGCATGGACGAATCGCGTTGCGTTTGTAATCTGATTTTATGATGAACATCTGAACAACCTCAGAAGTAAACATCTGTCACGTCTCTCATGCTCAGGTTCTTAAATAACGCGATGATGTAACGCAGTGAAACGCACACTGTGTGTGTGTGTGTGTGTGCGTGTGTGTGTATGTGTGTGTGTGCGTGTCTGCACAGCACCATGCTGATTGTTGATATCTGGAAAGCTGACAGGCCGTCAGTCTCTCTGACAGCTGTCTTGTTGCGCCTGGTTGTCTGACTGTGTGTTTTTTTTCCACCCGTCTCTGCCTGAATTCAAATTGCAGAGGTTATTGTTGTGCAACTTTTCACATTACAGCCTCCAACTCTCCCGCACACTCGCACACTCGAGTAACAAGCAGTGCAGTGTGTTTTGCAGCAGTCAGATGAGGCTCTGCTGCTTTCAGGTGGAGCAGAGGAGAGGAAACTGGGAAATCGCTCCGTTTCCCCACTGGGCCGACGAACGAACGCTGTGCTACGTGAGGCCAAAGTCATTTTCTGTGGCCGCGTGATACACGGAAAGAGTGATAAGAAAGAAAGAAAGAAAGAAAGAAAGAAAGAAAGAAAGAAAGAAAGAAAGTGAGAAGATGGGGGAGAAGACGGACGATTGTAACAAGAACATCTGGGAAATGTGAAGAACAGTTATAACTGTGTGGGCAAAGACCTTGACCTTGTGGCATTACACACACACACACACACACACACACACACACACACGCACACACACACACACACACACACACACACACACACAGACACAGACACACCTATGAATAACTGGCTGTTCAGCTGCAGGTGCACGTGTCCGTCAGCAGGCGCCTCCTGCGTGGCAGCGGGCAGCTCGTCAAGACGTAGCGACGCCTCCTTAACGTTCCGCTCGGCTCGAACGCGGTGCCACCTGTCGTCGTTGAGCGGTAGTGCGGCCTTCACGGCGACCTCCAACGGGCCGTTGCCCACGTCGAAGGAGAAGAGGACCTCAGAAGATGCTGCACCAGGAAAGAAGAAGTATCAGTGCGACGTGGAAAAAGTCCTTTCAACACTATCGCCATAGCAACCAGTAACAATGATGAGAGGACCCCGCCAGCGACAAAGATGAAATCTATTCTCTACTTAAAGTCGTTTTTAAAGAAACAAGTTGCAAAATGATGGACATCCAGTGTGTTTACTGCTGCGTCCTGCAGGAAAAGACTTCTCAGACATCTGCATAAAAACATTATTAGAGTCATGAAATTCCATCCATCCAGCCATTAGCCATCACTTCTTCTTTCTTCTCTGGGCTGGAGGCAGGGTACGAAAATGGATTATTTAACGGGGGGGAGATCAGATGTCCATCAGCAGTTTCAAACCTGATTTCATGCATCATCTCCTTTCCTGAGTATTTGTCATAAAGTGTGAAACCTCCAACTCTGATTCTCTCAAGACCATTAAAATAATACAGAGCATGATTACGTCTGCTGTGAGAAACAGCCGCAACAGCAGAAACTACGTGGACAACTATTAAAGGTCATGGCGCAAAGAGATTTAACAACAATATACTACAGTGATGGTCATAAAGGAAATGGACTGCAGCAGGTGACACGACACGGTGATTTCCCAGAGGAGGAAAACAAATGTTGGAGTTGCTGGAGAAGTGTGTGTGTGTGTGTATATACGTATATATTTAGGATTTAAAGGATCTGTGATGGACACATGGGCAAGAACATCCTCCCCAGCTGAGTTTAGTACAAAAGAACCTTGAGTTCCCAGGATGATCCGTCCTGCTCAGCCAAGCACAGTCCGGATTAGACTCCCAACCGGAAAAGTTTGACTTACAGCTCAGCTCGATGCGGATGAAGTCTTTGATGCCCAGGTTTTCCAGGAAGACGCCGGAGGATGAAGTGGTTTTAAAGAGGAAGGAGATGTCGGCGCTCAGCTCTCCGTGGAACGTGGGAAAGTGGAGGTACGACGTCTCCTTGTCGAAGAAGGCGGCGTTCCAGACGTTTCCTGCAAAAACAAATGAAAACCCTTGTCAGGGAGTTTGTGTGGAAGGAGAAAGGAAGATCCAGGTCTTTATCAGGCACAACGTGACATTGGTGGCTGTGGGCTTGACTTACTGTCTCCATGGCAACGGAGAGGTCCTACCCTGTAGGCACTTTCAGAGCCTGACCTCAGGACATCACCCAGAACCAGGGATCTGACAGGGAGGTTCTCCTTATGTGTCAGCAGGCCGGAGTCAATGGCCCTGTAGGTGAAGACGAGGAGTACCACAAATCAACAACAACGACAACGACAATAACAACAACAACAACAAAACGTCACTAACAGTGAGTTGAGAGTCAAGATAAAGTGACAACAGAGAAACAAAGGTCGATGGATCAGATCATTATGACTTTACAAAACTAACGATGTTAAGTGTTGATAGGTTATCAACGTTTAACACTGTAAACATGATCACTAGTATAAATGATACGTCAGTATATGTCAGTGTATGTGTATGTATATGTCAGTATGTGCCTCCTGTTGTACTCTGCAGTGCTCCTCCAAAGTAAAGCAGGAAAAATGATAATGTTGTGTAACAGTGTATTTGTTGTTGGTGAATAGAACCAGAACCAGAACAGAACAGAACCATTGGCTGTGGTCGGCGTCACAGTTGCAGTGGTGTTTGGGGTCGATGCAGTTCTGCTGCAGGCTGCAGCCACACTGCCGGCTGCCCGGTGGAGCCCCCCCCCAGTACGTATGTGTCTGTCCTCCACCGGGACCCCCCACCCACCAGCTGAGAGGGGAGCCGTCTGAAAGACACACACACACACACACACACACAGGGACTCACACTCATTTGACCTTTGACCCATTTCTATTTTACATCTCTTTCCTATTTTCACACAACAACCGACCCGACGCGTGGAGAAGGCGTGACCTCCTGCAGTGGTACGTCAGCTCCTGCTCGCAGTGCTCTGATTGGCTGATGACGGCCGCCAACTGCTCCGCCTCGGACTCGTACTCAAAGTAGGCGGAGTGTTGGTTCTGACCTGGCGACGGCCGAACTCGGGTCAGCTCTGTGTTGTTGTGCTGGATGACCATCCACGTCTCGTCCTCTGACGGAGACAGAAAAAAAAGCAAGTAAGACTGTTTTCTCTGTGTGTGTGTGTGTGTGTGTGTGTGTGTGTGTGTGTGTGTGTGTGTGTGTGTTGGGGCGTCACATTAAAGATGCCTGACTCAGCAGGGCCGACAGGAGGAAACAGGCAGGATGAAGGAGAGCGGGGGGAGAAGCCGGACACTGGGGTTTGTGCACAGTGTGCGTTGATGATGTGTGTGTGTGTGTGTGTGTGTGTGTGTGTGTGTGTGTTGCAGCTACCTGTCATGTTGCAGTATATTAGCTGTGGTCCGATTGGCCCGCTGCCGTCCACGTCGACGTAATAATACCCCGATGTGTTCCCTTTGTGTTTGTACGCCTCACAGGACGGCTCGTATATCGCTGAGGAGACAGACACACACACACACACACACACACACCCACACACGCACACACGCACACACACACACACACACACACACACAGCGTCATCAGTGCAGAAGTTAATGGGGCCATGCTGAAGGGTGAAAGGCTGACAAATATTAATATGACTGATGTGCATATACTGTAGCTGCATTATATTCAACCAAAGAAGACGTCATTATAAAAGTCTGTAGCTGCATTGTTGTTTGACGCAAACTCAGTCCCTTATCAATCAGTCTCCTTATCGATCTCTCTGGTACTCTCCATTAAATGTAATGAAATTGTCACACGAGGAGTATTGACGACAGGGGATTAAAGGTTCCAGCAGTGGAATAAGCAGATACATAAAAACGTCTCATCTGTGATGAATAGTTTGGCCGCAGCAGCAGAACAGCACTCTAATGTGTTTAAGGAAATATTTACATTCCTGTCATTACATCATATATAACACATGTCCACACAGGGCATTCTTTTTGCTATACGACCTATACAGTAATAAGGCCACTATTTAAATCTATGATAATATCCCTTTATATCCTTCTGAGTTCTTTGTCCTTTGACCTTTGACCTCTACTTGACCTCCGACTTCATCACGCACACCAGGAGCTGACGGGTGGAGCCCTTACAGCTGTGGCAGGTTGCGCCGCTGTAGCTGGTGCCGGAGCAGTTGCAGTGAAAGGTGACCCACGACTGGCTGCAGCTGCCGCTGTGTTCGCAGTGACTGGGAGAACATCTGGGAGAGAGACGACAGAGAGACGAGCTAACGCTAACGCCAACATGTCCACCAACAACTGAACCCATAAACCAAAGTCACAGTAACAGAAATGTAACACAGATCACTGAGGATGAAGTAAATGTACTTAATATTAATTAATAGTCAGTATTATGACTCCAGTATCCAGTATTTTATTTTATAATGAAATGATATGTCATCCTCTCCAAACCTACACAGATAACTTGTGTTGAGTCAATTAACTTGTTAATTAACTAGATTAACATAACATTAGCATACGTCAACTCATCAACTTGTCATTGTTAAACGGTGCTGGCTGATTATCCCCTTTTACAATATATTATAATATTATATTACACAATAATATCAAATTAACAAAAAAATGTAAACTGTAATATTTGCTGCCCCGTAGATTAGATTAGATTAGATTAGATTAGTAGTTTTTGGTTTAAATAAATGAAGTTAAAGATGAACACAGATTATCTAACGAACTATCTAATTAGTTACAAAAACATGATCCTCTGAAACACTGAATTGACCAGAGCTCAGAGATACAAATATTAATACACATCCAGGACTATTATTTTTTTCCACATTTTTTGTTTACATTTTTTTGTGCTATTTATGTTTTTTTTTGTTTTTTTCCATGTTTTTCCCCTGTCAGTCTTATGACAGGACGAGCAGACAACACGAGTCAGAGAGGAGGGAATGGAGCGAGTCAGAGGGAAGAGAGAGAGAGAGAGTGATGGAGAGAGGACGGGGAAGTGAAGCGGGGGAGTCGGGGAGGAGGGGGGAGTAAATGAGGTCAGTGAATTGTGACTGCAGGGGAAATGAAGGAGAATGAGAGCGGAGCACCGTGCGTATGTTTAATCTTATAGTCGGCGGATATCCACGACTCGCAAAGGCCTGACTCAGCAGACACGCCGGATTGGGAACGTTTGGTTGTTAGCAACAATTTATATGCAATTTCTCTTTTATCTGCTTTGTGCGTTTATATATTTTATATATATGCATGACAGACTCCGGCTGTCGGCTGCTGCCTTCCTCATATGGAATGACTCATGTCGGGAAACACTGGAAGCTCCAGTGATAAACGTCATGTACATGTGAGGAGTGCGGCAGCACATATTTCAGAACGCCATAATATAGAGTGGAAATCAATTTTCCAACTTAGGAATCATCGGCGCACAACAACCACAACCACAGACCGACACAGCACGGTTTGACAGGTTAGAGCTCATGGTTTCAAAAAAAAAGGAAGGTCGGACCTGTCGATGATGCCGCACATGTCGACCTGCAGGTGGCTGTAGTTTCCAATCAGCCTCTGATGCACCTTGATTAAATCCAGCTGCTGCTCGTCCACAGTCAGGAGACGCATGCAGCCCTGGAAAACCGTGAAGGGGTTGGAGCACGCCTGGTTCTCAGTGCTGCAACCTGCACACCAGGAGACGTCAGGCGGTGTAGTAAACAAAACAACACAAAACTAGTAGAAGTATAAAAAACCATTAACCTGACAATCATTGCGTAAACTTTTCCTCACCTCCAAAGAAAAGCTGAGTCGTGGTGACGGCGAACGGGGGACTGGCCTGAGCAGCGGCGCCTTCGTCTCCGTCCACTGAGATGGACAGATGTCCTCGTCTGGAGGTCAGCGCCACAGAGTGCCACTGACCGTCATTCAGAGACGAGCCTGCACACACACACACACACACACACACACACACACACACACACACACAGATGTTTTGAAAGTGGGACTACCTGAATGATCTGCGGTACGCCGTCGTTTCAGTTGAGGTTTAATTCGGAGGTCAGCGTTCAGCCCAACCTGCGCTGAGCTCCAGCGGCGCCCGTCCAGACCTGTGGATCTGTAGATGGACCGCGGCTTTGCTCAGGTACAGCCAGGCTGCACCTTCGTGGTCTGCGAGGTCAAAGGTCAGCAGCAGCCCGGCCTTGTTCCACGTCCGAAACTGAAGACCCACTGTCATCGCCGCCGCTAACGGGTGAATCTCCCTCGGCAGCCGGAGGAAGCTCTGGGGGCCAGTGAACGTCATGGCAACGAAAATGGGTTCGGCGCAGGAAAAGGTCACGTTGCCCTGAGACGGATGGAGAGGAGAAGAAACGGAGGGAGAGGGAGAGATTATTATAGCACAAGACAGAGCGGGAATATAAATTAAGTGTCCGAGGCCGCGCGGCAGCGCCCTCATCAGGAGGCCTAATCAGCAAGTCTCCTTAAAGAGCACGAGAGTATTATCATAACGGTAATAAAACAGGCTTAGCATAAGCACCGGCAGCTTAAACCGATGGCGCCAATGTCACCAAACAGCTTTCTGAGGTCGCGGCGGGGGTGTGAAGACAGAGAGAGAGAGAGCGCAAGAGAGAGCGAGAGAGATACAGGATGGCAATTAAATACCAGGATGCAGCTGGTGTCTCTGTGCAGACTCGGACTTTGAAGAAGTGGTAATTACAGCGATATATGTAACAACCCAGGTTCCTTATAGAAAGACCAGGCTTCTATTTTCAGCACAGTCCAGGACATTTCATCACGATACAGTTAAAGTGTAAAAAACGAGAAACTGTGTTTTTCGTGTTCTGGATATTGTTTGATGTTTTGATGAGAAGGTGGCAGAACTTTTACTTGTGTAAAAAAAGCGGATCCTGCAGGAATCATTGTGTATATGTGTGTGTGTGTGGACAGACACAAACAGACAGACACGTTGTGTGTCGGTTTACCTTCACAGTGACCCGCTGGTCTCCGTGTTTCGCCAGGTCCACCAGGTTCACGCCGTTGTAGATGAGGTTTTCCAAACAGCCGTAGAAACCTCTGTTCGACCCGGCTGACCTCAGAGAGCCGAGGTCCCCGTCTGACCCCGCACTCATCTGCACACGGCAAACACAACGTACCAAGTGAGAGAAAAGTCCTTCCGTTTCTAACAATGTCCTCAACTCCACAAAGACAGACACACACACCTGGACAAGGTCCCAGTGGACGAAGCTCGGTGGGATCTGCAGACTCATGGTGCTCTTGTCCACAGTGAAGTTGAGGTGGGCGCCGTGATGCTCCACAGCGACGTGGTGCCAGTGTTGGTCGTCCAACAGACTGCCCAGAGACACACGATGCTGACTGTCCCGAGACGCACTCCCGCCTGGAACGAGGGAGGAAGAGGAAGTGATGAAGGTGTGGTGACGCCTGATATGGTGAGGAAAGAGTTGACATCTTGAATCTTAGTTAGTGCCGATGTGACGATGGAGCTTAACGTAATGAAACATAGATTAAATAACGCTGAAGACAAAGAGCGAGTCCAACGAGTCCAACGAGTCCAACGAGTCCAACGAGTCCAACGAGTCCAACGAGTCCAGTCATCAGTCACGATGATTCTTCCATCTATCAGACAGATGTTGTGCAGAGAGAGCGAGCGAGTGGAGAGAAGGAGGGAGGCTGACGGAGAGATAGAGTCGTCAATCATCATTGAATACGGCAGAAAGGAGGAGACGGAGAGAGATGAGGACAAAGTCGTCGCTGATACACAGGTCGACCTCTCGTCGCAAATCCTGTTTCTACGCAGCGGCAAATGTGACAAGACGCACAACGAGTCACGAGAGTGTTGATATGGAACATGTCAGAATGTTCAGTGACAATTTATTCAACTTGTTTTTCACTGCAAGAAAAAGTAAAAAAAAAAAAGATGGTCTTGGACAAAATGGTGAAAAAGCGTGATACAGGATGTTTAATGTAAAACTCTCAATTTATCTCAATGGGGTTTGTAAGAATTTGCCAAGTCGAGTGTGTAAAAATGGAGAAACATGTTGGTATAACATATACACAACATCTAAAATCTATAATATATAAAAGTCGTCGACAAGACAAGTCGATGGACAAATGTCCCAAACATTTTCTTGTCTTTTTATATCGTTTTCTGTTTTGCCCTCTGATTTTATCTGACTCATTTTACACACAGGTAATTTGGGAGTCTGTCATTATTAAGGATTAAAGGATGAATCAGTCCATTTTTCTCATGGTTTAAGAGGAAGGACACGTGTCCGTCTTATCTGTTGGACCTCGAGGACAAATACAAAGTGACTCCGGTAAAAAACACTGACTGAAACATTCAGATCTTTTGTTTGCTTGTTTGTTTTTTTATCAGAAACGTCCACAGGCCACCTTAAATGCTTGGTTCGGTTATAAAAACAAGTTGGTGGTGATAAGGTGCAGATGAGTTTCTACCCTACAGATACAGAAACTCACGAGGTGCGTTTTTTTAAAAAAAATTCCAATTAGCTTTACTAGTGCAGAAGATCCATTAACCACAACGTTTGTTCTGCAAGTGCTCCTCATGTCTTTTTTGCTTCCAGACAACTTCTGGGAGTTTTTCCACAATCGTTAATGTTTTGACTGAGGTCATCTTCATTTTCACTGAGTGTCCTCAGGATTCACGCAGCTTCCTTCACAGAACTCTCTAAACATCTCCTGCTTTATGAGCTGAGAAGCTCCTCTGTTAGATCATTCAGGAGAGCTCCCTGAGGCGATATCGCCTCATCATCATCATCTTCATCATCTCCGTGTGCCTTGCTGTGCACAACACCTCCCCGCCGCCACTCGCAATCTGATTCTGTGGGAAGGCGTTGACAGGTCTTCTCAGATGACAGACTGGTGTCATCGTTTCAGCCATTTTCATTACTCAGCATTATTTCATTGTTCAGCTTAAATAATCGAAACAACGTTCGTAAACCAGTCAACGCAAAAAACACCACCACAAATCCAAAAATCTATGAGACGGACGCGCATGAAGATTTAATTACATACTGTTTTTATGCTAAGAACATACAAATGTTTTTTTTATAATTTACAACATATTATTTTTTTCTAAAATTTGCAAGATTCTTGAGAAAAACAACAGCAACAAAAAACTAGACCAGTGTTTTTTTTTTGTAATCTAATCCGATGTTCTTCATTGGCCAAAATCAAAAAAAGATAAATGTGACAAAAGCAGCAAATTAAGAACAAAGAATAAAAACAACAACAACAACAACAACAACAACAGTGTATATACAAGAGATACCAAATACAGTCTAGTTTGTTAATAGCTAATGTACAGAGTTACTATTTGATTCAGACAATGTGTGATGGTTCGTGCGTGTGTTTGTACCTTTCTGGAGGACAAGCAGAAGCTTTCCCTTCTCTAACTCCAGGCTGAGGCTGCGTTCGCTCCATCCCGCCGCATGAAGCAGGATCCCGGAGTTCCTCAGGGCTTTAAATTTCAGGGAGATGTTTTCCCCGGTCATCTGCCTGGACCTGGGACTCAACCTGCAGAGGAGGCTGCTGTGGCCGTCGAAGCTCACAACATCCGAGTCTGAAAAAAAACCCACAAAAAAAAAAACAAGTTAAACAACTATTATTTTACCACTTGTAACACAATCAACATCTTAGATGCCCAAAAGGCAAAAATCTGTAAATAGATGCAAAAAGTACTTCACAGAAGTTCAGATTCTCCTGGGTCCTCGAAGATCTCGAAGTTAGTTTCTCTGGCAATTTATGCCAGTTCTGAAAAACACATCAGTTTAAATCGGAGGCCTAATCCGTCTGCTCCCGGAGGAGCTGTCAGCACATTGTTCCGAGACTCGAATGCAGCACTGCATCTGATTTTATCATAAATTATTTCTCTGCACCTCCAACATGTAACAAAACAAACAAAGATCCGTCAGAGATCCTGGTCTCTACGTTCTCCTGGATCGTGGTTTGTCCCTTTTAACCTTTCTCATATGATCTTATAAAAAAAAACAATAAAAATCTTTTTTAAATGAACTGCGAAAGCTATTTACCACGTAACATTGAGCGATAAGGCGTAAACAAAACAGAGACAGTTTACTGTTGAGCTATAAACTGGGGTCTGAATGCGAGAAGCAGATTATAGACCTTCACTCCAAAGGAAATTACCCATCATCTCCGTGCTGAGCGTCACAGTGCTGACGCGACAAATCTCCCACATTCAGTGTCGCTACTGAAGCATCAAATTAGAGATGTCGTCTGGTGCATTCGGTGCCGCTGCTGACAGCGCCGACGGAAAACCCCCCAATTTTTATTATTCAAAAGTCAAAAAGCTGGATGTTTTTTTCTTCTTCGCCTTTTGGATGAAATGACGGAGAACCTCCTCAGAGTCCAATTAAATCCAGTTTGCCTGAGCTGGAAGCGGCCGTTTAATCAAACTGAACCAATAGAGACGCACAAACCCGATATGTGTCAAAGTTAATTGATTCTTACACAAGAGTTTCCTGTTTCAGTATGACTTACTTTCACAGGCGTCCGATTCAAGCCCAGTCTAGATTCAAAACGCCAATTTGAGTTTTCACTGAAAGAACTTTTCACACTCGGTCGACTTTTCACTTTATTCACATGATGGAACCTTCTCAGCAAAACAGGAGACACAAACTTACGCATCTTTGTTAATGGAGAGACAGAAAGGCCTGGACTCACGGTAAGGACATCCATAGGTCTCCAGCCTGAGTCCGATCCGACCGTTGAGATTCCAGTCCAGGGGGATGATGCGGACGTAGCGGGCGATCACCGGATGCTGCAGCTTGTGTTGGACCACGCTGTCTGCGTTGCTGTTTCCTGGAAAGGCCTGAGGAAACACATGAACGGCCGAAATTTTGTGGCGATAGGGTCACGTTCCTGTCGAACGGTTCCTCAATCAGGTGGAAAATTGGATATGTGAAGCACATATAAGTTGTCATTTAATTTTTTACCTTCAACATTTTGTGAACCACAGACTGTCCATTCACTCTTTTTTAAAGGAGAGAATAAAAACAGTCCTCTGCTGGTTCTGCATCTTTTCACAGTGACATCGATGTCAAACAGTATTTTTTTAAATTTTTGTAAGTAAACAACATTTTGTGTGCCAACTGACATCTGACGTTGACATTCCAGTCTGCATTGTAGCAGACCCTGACCTCTGACCTACGCATGGAGGCGGATGAGATGTGAGCGTCTCTCAGGAGAACTCAATGTTTTATTCAATCGATCGACGAGAGACCGTCGTCTGGGGTTAGGCTGTTTTTGTCGGTAAATAACTCGCCGCCATCAAAGAGCAGCTTTAATACTGAGACAGTCTTTCCCATAGTGCACCAAAAATACAAATATATATATATATATATATGTGTGTGTGTGTGTGTGTGTGTGTGTGTATACCTACCTATACAAAACAAGTTTACTCCAACCAGACAACGCCTCCCCCCCCTCCCCCCCCTTAGGTCCATATAACTAATTCAGCAAAGGTAAATAGATAAAATAGATCCCATATGTATTAGCTCAGACTTCATAACTCCACTTTCTAACGCTGTCAGACAGCCTGGATTTGCATTTCGGGATGACACTCAGCAGAATGTGTGCCGGCGCCATTGAGAATCCCGTCATGTGCTTTCAATCCCTTTACCTCAATTATCAGTTGAGATATTCCCCGGTTAGGGGGAGTGGATATTCCCAACGCCATCTGGCCGTTCGCGTCCTTCGCGGGCGACGTGAGGAGAGGAGGATGCAGGAGGGGAAAATTGGCAAAGGAGCTGAGCATCACTCAGGCTGCTAACTCCGGCCTCCGCGTTCAAAGGAAAGCGCCGTCCGGGAGGAACCGTGACTGATGAAGCAGCTCAGCAGTCGAGCCGTAAGAAACTCGGCTGACTAATACGCCCAGGCTTCAGAGGGACTTTCGCGACGCGCTGTGGATTTATCCCGATTTATGCTGAGTGTGAAATCAACAAGCTTTTAAGCCGCGAGACGCCGTTTCTGCTCGCTCTCTCTCTGACATGAGTTTTACCGCCACTCTGAGAGTCTTAGCCCTCATTTAAACCGAAACTGTTCTGTCCCAGCGTCAGCACCATGTTAGGTCGCCGCGGGGGTCAAAGCAAGAAGTGGTTTTTAGTCGCCACGGCGACAGAGATCTTCTGAAGACTTGATGGAAGAACATTTTTAGTTTAACTAGCCCTGGGGTCAACCTTCACCTGAACCCTCAGTATAATTCTACATGAGCCCGCTCACCCCGACGTTGTCCTCCTGTCGATACTGCTTCCAGTTGTGACCCGTGTCGCTGAACATCAGCAGGTAGGCCGTCAGCCAATCGGAGCTGCCGTAGCGTCCCTGTGTCGCGACGGCGGTGATTTGCGTGCGACTGCCCAGGTCGACCTCCAACCACTGATACTTGTCTGAGGTCAGAGGTGACCAGCCTCCAGCGCCTGGAGAGGAAGTAATAGCAATGATTAGCTTATAGCTTTATTTCTTAAATTTCTATAAAACCATTTGTCTCACATGTGAGACGTGAGTGAGACATGTTCTATCTTTTCAAAATGTTATTGGCATCATTTGTTTTTGTATCAAATATGAATATTGTTATGAGCAAAAAACGCCTCAATGTATCAAAAGTGATACAAAAAGATACAGCATTAACAAGATGATATGGCAAAGAAATGTTGGATTTCGTTAAAAGGTTTCATAAACATCTCAGTTCCAAAACAATTTCAATTTGATGGCAATGTTTTGTTTGTGATATGTCAGGCTTTACAGGGTTAAAATAAAATGTGCAAATATGGAAAAAAGACCGATAATGTGACATAGGACATAAAGTTATAGAGTTGGAAAATCATAGGGGAAATAAAATGAATCAATGAAATGATTCATTTTATTCATGAAAACCTTAAAAAAAACCAAAAAACCGACAACCTAATGGACTAATGCAAATCCATACATCACTGGTTTCCCTGAAGAAGACAAATCTCCTAACGTCTTTCATCAGACACAAGCGTCTACACGGATTAAACAGCAGCCCAGAGCACAGAGGCTTTATCAGTGTCTCCTCCGACGTTTCATTTGGAGACGTCAGAAATGTTTAATCTGTAGCTTAAGGACTTTAAGGCAGCACAGGAGCTCCAGCTGAGGTGGAGGCCACCGCGAGGCTCATGCAGTATTAAACACAGCCAGTTCATCGCAGGCCTTCGAATAATCTGGGAACCAGAGCGGAGGACCATAAAATTAAGACGCCTTAAATTATTAAAACACCACAAGGTGTGTGTATTCGAGCGCATGGGAAAAACGCTGAGTTCTACCAAAGGGATGTTCTGTGCCTGAACGCACCTCAGGTGCACATGTTTCTGCTTCTTCTTCTTCTTCTTCTTCTTCTTCTTCTTCTTCTTCTTTGAGTGAGGGCCTTCAAACTTTTCCATCTGGGTTAGTTTGACTCTTGATGAATTCCACGAAATCCTTCACTTGCCCATCGTTTGTGTAGCTACCCTTAAAGGTGTGAGGTTCTTGCTAACGAGTAGCACATAGCAGATGTTGTAAGGTTAGCAAGCATCTGCCGCGACTTTGGTAATTTGTCCTGATTATGAAATGACCCCTGGCAGCGCTGGAGCAACATCACCAAGTGTAATTTACGGCATTTCATTAAAAAAAAAAAAAAACATTTTGTGTTTCATAACATATTTTTCTTAGATGTTGCTGTGTGTGTGTGTGTGTGTGTGTGTGTGTGTGTGTGTGTGTGTAGCACATAGCAGATGTTGTAAGGTTAGCAAGCATCTGCCGCGACTTTGGTAATTTGTCCTGATTATGAAATGACCCCTGGCAGCGGTGGAGCAACATCACCAAGTGTAATTTACGGCATTTCATTAAAAAAAAAAACAACATTTTGTGTTTCATAACATATTTTTCTTAAATGTTGCTGTGTGTGTGTGTGTGTGTGCGTGTGTGTGTGTGTGTGTGCGTGTGTGGTGCCGAGTGAGTCTCTGCTCATTTGGTTCTTAAATGAACTCTGAATGAAGAAGCTCCTCGGAGGATGAGCAACACGCACGCAGCAGGAAGACGCGTCAATTAGCAGCAGCTCGGTTTACGCTGGCTTCCATTAACTGAAGCCATTTTTTAATTTTTTTTATTTTTTTGTACGTGAATGAAGCATGTTGTCATGTTGTGGATTCTGTCTGACGCACACAGCAGAGTCAAACTCAAGTTTCAAGTCAAATCAAAGAATTAATGAGAATTTGTAGCCTGCAGGGTTTTTTTTTCCTGATAAACAGAAATTTATGACAATTCATGAAACAGCGTACTAAATGATGAACGTTTCATCTCAGTGGGTGTCGTTGCCGTGGTGATGTATTAACCAGTTTGCATGCAAATCAGTTTTCATACCTGCATAAATCCACACCATGATACAGGTACATATACATTTATTTACTTATTTTCCTAAATAAAGTCCTGACTTTAATAACATCACGACATATTTGACCTGTCAACAAAGTGTCACCATGTATGAACACGTTCTCTCACCTTCTCTCCGGTTCAGCTTAGCGAAGCCCGACGCGTGGCTGCCGGACAGCTGGGAGGAGCTCCTGAAGGACGCAGCCAGCAGATTGGACACCAGCGGGCTGTGACACGCGTCTGCCAATCACAGAGGAGGAGAGACGTGGTTAGCAGGGGACGGGACGTCAGCGCCGCTGGAGCGTTCAGGTGATGTGTAAAATGTCACTGGGTGACTTTAGATGAATAAATCTGTTTAGATGTGATTTAATCAGATTTGGCTTCTGGTGCTTTCAATGTTCTGCCCATTAAAGGGAGCGTACGCAGAAACTTTGTGTCTCTGGTGTCTCTTTCAAAGGACCTTGATTTTTATCTCGCTGATCGTTCATCGCCGTGCATTGTTTGGCGACCTGTTCATCAGTTAGTGCCACAATAACACCCATTAATACAACTTCCTTAGCTTCAGAATCATTACTCTGTGTGTGTGTGTGTGTGTGTGGGTGGGGGGGGCATCCATTATGTTTTCACCCAGAAATAATGTTTCAAGCCTTTAAAGCAGTTTGGTGCAGAGAGATGCAGAGATCAAAGTTTTCTTTATCATCACTGGGCGGTGTCATCCGGCAGTTTCACAGCTTTCATGAAGGATTCATTAATCAATCCGAACCCCCCCCTTCCCCCCCCACCCTCTAATATTTGTAAGTGCTTTTTTCTCCAGCTGGCTTTAACATCAACTGTGCATCTCATTAAAACATGAGTGGGTGGAACTGTATATCTATCTATAGATAGATAGATAGATAGATAGATAGATAGATAGCACAGAATAGAATGGTGCACGTTGTCTACATTATGGTGATTTAGACGTCACACAGTGAGTGATATTCAGAGCGAACACCGAGCGAAGCCCTCTGGCCACGCTCGGGGGGGGGGGGGGGGGGGGGGGGGGGGGGGGGGGGGGGGGGGCGCCCCGGGGGGGGGGGGGGGGGGGGGGATATGAGGGAACGTCCACCTGCTGCATGCAGAGATCGCACAACAAATATCAAGGAAGGGAATTGTGTGTGATTAAGATCACGGCAGCTGTGGAAGCATCAGCATCGACAATTAGGACGTGAACGAGGCCTCTCGCCCATCAAGGTCTCTGGATCCCAGGAGGACGCACACAGCACGTGTTGTGTTGTGTTGTGTTGTGTTGTGTTGTGTTGTGTTGTGTTGTGTTGTGTTGTGTTGTGTTGTGCTGAATGTCATTTGTTCACATTGTTGTGAAACAACATAATGAACACATCTCATGTTAGCATGAGATGTGTTCATTATTTCACAAATGCACATAAGAGGGTTTTTTAACGGCTTTAGCTATATATATGTGTGTGTGTGTGTGTGTGTGTGTGCGTGTGTGTGTGTGTGTGTGTGTGTGTGTATAGTAGCAAATTGAAATGAATTAATAAATGAATTAATAATCTGAGACAGTACATCTACAGCAGATGTGCACAATTATGATTTGAATTGGGTTCGGACAGGTCTCCCTCCCTCCCTGACCCTGACCCTGACCCTGACCCTGACCCTGACCCTGACCCTGACCCTGACCCTGTGTATGGTGGACATCACTGACGTAATTTAGGTGACGGGCATTGGACAGTAAACACTTTCTGTTCAACCACCTCATAGAGACAAGTCAAAGTATCAGGCGACTCAGATTTTCACTTTTCTTCTAATCTGAAATAAAGTTCAAACCTTTTACTTTAGATTCGTTTTCACGACCACACCATGTTCACCTCCTCAAACCGCCTGTGTTCTGACACCATCATGTATACTGTGTGGAACAGGCAGTGGAGTGAAAGCCCAGCGACAGCTGCAGAGCTGGACAGGTTACAGAGCGTGGCCCATGACGAGAAACTTTAATCAACGACCTGGCAGGAAAAACACAATGAACGTTTCTGCCCTTGTTTTCATATGCTGCTTCTCATTCCAACATTTTCCTTTCATTACTGTAATAAAAATAATTAAAAAAAAATAACTTTGTGCCCTTGAACGTTTCAAAATGATAATAGTAATAATAATAAAAATCAGAGGACTGACTGAGAAACATTGATGCAAAGCAGTTTGTCTGTTATCATAAAGAGATTTTTCATTAAAAAAAACTGCATCCACCTCATTATTATCTCCAAACAGTTGGTAGCAGCTCGTTAATGCTATGAATATATATGAATATAGGAAAGATAATAACAATAACAAAGGCTCAGAATAAAAGGGCTCATCAGCAGGAGAACACAAATGAACTCGTTTGTTTAACACTGGGTGGTAAATCGTTCCAACACGAGAGCAACAACAACAACAACAACAACAACAACAACAACAACAACTGCTCCTCTTCACCTGTGGCCGTTTGCATCTGCTCTTTGCACAAGCCAGGTTCTTGTGCCAAACCCCATCCAGTGCACGCATTTAGCCTCCACTGGTGCTGCAGTGCCTGAATTATACATAAACAGCAACAAAGGTGTGTGTGTGCACGCGCACGTGTGTGTGTGTGTCTGTGTGTGTGTGTGTGTGTGTGTGTGTGTGTGAGCCTTTTACTGCCAACCCCACTGCTGCATTCCCTCAAAAGGAAAAACCTCAAAACACCTGTTGTGAAGTTCAGTCATCAGCATCTCCTTCTTCTTCTGCCGTCTTCTATTCGTTTAGGTTATTTAAACAATGATTCTGCTCAATCAGCACTTCTGAGGTTAGCGGGGTGGGGGGAAGACTTCTAACGTACTGTTTCAAATACTGTACAAACAAACAAACAAACAAACAACAAATAAATACATGTTTAAAATGACGACAGAAAAAAAACAACTGACCTGCAGGTTTATGATCTTTGTTATATTATATTGTTATATTGTTATATTGTTATATTGTTATATTGTTATATTGTTATAATGTTATATTGTTATATTGTCATGTTGTTATATTGTCATGATGTTATATTGTTATATTGTTATGTTGTTATATTGTTATATTGTCATGTTGTTATATTGTCATATTGTTATGTTGTTATATTGTTATATTGTTATATTGTTATATTGTTATATTGTTATATTGTTATATTGTTATGTTGTTATATTGTTATATTGTCATGTTGTTATATTGTCATATTGTTATGTTTTTATATTGTTATATTGTCATGTTGTTATATTGTTATATTGTTATATTGTTATATTGTTATATTGTCATGTTGTTATGCTGTCATGAGCGTGCGGAGCCGTTATGCAGCTTCTGGCTGTAGTTTGTGTAACAGTGTGTTATGCAGCTTCTGGCTGTAGTTTGTGTAACAGTGTGTTTAAGATCAGCACTAACGCTTCTATAAATATGCAACGCGTTGCTCATCCATAATTCACAACATTTGCTTCTGTTGGGCAGAAAAGAGATTAACATGGATGAAGTGACAGTGAAGCAGGCGTTTACTGCGTAATAATCATTTATGTTCATGGTTCCTCCTCCTGTGTGTGACGTGAGGGATTCATTTGGACACAGACATGTTTGTCAGTGTGTAACTTCACAGCCGTGACATTACAGTCATTAGATTCCTCGTTGATCTCTGTTGGCGTCGACCGTGGCGTTCAGTGTCAGCTACGGTCTTTAATGCCAGTGGGTATCACTCGACTGAACAGCTGGTCATTTTACAGTTGAAAGAAATGTGGCTGATTGTGAACGCATCACGTTTTCCCTCTGTTAAACAACAAGTCGTTCAAACGTGCTGGTGGAAAATATTAGGGGGGGGGATAGATTCATTAATCAAAACTTCATTTAAAAGAGAAGATTTCAGAGGGAGAAGAAACGTTCCTCTCGTCTTCATTATCGTTTTTTTCTTTCTCTTCTTCTCGTCATTATCTTCTCTTTCTGTCCTTCATCGTCATTAACATCGGATCCATCATCACCACGTTATTAAAATCTATTTTTCCCCCCTTATCTTATCTCTGTCCTCTTTATTTATATCTCCATCACATTCGCTGTCGTCAACATCTTCCTCTGAGTCGACTCTTACTCATGTTGTTCTCCGTCATCCTTGCTGTTTTTGTTTTCACTGCCATCATCATATCCATCGTGTTCTACTCCATTTTTGTCACTAAGATCATAATATCATCTTCATCATCATCATCATGTTCTCATTCATCACGTCCTCCGCCCACTTCTTATCATTAACCGACTTCATCATTATAGCATCATCTTTTTTTCATGATCATCTTCATGTTCACGCTCATTATTATCATCGTATTCTGCTCCTTCTACGTTATCAGCATCATAATCATCTTCACCACCATCACCTCATTCCTCTGGCGAGAATCTATTACAAGAGGAGTGAATTTACATTTTTTAAAAAAAAAAAAAAAAAAGAAGATTTGATAGAACTTTAAAACTAAATTCATAACGATCAGCGTTGCTTCGTTTGGTCCAGTATGGACCACGGCGAGTGATGGAGCGTCCTGACCTCAGCAGCGTTTGACAGATCTTTGAACAAACCACAAGTCATTTAATGTAATGACAGCGGCGCGTGATGAATGCGTGTGCGTGTCAGATCTCCAGTGAGGCTGGACCTCAGCAAATATCGATGCATCACTAAGTCAGACGGATGAACTGCCGGCTTCAGTCTGTTACATCACTCAGCCACTTGTCCCTGCGCTCATACGTCTCCGTCCCTGAGTGATGGCGAGACGTTTGCCCTGATGGCCTCTGCTGCCATCATCTATAGCTACGACTTCATCAGGACCAAGCCGTGGCTCCCATTTCCACAAATGACAGTTACAGAAGAAACCTGAGAGGAGGCGCCGTCCCCTCAGCTTCATGTCAGCGAGACGGTGAGATGTTAAAGGGATGATGCACGATGCATGTGTGTTTACATACCCGTCAACGCCTTCCACATCACTCCCACGTCTTCCTCCAGCTCAGTCGCCATAGTGACCAAGTTCTACATTTCATCCTATTTAAGGTATAAGTTATGTGACGTCACGCTGTGAGGACGGAAATGTCATGTTCAAGAATCCTGCGTGGGTTGACGGACAGAACACAGGACGTGGTGTGGGAACGCTCAGAACACCAACCTATCCCACAGACTCACAACCATCGATTTCTTCTCTGATATTTATTTATTTATTTATTTATTTATTTATTTACTCCTCAAGCTGAAGTATGAATCGCAGAAAACATCATCTGAGTAGGGGTGTGTGGGGTGGGTGTGTGTGTGTGGGTGGGGGGGGGGGGGCGCTGTGCTCTGCAGGGGGGGGGGGGGGGGGGGGGGGGGGGGGGGGGGGGGGGGGGCGCTGTGCTCTGCAGAAGAAAACAACCTCCATAATTGGCACAAACCTCTGAACACTCTTTTTTATCCATCTATACTCATGCATTGCTCCCTTCATAGTCTCCATCACATGATCCACTCGGATTTCTGTTCAACGTTACAAAAATGTCAGATTAGCATGAACGAATGACGCCGTTCTTCTTGACACGAGCCAAACGTCGTGAAGCTTTATAAAATGTTATCTCAAATTATCGCAAAGGGGTAAAAAAAACTCTCCTAACTCTGTGGAGCGTCTCTTATTTTGACATTTTAATATCTGCGTCTGATCAATGATAAATGAAATATATCATGGAAGAATTTAAACCTCAGTCAGTGACGTGTTGTCGTCCTGAAACAGTGTGTTTGTATACGATAACTTTCAGGTCCACTTTGTTGCTATGGAGAGAAAACACGCTCCTTAAAACCGAAAATAAAATTCTTCTATTACTCGAGTCTTTTGCTGAATAGTCAAACACACCACAGTCGACAGACATCATCCATCATCCACCAACAGCTCCCCCCTCTGGACGCCTCTGGGACCGAGCAGCGCCACCTCTCTGTCCAGATGCAGCGTCAGCCGACTAATTAGCTTTAACTTGACCACTGCGCTCCTGCTGAGTGCGAGTGGTGAGTCATCTGTTATCTGAACACTACAAGTCACTAACTGCACACACACACACACACACACACGCACACACACACACACACACACACTGCAGCCTAATGACAAATAGTACCTCAGTGTCTGCGTACAAATGCACATTTATCTGTTTGTCTGTGTGTGTGTGTGTGTGTGTGCGTGTGTGTGTGTGTGTGTGTGTGTCGGTTGTACAGTCTGTGTCAGACGCAAACATGTTTACATGTGGGAGGTCATGGTAAGGAAGCCAATCTAGTGTCAAAACAAATCCATCAACAACTGCTGAAAATAACTGCTGAGTAAGCAGTTATTTTTTTAAAACCGGTGTGCAACTGCAAATGATGGAAACTCTTCTTTTCCTGTCTGGAGGATTCGTGATGGAGGAACTCTGTGCTGTTCATGTCAAACATGTCAGCTGTCACATGTCGGCCTCCTCCGCCCACAGCTACTGCAAACACACACACACACACACACACACACACACGCACACACACGTCTGGCCATATATTGACTAATCGTTGGAGTCAGTACTGTACGTATCCGTGGCAGTGGCTCAGTGTTTGCAGAGAGGTCTGGGGCCGTGCAGATGATGAAGTGGATGATGTTGTGTATATTCAACCTATTGATCGATGAGATAACAGCAGCATTTCTCTTCTCTATTGCTTCTGGTTTCTGATGGACGCTCTGCTGAGTCCGACCCGATTCCTTCAGGGTCATGAAATCTTTATCTCCGTCATTCTTTCATACTCTATAAAGTCAGAGTGTCTCTCTTTCTCTCTCTCTCTCTCTCTCTCAGCAGCTGCTGGCTGCCAGGGGAAATATAAACCTGATGTGGTAATATACCATTTATTGGTCCCGACTGTGCTCACTCTGAAATAATCCTTCAGCTTGTTTTCGCCGATGTTTAATTCGTTTAATTTTGCTTATTCAAAATGTCGTTAAATGCAGCGCCAGTCTAACGCCAAGTCAACATTCGGCCCCTGACACCCACCCCCGTTAACGAACGGGCCATTATGGTTTTTGATATTGTTTTTTAAAAAAAAAAAAAATTCATGTAAAAATAAATAAATAAATAATACATTTGCACGGTCATGTGAAATACAAAATCCAGGTGACAGCACCGTTAGTCTTTAAAAACTAAATCAGGAAACATCTATCTAGGAAAAACTTCTCGAATGATAACACAACAAGGAAATCAGTGCATATCAACATATCTGCATGTGCAAGAATCACAAATGCCTTTTCGCATAGTTATCATCCATTCATTCATGGACGACACTTTCCTGCTGCAGACGGTGAATGAGTTTCACTTTGGCTGCAAAGTGAGCAGAGGGACATTCTCTCAGCACTCACCTCCTCCCGTTTCCCTGCACCAGCTGGAAAGTACCAGGACCGTCGCCGCGGCGACGATCTGTGGAATAATCCGCTGGACTTTTCCACTCCAGAGATCCATGATGGAGTTGAGGGCTGCTGCAGAAAAGTAAAGGAGGGTCGACGGTCCACCTCTCCTCCCCTCTCTTCTCCTCTTAGCTCCACTCCTCCACCTCCTCCTCCTCTACCTCCTCCTCCACACTCTCACACTCTCCGGATCCCGGAGGAATTTTTCACTTGTGGGTCGGCAGCGTCCGACTGGATCCTCGGCGATGACGGCAGAGCAGTGAGGTTTGTCTGCTCTCTGTTTGTCTGCTCTCTGCAGAGTGAGGGGAGAGGATGGAGAGAGCGAGGGGATGGAGAGAGAGCGAGAGAGAGAGAGAGAGAGGAGGAGACTTCAGTGAAAGGTTCTTTAGTCATCAAAAGCACTGGAATCTTCAGCTGGAAAACCCACTGCTGATGTTTGGGACAGAGGCGTCTCAGGTGCCATTAGACCCTGAGACAGTCTGTTTGTCATCACCTGATCCAGCTGTTCAGCTCCAGTGGTCCCAGGAGGGACCCCTGCACACTACCAGCTTAGTCACAGCGATGGGTCGATGGAACACAGAGGATTTAAAGTGACTATGATAAAAGTTCATTATGAAGTATATTCGGCATTATTTTCCACATGTAGAACGTAGAGTTAATAAGATTTTCATTTCCTTTATTTGACTTGGTAAAAAAAAAGAGATTGAAATCTCTTTGTAAAGCAGAAAATATCTCTGCAACGGCAACGGACATTCAATAAACCTGATTCAATCTCATGCGTTTGAAATATGTTCTACCTGACAGTATATGCAGGAATTTGATCAAAACATTTTTTTAAAATAATTAATTGACATTATGTATCAACGTGTGGTCAAAAATATTGTGATGAAAAACGAAACTAAATTGTTGCGCGCACGTCACATTACAGGGACTAACGTCTTCCATGATCACACACAAGTATGTGTGTGTGCGTGTGTGTGTGTGCGTGTGTGCAGGTTTGAAAGTGCAACACAATTGAAATTGATCTGCCATTTGAAAACAACCACACGAGGTGAGAGAGGTCATTTCTCTGCCTGAATCGGTTTTGAAGGCCATGATGTCTGATATCTTTTTATCCCGATCATCACAGCTCATATTCATGTGTGACTGCGTTAGCTGTATCTGCTGAGACGACGTTAGATCCACAGTGATGTGGGCAGCATGTGAATGAGGGAGGCCAGTGAGTGCAGCTCCGGCTGACCTCCACGCAGACGAGTGCTGCCGGCGTCGCACCGCGACTTTTAGTTTGAGTCACTGAAACACTGAGAGAGAGAGAGAGAGAGAGAGAGAGAGAGAGAACAACGTCCATTTCAAAGCGGTTTCCGTCAGATCACTGTAGAATCACTGCAGATTAACAGCTCAGCCGACAGTGGCTGTTTGCAATGACAACATTTGCTCTGCAAAGTGAATCAACACATTCACTATCTAAACACTGTTTAGTGAAACAGCCGAGTTGTGTCGCACGAAAAAACAAAAAAACAAAAAGTTAATCCATCCCAGGTCTCACCTCTAATGAAACACGACCAGGTACGTGGACCAAAAAAAAAAAAAAAGAATAAATCAAAATCAAAATGCACAAACATGACTTCAGTGATGTTTGTAAGTGACACACATATATATTTTAATTATGAATTATTATTAATTATTTAATTATTTAAACGTGTGCGAGGATAGCAGGTCAGCATAATTAACCCTGAACCCCGGTGATGCCATATGTGGCTACGGAGAAGAACTTTACACGTTCAGAGATTGCACTTCTGCTTCCAGGGATCCAGAAATGAAAGTCCGTTATTCCCGTGTTTAATGCTCCGTCACCTGTGGGTCAATAGGTCACTGAAATAAAGGTGGTGAGGCGAAGGCTCCTTCATCGACACTTTGCTTTGACTTTGCTGCGTTTGAGTTTTAGCAGACGACAAAGACGCGTGTGTCGTTTTTCAGAGCGACAACTGTTTTTGCTTTGTGCGTCTTTTTTTTTTTTTGGTTTTTTGGTCACTTAGCTTGGCAGCTGTGTTGGAGCCCCCGCTGCAGCCTCCTGCCAGGCCTCGTTTTGTATAACTCATTTTTATTTTGCATACCAAACAAAGCCAGCCAATGACTGATGCACTCCCACTCTGCTTTATATTCACGACACCTGCTGGGGCTGTGTCGGGCTTCTGGCTCCGGCCAGAGAGCTGGTCGGGTATTAAAAAAAAAACAAAAAAACAGAAGAAACGGTTGAGGTTTGTTAAAGAGATGAGTTGTGGTGGGTTCAAGTTGTGGAAAGGGGAAAAAGAGATGTGTAGAAGTGGGGTCTCTCAGCCGAGTCGGCGGTTAGGGACGAAATCATCCAATGGACGACAGTGTGGTGCAAAGTGATGCACATCCTTACACAAACACTCTTTGTGGTAAGTCACGGTGGTCGGTTACTTCTGGAAGTGCTAAGCTTCTGGACAATTTAATTAGCTGTTAGCTTAGGAAAAATTTGTAATATGAGACGATTGAATTCATCTTTGTCGTTTTTTTTCCCCGTCTGTGTTTATCACAGTGATAAACTGACGTTTCGACTCGGTAATGGAGGTGAGATGCTGCTGTCCACCATGAATATGAATGAAAGATCATCGTGCAACATTTAGTCTGACTTGTTCCGGAGCGTTCCCTGCACAGTGCAGGCTGCTGTTGTTTACCAGGCTGCCTGAAGCTTTTCCCTTCCGGAAAACAACCTCCCCATGCAGTTTGGAAACTGCGCTGTTTTGTTTTTTGTTTTTCATTTAACTGCACAGCGTTCACCTCCTAAACAATATGAGAAACAGCAGAGCTCCTCTGCAAAACGACATCTGATTTATGTACAGCTTTGCCCGGTGCTGCTCGTTTGGCAGAAATGGCTTTGTTTCCTTTAACGAGTCCAGATTTTGCTCTTTTTTCCCCCTCTTATTGGCTACAACAATGAATAATAACGTTAGCAAACATCAATGAGAGGGAGAGATTCAGACTACTGCTCTCTACCTTTTTCAAAAATCCATTCATGAAAGCTCAAGAAGACATTACTGAAGGTGTCATTCATTTCTGAACTGCGTTGCAGGAGTTAGTACATCATGATGTTGCTGCACAACTTTCCAACTTTCCATAAATCTGTTTGCTTGTGTGGATGGTTATCATGCCAACAAGAGTTTCCTGAAATATAAGCTGTGGCTGCATTGTATCAAAGTGTTTTCTGGCTGTGAGTTGGAACGCTACATAAAGCAGAACCTAGTATCTAGTATAGTATCTAGTATCTATTAGGGCAGCAACCAATCATAATGATATGTTCTAAGTTTAGAGGGAGTGTAGAATCACAACCAGCTAATGACTAGTAACTAATGGTGGAAACAATTGCACAAGAAACACATTTGTGAAGATGAAGCCTTCATTTATGTCTAAATCTCACTCTCATAACGACTGAATGTCCGACTGCCTCGGCTGCTGATTGACCGCACTCACGTTTCCTTCCATGCTGATGACACCTGATTTTTTCTCAGTGACTGTTTCCTTGGTTGAGCTGCAGGGAGAATGGATGTGTGTCCTCTGGTGTTGTGTGCGGCTGTTTCTGACCTGGTCCTGCGGGGTATTGACGGTGTTGTGAAGTGTGACATTAGGTGCAGGTCTTTGCTCCAGGATGCCTCAAAGCCTTAACGATCCAGATGCACTGCTGACCCGACTACAGTGAGCGACGGGAGCCGCTCAGATGCAGCGTTGGTGTGTGACTATGATTAAAAATGTGAATAAAGTTACTCTGGGTTAAATTTATGGAGGCTGTAAAAATCTCTCTGCAGATGTCTCCTAACAGCATGTATCTCTGCTGCCTCGCAGCATCCAGCTGCTGACATATTCATCACAGAGACAGTGATAACCTCTGCTCTCCAGCCCTCTCACCATCCATATCCAGGCTTAACAAGTCTCTCTGTCTCTCTCTGTGTCGACGTCCCGCTTGTGTGTCGCTGTCGCTTCCAACATGAGTTTCTCCTCAACCAATCTCCTGCTGACAAGCAAACACTGATCTGAACAAACCTGTTTCCTTCTTTCATGAAGGTTAAAACGGAACGTCTTTTTCTTCCAGTTAAATTGTGTGAAATATTTTAGTAAACATATTAAAGATGCAGTACTAGTTATGCTGTGACAGGAAAACAATGTGATAAATACCAGGGAAGGTACATTTTCTACACTGAAAGGTCTGAAAAGCCCTTTGTTAAAAAATCAAATCAGAAATCACAAAACTACAAGCACTGCAAAATATTTTCTGTATAGACTCCAACCTGCAACCTATTAATGAACACGTTTATTTTTCCAATTTAACGCTTAATAGTGTAAAATCCTCTCTATAATAGCTCTGCAAATCCCAAATTAACAAACATGTTTTGTCGATCCAATGAACTAAAACTAATGAGATTCATACATTACATTTTCTTTTCCAGGCAAATTGTTTAGTTTATTGTCAATTGACAGAAAATAAAAGAAGTTCTTTCAGCCCAGATGTCCTTTAAAATCATTTTACCCCAGTGGTTGGTCGGTGAACGTGATTGGTCAAAAATAAAGGCTCCCACCTGAAAAGCGTTGTTAATCTATTATTTTGATCCTCGAAAGGCTGCACGGCTTCTTTTTTTCCCCTCATCTTTTTTAAATCAAACTCCACCATCAGGGATTAAAAGATCCATCACAATCAGTGGCGATGTGCACATTCAATCAGCAGCCGCTTTCAAATATCTACTGCCGGCAGTTTACTGGAGTGAACTGGCTGAGTGTGGATGTGACAAATGACTGGAGACTGCAGAGGATGGTAATGAAACTCTGTCTGCGTCAGTCGCTTCAGGTTCACGGGGTTAATAGGGTATTACTTGTACTGGCGAGTCATCTGCTGCAGAGGGTTGGAAGAAGCATAGGCAGGAGCAAGTGTGGGGGAGAGGAGCGGACAGAAAGAAGAAACGAGACGAAACATCTGTTTAAATGAATGCACTCGCTGTTTAGGTTGTTTTTCTTCCTCGGTGTAATTCAGACATTCACGGTAGCATGTGAATGAGAAGTGCGAGATACAAAGCAGTCGATACATTAGTGTCTGAGTGTAAAACAAAATCAGTGAAATAAGCTTTGTGGCTTTTTTTGGGCGAATTTGTGAGATGTAGTCGACACAACAAAACACAGACTTCACATTATTCGTGATGAGACTGTTGTTCTCGTTTCATCGCACTCAGCGAGTTTATCGGCAGAGCTGTCGATGGCATTTATGTCTGGGTTGAACTGCAATTAGCTGCTGTCTGTTAGCGCTACAGATCCTCTGTTGTGTTACTTCAAGGGAGACACACAATGATGTGTTTGTGTTCGATGTCTGGCTAAGCATGATGACAGCTCTCCACGTTTATAAGTGGCCTCTTCTCACAACAACAGCGTAATGATCAGATTCATGTCAGTGTGATTGACTGGAGCAGTTGTAAAGGCCAAATGATCCTGTAATTACACTGTGGTTCCACTAAAGGAGGGACACCAAATGACTCTGGTGTTGATATATTATGAACCGCTTTGTTAGCATGGGTTTTGTGTCCGTTACACCCCGAGGTTTCCATTAAGCTCATTCATGTTTTCCGTGTTTCCTGTTTTATTTTGGTACTCACCCTGGTCTCTTGTTTCAGACTCTTCACTTCCTGCCTCTGTCTGACCCGCCCTGATTGGTTTCACCTGTCCCTGTCCCTTTGTCTGTGTCAGTGTGTCAGAATGGTTTGGTGAAGACCTCTGCGGTCCTGTTATTAGACCGGACTTTCTTTCTTTTTCGACTCTGCTTTTCGCCGACTCCTTTGGAAACCTGGACTGAATTCTGTTGTCCTGGGTTTGGACCATTGCAGAATCTAAATTGACCCTAACCTAATGACCTAACCGGACTCTAACCATAGTTCTGGATGTGAGTGACTGGTTGGTTGTATCTTGTATATTGTAACTGTGACAGTCTATTTCCTAACCCCAAACCCAACACTGACCCCAACCCCTTGGATAAGAACCAGGTAATGGATGGATGGAAGAAGTTATTAAAGTCATTGTTGGCGATCATGGAGCACAATTTAGTATCAGATCGGTATTTTTTTCACAATGCACAAAGACCTTCTCGTTTGTTCCCTTTATTCAGACCAACAAACACCAAACCGACAATCCAGCCAAAGCGTTTCTATTAATTCACTGTGTGAACTGATCCAAACACTGCCACACTCAGTTACTGTGACTGTGTGTGTGATGTTATGGCAGCAGTTGTGCGTGACACTTTGTCATTTTGTTGTGTTGCCGCTCGCTGTCGCGCTGAAGGTCGCGACGCGGACGATTTTTCATCTGTGCTGAAATTAATTTCAGCCACTGACTCTATCAGTGCCTCTCTCCGTCTGTCGCGCGGAGGAAGACGATAAATCAGATAAGTTAACTTTTCCTTTTGTCTGCGGGGGCAAAGACGTCTGCAGGAGAAGAAGTCAGAGTAAAAAAGCTACTTTTGCTCAACTGAGAAAAGGACGCTCGTGATTATTTTTTCCTGTGACCTCCGCGCTGAAGTGCTGAAGTGCTGTGCCAGAGTTTGAGTGGCTGGCTTGTTTCATTAATTAGTTTGGAGTCAAAATTTCAAAAGTTCCATCTGGACACATTCCAGATAACATCCGAATTCTAATTGTGTGAAATATTTTCTTTAGTCTTTTGCATTTGAGTGCAGGTAATAAGGCGCTTGTGTATGTTTGTGTCTGTACCACCTTTTCATTGTTTACCCATAGAGCTTTTAGCCTGAAGAGCAACTGGCTTAAGGTGCAGTTGTTG
Organism: Trinectes maculatus; assembly: GCA_016785345.1. Lineage (NCBI taxonomy): Eukaryota > Metazoa > Chordata > Actinopteri > Pleuronectiformes > Achiridae > Trinectes > Trinectes maculatus. The sequence goes on from JAFBJQ010003685.1 coordinate 582,122, forward strand.
AAACCTTTGAGGTTATGGGTTCCGTCCCTTTTCGGATTGTGGACGTTCAGCTTCAGTCCAGTGACCATATCACTGTTGTCCACATCCAGGCTGTGAAGGGTCCATCTTTACACATCAGCAAGGTTCCTGTATGAAAACTATTTTCGTCATACTTTTTTTGCTTATAAAGATTTAGTTTATCTGACATAAAACAAAAGGCAAACACAGAAGACCAAACTTTTTTCCCCAGACGTTGCCAACACTGAAGTATTAAATCATCAACAAAGCAAAACCTGTCCCTTCATGTTCATGTCATGATAATGAAAAAGCGGTGACAAAGCCAAAAGACGGCATTCAGTCCCGGCCAGGCAGCGAGCAGACTGGCTCATTTATTCCTGTGTCTTTTGTAAATTTGTCATTTGCTGCATTTCACTTTGTTGCTCATAAGCACCGATAAGGAAAATGGGAAAGTGAGGCCTGGATGTTTCCCAAGGTTTTAGAAATGATTTTCCCCGGCTGACATCCTTCACTTCCGGAGGTCTCACACGCTCGTCGCAAACATAAACAAAAAGACACAAATAAGGATAACGACTGACCTTGTTATGTCGTGAGCTTTTTTTTACTAAATTCAAACATTCATTAAAAAAATAAACAGGCCTGATTTCATAAACCTCTTTTTTATCTTTCCTCACTCGTTTGTTTTTCAATAAAATAATTTCGATTCATAATAATTTGACATTCGCTTGTTCGCTTTGTTTTTGTTATCTAACCACATAAACTGTACAAACTAATCAGCTGATTATAATTTATTCATTTTGAGTTGTTGCCTCCATCTACATGATTCAGGTCCTCTTATTTCTCTTTGTGATGTGTGTGTGTGTGTGTGTGTCCGTGTGTGTGTGTGTGAACGCGTAAACGTGCCTCGTTATCCACACTCACGTGTTCTCACCTGTCGTGAATCCACCTTAATTAGGTGACTGATAAAGTGTGAAGAGATTCACAGGTTGGTTCGATCTCACCTGCAACAACTGCTGCTGTTGGTTTTCTGTCATAACAATTCACAACATGTGATAAGTAACATAATTAACAGTTTGTTTCACAGTCAGGCTTTAACAGAAAAACTTTCCGCTCCACACTGCAGGTCTGATCCGGTTTCATTGGTTGGGTTTGGTAACGGCTGAGGTGTTAGGAGAAGCGTGGACTTGACGTCTGATGACTGAGGAGCGGTCGCAGGGTGAAGTGGGATTTCTCTCCACCTGCTTCTCCATATGCTCTGCATCTCACCGGCTTCCCCTGCCTTGTTTTTGGTCCCACTCGCATCTCGCTTTTTCCATCTGTCTCCTTTTGCTTTGTCTCACACAAACACACAAAGCTCAAGTAGCAGGAGGCATGAAAACGTGTGTGGTTGGAGATGGTTTCAGAAACCTGGAAGCTTCTGAAGATCTGGGAGACGAGTGTGTGTTATTTTGTGTCGTTAAAGAGCTGCAGTGGTTCAGCTGATACTGATGCTATCTGTGAGTCAACAGCGGTGCACTGTCAGGGTAACGGATGATTAGTAATTGTTGGGCTGGATCTCTAATAGCACTGTGTGATTGTATCGCACAGCGTTGGTCCACTCGCATTGATTTTCCTCACTCCCTAACAGCAACAGCAGCAACACACAACTTTGCATCACCTGTGTATACACTCATTGACACCGCCAACCTTATAATAACATCAGAAAATATATGTGTTGAACGATACTGGACCTCACCTTGTTTGCTTGTAAGTTACAACAACTAGTAACTCTGGTAACGCAGTAACATTGTGTTGTGAGTGATGTCGGGTTAGGTTGTTGGTTAACATGAACAAGAACGGACATGAATGATGTCATGTTGTAATGTTATTATATTATAACTGGTTGGATCCCCTGACATCCAGTCCGTCAGTCACGAACCTGAGCGTTACGACTAACACACATTGTGTGACCACGCACTGATCTGTGCAGAAACACCAGGACAATTATTGAAAACAAACACAACTACAAACACAAACGGCTGCGTGCTGCCAAAGACGTAAAGAGATGCCAAAGCGCTGACAGATGCAAAATAACACCATGAGGAAAATGAAAATCTGATTCTACAGGTCTGGATGATGGGTTCTTAAAATTCATGTGTTTACACTCTGCATCCATGAACTCACTGCCCCCAGGGGGCTCCTGCTTCCTCATTAAATCCAATATTTCCTCTTTCTGTTTGATTACGTGGGCAGGAAAAGTTTCATTGTGCATGTTTCCACTCTGTAGTGTTGTTGTCGCTGGGTGCCAGGTAGTGAGCCAAAGGAAAACAAGGCATATGGGTTTGTACGTCGCCTCTGCCAGCGCTCATCACACAGCACAGGCATGAGCCCGAGACCATAAATACCCTAATCCCACTAGTGTCAGCCTGGTTGTAGGACGCTTTGGCCTGGATCCTGTCTGCGTGTGTGTGTGTGGGTGTGTGTGTGTGTGGGTGGGTGTGTTGGCGGGTGCCATGTAAATCTGTCTGGAACAATAGTTCGTCATCGGTTTGTTAAAATGATCAAATCTCATCTCGTTTCTTCTAAAAGAGTTTTTTTTTGTTGTTGTTTTTTTTAAAAAGAAAAACATTAAAGCCAATAAAATGATGGTAAAGGCTGCTGTTATATGGCCAATCATATCAGGAGATATGCTGCTGTTTGGTTAGTTATTTTATCTTCTAATTAATAATAATAATAATAATAATAATAATAATGTAATTTAATAATAATAATTTTATAATAATAATTTTATAATAATAATAATAATAATTTGCCTAGTAACAATTTTAACCGATTTTAACAGATAATAATAATAATTACACCATCACCCAAACCAGTTACAGTATAAAAGCGTATTGTGATTTTGGGTCACTGAATAAAAAGAGTTTGCTGAACTCTCTGAAGTCATTATGAATTCTTTATTCTGAGCAGCTTAGCGTCTCACAGGCATAAATCACCTCTGGCCTCTGCACTAAGCCTGAATGGTCTGAATGGGAGCGATTCATGTTTTCTGGTTAAATCCCACTCATGGAGGTGAAGTTTATTAAAGAGGATTTAAAGCTCAGAGGAGCAGAGGAGTCTTGGTCGAGTCTATAGGTGGAGTCTCAGCAGGGGTCAAAACCATCATTTCCCCTTTACATCTCCTTTTATATTCAGTTATTGTCTTCAACGTAGGTTTCAGGAGGGTTTGAACAATGCTGGTGGTGCGAGGGCATGAATGGGCGGGTGAGTGGGGTTAAACAGGTTAATGAAGGTGATGTGAAGACCTGGAGAGACGAGCTGAAAGAGAGTGTCTTCAGGAATAATAGAGGAAATCTCTCTCACTCTGAGAGTCGTGCATTCGCTCTTCTGTTCTCGCTGGCGCTCTTATCGCTGCTGTGACAAACGCCATTTTTGAAACTTTAACTTACAAGTCACATAGAGAATAGATAGACATAGATGTTTATAGATGCTTATATATGTCTATATGAAGGATAAATACTACAATATTGACAACATAAGACTGTGTCTGAATGTAAATGACCTGAGTGTATACAACAGTGTTTGGGCTCAGGCACTGCAAATACATGGAATGTATAAAATGTGTAAATAAAACAACAACAACAACAACAACAAAAAACAGATACTAGATGCTTTATGCTAATCTGCTGTAATGTCTAATTAACATGTGTCCTTGGTGGAGACAGAGACCTCTGGTGCCTGGTGGTTGTAAAGTGTATAACACATGCTGACAGTGGTTGTGGGTCAGTTAAGCTATGTTTTCGTCAGATGCCTTCACGAATTCGTTTCTCTGCTCTCCTCTGTTGTTTTCTCTATCGTCATGTTGTCAGTGTTGTCTCTGGTTCTGTGAAGGTTTCCAGTGATGATGGAGTGATGGAGTCCTGTCCTCGTGCTTGGCCTGTGGGGGAAATCTGCTTATCTGGCCACTAAATGACCACTAATGTCATTCCATCGGCAGATTGGCCTTTCTGGCTAAAAACTCATTAACGTGGGGAATGTGCTATTCCACCGTCACTCATCGAGCCAAAATGTCACAGAAAATTGGCACCTTTGCTCCCGGGTGCGGTGAGAATTCACATGAGCCGCCGAACGGTTCAGTACCTACAGAAATGTTGCATGTGTGCGAGACATTTTCCTGATTTCAAATCTTCATGCTTCAATTAGCAGCAAAATCGGAAAAATCCCAACATTATTCCCTTAACGTTCTCATTTACTTCTCTGCTCTGTTTCAGTCTGATGAAAGATTGAAGTAAATAAAACAAAAATGTTTGGGCCCATTCTGTTAATTGAGTCCATAAATGGGGCGGAACAGTCCATAAATACAGACCAGTGCGTCCCAGGAGGTTTTATTCAGCTGGTGCTGCCGTGGTCGTCCTCACACCTCACACTGTTTCAGCCGGAGCTGAGAGCTGAGTGCTGAGCCGACCCCGCACTCACTCACACCTATCTTAATGGAGATCTCTCTCTGAGACCCAATCTCATCACTCTGGCAGTGAATGCCACCTGAAAACAGAAGATGCTGAGAGTTAATGCCCGGTCGCACAAAGGTTCAGTGTTTTACTGAGTGGCTCTAAGGTCCATCGATTTCATGTTGTCCTCAGTGAAACTGAACCTTGTGGGGAAATTAGCATCAGATTAACAAGAATCAAAAATTCAATTTGCTGTGTTATTAGTGTAATCGATTAAACAGATGTATTTGAATGTGGTATTTAAACGGAAATGACTGATATCACATTCCGACGAGGCTCCTTTGCGTTGGGAATTAGAGGTTTGCTCCTCGGGGGCCTGATGAATAAAATCACTCATGAACGGTTAATTAGAAAACTTGATTGAACGCCGAGTGAAATTTTCAGAAATACATCAATAGCTGTAATCACTGGTGTGTGACAGCGACAAGGGCGCAACGTGAAATCCTGAGTCCAATTCAACAGTTCACTGTTAATGACATCAACACAGAATTAGTCAACACACTGACGTCTCAGAAATTACAAAAAAAACCCACATTGCATGTAGTATATTCATGTTTTTTTATTTTTTCAAACACACAAGTACTGTGCATGCCCCCCCCCCCCCCACCCCCCTGATCACGTTGCATGGAATATGAATGTGTAGTTTTACGAATGACGTAATCCAGCTCTGACAAAATACGTTTTGTCTGTGGTGATGTCTCACTTCCTCCATGTCCTCAGACTCTCCCTCACCACACATCAGGGCACGAGACCCTGCGAGACCCCTCGTAGATCACATCACAGTGAGACGTCAGCGCTGTTAAAAAAAAAAAACAGCTGCCTCCAAACTGCGTCTCGTTTCAGAGTACCATCGATTTCATGTTGTCCTCAGTGAAACTGAACCTTGTGGGGAAATTAGCATCAGATTAACAAGAATCAAAAATTCAATTTGCTGTGTTATTAGTGTAATCGATTAAACAGATGTATTTGAATGTGGTATTTAAACGGAAATGACTGATATCACATTCCGACGAGGCTCCTTTGCGTTGGGAATTAGAGGTTTGCTCCTCGGGGGCCTGATGAATAAAATCACTCATGAACGGTTAATTAGAAAACTTGATTGAACGCCGAGTGAAATTTTCGGAAATACATCAATAGCTGTAATCACTGGTGTGTGACAGCGACAAGGGCGCAACGTGAAATCCTGAGTCCAATTCAACAGTTCACTGTTAATAACATCGACACAGAATTAGTCAACACACTGACGTCTCAGAAATCACGCACACACAAAAAAAAACATTGCATGTAGTATATTCATGTTTTTTTATTTTTTCAAACACACACGTACTGTGCATGCCCCCCCCCCCCACTCCCATCAACCCCCCCCCCCCCCGATCACTTTGCATGGAATATGTATGTGTAGTTTTACGAATGACATAATCCAGCTCTGACAAAATACGTTTTGTCTTTGGTGATGTCTCTCTTCCTCCATGTCCTCAGACTCTCCCTCACCACACATCAGGGCACGAGACCCTGCGAGACCCCTCGTAGATCACATCACAGTGAGACGTCAGCGCTGTTAAAAAAAAAAAAACAGCTGCCTCCAAACTCCGTCTCGTTTCAGAGTAAAACAGGTCACTGCTCAGCTGGAAGTTTCAGTGCCCTGGAAAACTGTAAGACCACAACAACATGCTTAGACACACAGACGGATGGATGGATGGATGGATGGATAGATAGATAGATAGATAGATAGATAGATAGATAGATAGATAGATAGATAGATAGATAGATAGATAGATAGATAGATAGATAGATAGATAATTTCATATACACCGTTATATACATTTATACACATAACCCTGTTACTGCAATTTGCGTGATACATTTTTTTGTACTGCAGCTGTGTTTAACTTCAATGATTTTTCATGATGTAAATACTACATTCCATTTTCTATACTATGAACCTGTCAACATTCCGTCATTTTATTTTATTGTCTTTGTTTATTTGTGCTTTCTTTGAAACTTCTCGTCTGCAAATGTCACAGGAACAGCATCATAGCAACAGCAAACTTAAAAAAAACTAAAGGATTAAATATTTATTGGATATTTATATTTAATATTTATTATATTGACGATAAGAGCACTGTTTAGAATCAATATGTGGAATTGATGCTGTGGTCGTGAAACAGTGTTTGGAGTGCACCAATAATTAATATTATAACGATAGCTGAGACTGAGCCATAAAAAGACTGAGGTACGAGCTTTAGACTGTGGAGCTGTTACAATGTCTCTAACATCCACTACACACAATACACATCAAACACACACACATGTCATGAAGCATCAATGTTTTATTTGTTGTTCTCTCTTGTCGAAATCCCTCTCAGCTAAAGGCTTCGACACAACAAAGTGATGCAGTGTGTTGGTGTCAGACAGCCCATAATAAATTCATCTGAACAAAGCCTGAGTGCTCCTCTTGTTTCTGGACATGAGACAAACAGGGCGGTTTAGGAGGCTTCTGTTGGAGTAACCTTATATATAAAAAAAAAGGAACGAGTTTTAAACCACTGGAAAAAAACATAAAAAACTTTTGGAGTGAAGCAGAGTTGGATTTAAAAAGTTCACTGTCACTTTCCTGACCCGATCCATCAGGGTGGAATGGTGTTTGATGGAGTATTGACGGTTCAGCAGAAGCCAGAGGAACAATTTGACTCATCAATAACTATATGATCAGTGGGTATCCCACCTGGTGCACTGTGTGACATGATTTGTTAAAAACAGTGTGATGTCACCACTGATGGATCATGTGTGATGATAGAACTGATTTTGTTTTTGAATGCACATGGAATTGAATCAATACGAAACCGATTTACCGCTACGTCCCCATGTGTCTCTGTGTGGACTCGCTGTAACACACTCTAATTACACTGGAACCCTCAGCCCTCCGCACAAACAGCAGGTGCATTCATCATATTTTTTTCCTACACGCATTTTAATAAAACATCAAGACACGGATCGAATCTGACCTGAGGTTCACTGGCTGGCTGCTGAGTCAGCTGCTGTGTCTGTCAGTCTCGTTTTTCCTATTTTTTTTTTTATGATGGACCTCGGCTGTTTCTCTGCTTTTAGAAGAAACTCGCTGCTTTCGGTCTTTTTCATGACTCTTACACGATTGTTGCTTCAACGGGTCTTTTAACACTATAAAACTGTATAAAACTATAAAACTGTATAAAACTATAAAACTGTATAAAATGTCTGACTGGGACAAAACCACTCACTGAACTGTTACTGTGTTAAAACTACAAGACATTGCCATTTTTGAAAATAGTTTTTTGTCGTGTCAGTCGCACATACAGGAGCAGTCAAGATGTGTAGTGGTCAATCTGAGAAAAACAAACACAAACAAGGGATCAGAGCAAAGAGGGAAAGTCAAAGCATCAATCTGTCTCCCCAACATCAAAAATATATTTCCATTTTATGGAAAAACCATCTCCTCCGTTCCTGCCACCATGAATTTGGCTGTTTACTAATTTGGCTATGTCTGAAGCCAGTGACCTCCAAGAGGTCAGTCCACTCCAGGTTGGAAAACTGCAATCAATATGAGCTTTGTTGCTCATGCTGGGAGTCAAATGACCTTTGACCTGGACTAATACAGGAGGAAAAAAAACGAAGAAGACACATTTGAATGTGAGTTTGAACCTACATCTATAGTTACATCGCAACATGAATGAGGCCAAACTGTACAGAGATGTCTGTGTCCCTGAGGGTAAAGAGGCAACACACACACACATCAGTTCTGCGCCAAGTGTGTGTGTGTGTGTGTGATAGATTGATGGATTATGTTGCCAAAGTGCAGAGATCTGTGACAATAAATTGCTACATGTTGCTATCAGGGAGCTGCCGTGTTGCTCGCCACTTGGCTCGTTTCCCCTCAGCATCACTCGTAGGCCAACAAAGACACAAAGTTACATACCTACAGTATGTAACTTTGTTTGTGTGTGATGGAAGCAGAGTAAACATGAATCCAGGAAGTGTATGATACATTGCGTTGCATTTTTCCGAACTACAGTAGATGTCTCGACCGTCTGGATTATATGTTTGGAGGCAACTGAGATTTGAATAAATGAATAAGGAGCTATGTAAAGTAGCGCCATGGTAACCGGTGGTACTGTGGTATCCAGACAGCACAGTGGAGGCTGAGCTTCACATTCACAGTCCTGTCTGTCTGAAACCACTGCAACTCTCCATTATACATAACTGTGACCTTCTCCTGACCAGAACGATCTGGCTGCCGCAGTGAAGTCGTATAACCTACTATTCCTCTCTGAGTGTGTGTGTGTGTGTGTGTGTGTGTGTGTGCGCAGTCAGCTGCTCCTCTCCTGGAGTAAAATAATTGAATTATTAATTAACGGTCACTCGAGGGGGAAACCTCATCCCACTGCCGAGTCCCATTACAGCCACACTGGAGAGCCGGACTCACATCAGTAAGAAGACCACATCCAAACGCACAACAGGGAGGCTCAGTGTTTGTGGGCATAGATTTTGTTTTTGTCTTGATTGCTTCATTTAGTGATTTGAAAAAAAAAAAAAGCTTCAGAGTTGTTGTCATTGTTATCAAGTATTCTGCTCGTTTACTTGCTGGCTGTTTGCGTTATTTAGATTTCAGGTTGCGTGGTGTTTTGTCAGCTCTCACTACGTGCACATCAGCTGTTCTGCTGTTTGCGCAACAACAGCCATGTTAGCTGAAGATTAAGACCCGGGTCCTGTTCAAACACGGGGCCCAGTGTGTAGTGTGACGCAAAGAACAAACCAGAATTAATCACCCAGTACACACCGTGTGTGTATACATACACACAGTGTATACACACAGTGTATGACAACAGCTGTCACATATAATCAGACCCACTGATTCGCCGGCCTTGTTAAGAATTTAAAAAAGGCTGGTTTATATGCAGGGGGCAGAGATGTTTTCACTCGGAATATCAACCATCTTCAAAAATTGTTCATTTCCCACAAACATTTTGACTGCAATTTGTAGCGATTATTGTCTTTTTCTCCACGATGAATTTTCAGACGCACACAGACTCACCAGGGGAGTTTTGCAGCAAACTGTAATTATACACTCTGGTTGTGCACAGCATTAATGCGCAGTGTTTAACGCCTGTGTGTCTTGCTGTTGTTAGCGTGTCCCTTTACGGTGACTTTTCACCTATGTATCAGCGCATTATGTAATACATAGGTTTCTTTTATACATTTCAAATACATATTGTTTAGTTTTAATTTTTTTATTGATCAGTTTTTATACTTTTCATAAACTCATTAAGATCTGTTTCCACTGACTGAGGTCACCAGTGCTTTCAGTGATACATCTTGTTATCGTAATAATCTTGAACTACTAATAATAATAATTATTTGGAAGTTATTTTTCAAATTACCAATTGTCTGTATTGTTAAAGAGAAAAGTTTTATGAAATGGATTTTCCATCTGAAAGAAATTTGAATCCTTTGAATTGTTAGAATTAACTGTCCACACTTTCATAATTGCTAAAATGCTTTGCCCTTTTCCTCTGCTCTTGCCCTTCTGTGTGACATTTATATTACAAAGTGTAGGAGGTGTCAGCAGTCAAATGCAGCCTCATTATGTGCACACTTCTTCGTTTTTTTTTAACGGTGAAAACCTCGTGTTGAAATGCAGGTTGTCATATCGACTGGTCCCCTGCATTTCCCCTGACTTCAGCAGCTCATTAAGATTCCGGCCTGATGAAATCAGCATTTCAGATGTGGCCACAGGCGCTGCTGCTGCTGTGCACTACACACGAGCAGAATGGAGAACAGAAGTGAGAACCTGTGTTTTCCATAAAGATGTTTTCTTCTTTTCTTTAATTTCAGTCAGTCTTTAGTGAAATCAGAAGCCTGAGACTTTTGTCCACTTTTTCAGCCGATTCTCTATCACTGTGTTAGACAGCACAATACACAATTAGACACAATTGTGCATTAGCACAATAGGCCCCTGGTGCCCCAATAAGAGGATTGTTACTATTGTTACAATCAATTAGTATTATAAATATTGAGAACTTTAATTTAGCTTAATATACCTAATATCTGACAAAGACTGATTTTTTTTTTTGCACAATATATGTCCAATATATATAAAAGATTGTAGTTAAACTACAATATCTCATAGTATATCTCAATATCTCATATAAAAATATCTCATATTAGTAAAATAAGTAAAAACAATATGTCAGTGTCAGTGACGTCACTTTCTGTACATGTTTTTGTCAGTAACGAAGCAAATGAGCGAAGTGTCCCTTTAAGACGCTCTCTCGCGTTTGGCCCTTTTTGGACTCCGCCGCTTTCCGTTCTTCCCGGAAGTAACTCCGCGGTGTGTTAGAAAACAAACATTAGTCTTCACCTGGGACCGCGTGTGACGGTGTAAAGGTTTTAACGATGTCCGGAGGGAGTCGACTGGAGAACGAGAACCCGGTGATTTTCGAGCGGTCGGGAGACAGGCTGCTGACGTCATCAGAGGAGGATGAAGACATCCACGATCCCATCGACGACAGAGAAATATTCGATATCCTGTTGACAACCTCAGCAACTTCCTGTCTGTTTGTAGCTAGCTCGACTCTAAGCGCTGTAAACAAGGCACATGTATGTGCCCTAGATCACACTGAGTTGGATTTAGGAAAACAGAATGTCTTTGGTCAATATGGTCATTAACAGTGTCTGTAATTACTTTTTCAGTTCAAATATAAAAACAATCAAAATACAACTTAGGTTCAGCTATATTCTGTGGTTAAAATAGCTTAATCAGTGCAGTTGAGGCGATTGGTTTTGATTTTGAATTAATTGGTTGACCATCAGAAAATCCACATATCAGGTTTGAACATTGTTAAACGTTCAGTTTATTCATGAAAAATAATCACATTTATTCAAAAGCTACAACTCAGTCAGTACTAAAATAAGTTTTAACATTTGTTAGTTACTTTATAAGAGGTTGTAATTTAGTTTCAGTGTCAATAAAATAAAATATTTGTGTCTCAGAAAAGGTACAGGCTGCACTATAGTGTAGCACTGAGGCAGGACTAGTGTTTCTTATATGTTGACTTGAATTCTTTAACCGATTTTACATCTGATCAGATCCATCAATGATCCAGAGCATCCTCTGTCTCTGGAGGAGCTGAATGTGGTGGAGCAAGTCAGAGTCCAGGTATATGACACTGATTGTGTGTTTCTGTTGTGTTGTTCTTTAGGTTGAGGGGAAAAGCATAGTGCACGAATTTAGCAAAGAAAATGTGAAGACGTCATTGGGCTTGACAGTTTACTTCTTAACTCTGTCAAATCCGGTTTTTGCACCTTTTTTCTTTCCTTTCAATGACCAATATTTACAATCCAGTATAAATCATTTACTTGATCTGGTTTTCTTTAATGAAACTTTGTTCCTGGAAAAAAAAGTCAGGAAATTCTAATAGAAGAAGTAACTGGGTTGTTCATTGCATTAACTATCTGTTTGTATTCATCACAGGTTAACGATGCAGAAAACATTGTGGGTGTGGAGTTCACTCCCACCATCCCTCACTGCAGCATGGCGACACTTATAGGTCTGTCCATCAAAGTCAAGCTGCTGCGCTCCCTGCCCGACAGGTTCAAAGTATGTTGGCTGTGGAAATACACTTTTAATATCACCCTGTTTTTCATATACATTCATTAAAAAAAGACAATGTTGTTGAACACACCTGACGTGCATGTGTATCCACGTTCCAGTCTCAGCGCAGTCTGTTTTTCTGCTTCTACCCAGATTGATGTCCACATCACTCCTGGGACTCATGCCTCAGAGGAAGCAGGTAGAATAAAATGACGACATGTCTCATTGGACATTTGCTCTTTTATTTAGTTTGGTTTTAGTTTGTTGAAATAACCTGAAAGACCTGCGCTGTTTGCTGGAACAGCATTATAGTGAGTTCAGTTGCTGCTTTAGTGTGTTTCTATGTTGTGTGACTTCTGTCTCTTATGGACTGTGTTGTGTTGTGCAGTGAACAAACAGCTTGGAGACAAAGAGAGAGTGGCAGCAGCTCTGGAGAACTCCTCGCTGCTCGAGGTGGTCAACCAATGTCTGTCCACCAGGAGCATCTGAACTGATGTGTGTGTCAACTCCCAAGTTGTTTGTCTGTCCACCTTGAACCATTTCCAGTATGGCCAGATGCAACCAATGGTCACTGATGCTGTGAAGTCATTGTTCCCATGATTCCTGTGATGAAAGAGAAGGTATTATTCAGTTGTAAATTTTAGGTCTTTCCATTATGTGATCTTGAAGTAATTCTTCCCATTATGCTCTCAATAAAAATGAATGCCTATTTTATAATATGAAATTTTAATATTTGTTGTGACATTAGAACAATAACTGTTGTCATTTATATATAATATTAAAGCTGTTGATGTCTTAATAAAAATCTAAAATGCGGGTGTTATTTTGAACATGTTTCATCCAACAAAGAAAAATGTTATTACTGAATGTTTGAAAAAACACGTTATTTACCAGAGATTAAATTATTAACCATGTCTAATCAATACCTGATCTTATGCTATCACAATTTAATCATTACAATAAGGAAGTCTAAATGTAAAACTGTGTATGTAATGTCTGCTTGAGTCCACCAGGAGGTGCCCTTGTACTGATGATCCAGCTGTTACCAGCTGTGGAGGGAGATGATGGGGATGTTATTGTCCATCAGAACAAACCACAGCACAGAGTTGTCCAACGTGTCCCACTCCCACGCCACTGACCTCACCAAACACTAATCACCGTCTTATTCCACCACACAAACAAGGAAACTAATCCTGCAACAAGACTTTCAGAACTGAATGACACGAGAAACATGCGTCAAAGTGATGTCACCTACAGAAATATAAGGAGGAAGTATGTATATAAATCTGCTCTGTGTGAGAGGTCACCTGTTTTTACATTGTTCCTCCAGACAGCTGATGAATCAAAGCCTGGATGGAGTATTGAAGAGGACAATTGATAACAAAAGCAATAATTGAACACATGATAAATCACTTGGGACGCAAGTATCAATATTTCATAAAACATAAACACAGATTGGATTGTGCAATCGCACTGTTTGAAGTCTGAACTCTGACACAACGCAACCTTATCATCTTATTCTCTATTCAAATACAAATACGTTTCAATAACAAACAGAAAGCATGAAAGTCATGAAAGTGTTGGTGACAGTTTACAAATATAAACTCACATCCTGTTGCCACATACACATCATTCAGCCTCTCCAGCCATGTTGGGGGGGAGAGGGGGGAGTTTTTCCCCCTTCTTTTTCCACATCTGGAAACATTGCATCACTGCTAATACCCCGGATGATCAGGGAGCCAGCAGCCGGCACAGCTGCACAGGCAGCAGCCGATGACAAACACAGGAAGCCACTTTGAAACAAAGTGTACATGTTGTAAAAGTGACATGTGTGCTTTTGCACGGTCTGATACGTGTTGTGGTTTTATTTGTGGATAAAAACTCCTCCTCTTCTGTGGTCACTTCCTGCAGCCTGGTTCCACACAGGGCTCTGGATCAGTCCGACTGCGGACTTCAGCGCTACACAACGACACGACAACACAACGACACCACCACGGCTCAACGACGGAGGATTAGTCACCGTGCACGGACCCCCACACACAGGTACGTCGGTGCGTGTGCGTGTGCGTGTGGGAATGTAGAAGTTGTGATGAAGTAAGAGGGTGGATTCCAGCAGTGATGATCTGATTGTCTCTATCTGTTCTGGAGGGTTTTGCAGGAATCTGGCAACCAGCCCGCACTCTGCAACAAGTTGTGTGTCTGCATGAGACGGCTGTGGTTGTTGTTGTTGTTGTTTAAATTTCCTCCAAACGTCCAGTCTGTGTTTGTGTGTGATGGGAGGACGTGTCGTCACATTCAGGTGAACATGTGTTTGTGTTTTCAGAGGTGCTCTTTTTGTTTGTTTGTTTGTTTGTTTGTTTGTTTGTTTGTGTGTTTGTTTGTTTTCAAATATTTTTGGGTTTTATTTCCAAAGAGTCTTTTAAGGAAGAATGGGACTCTCTCTCTCTCTCTCCTCTCTCTCTCTCTCTCTCTACACACACACACACACACACACACACCCACACACACACACACACGCACACACACACGTGTGTATGTGTGTACTCATAGACACACATTACTTCTATACATATTTAGTTTATTAGAATACTGCTTGGATCAAAAGCAGGAAGCACATGTCACCTCACTTAAGTCAAACATCAGATTCACTAAGAAAGATCACAACTTTACACACCTGTTAGTGATTCCATAGTGATGGCACTATGGAATCTGTCTGTAGCAACATGGAATATGGAATCTATATGTAGCAACATGGAATATGGAATCTATATGTAGCATGTGGTGGATCAGGCTTCTGGATGTCACTTCATGAGAGTTCTTCTCACAGCTGGGAACGTGTTGAGGTTTGTGGTCCTCAGAGAGGAGGTTTGTGTATGTGTATGTGTATGTGTATGTGTATGTGTATGTGTATGTGTATGTGTTTTGTCGCCTCTGGTTGTGTTCTTATTCCTGTGCTTTATCACAGAACTAGTTTGTAGCTCGTTGGAGACTCCGAGTTCCTGGCATTCCTCAGGAGCGAGAGGCTGCTCCTCCACTCCACACACATTCATCTCCAGTCGTCTCCTGACATGGAGTCGGACGTTTCAGACGTTTGCTGCTGAGCTCTCGGAGGCGAGCAGATACGACGTGAACAGTGTTGTTTAGCAGTGTTGTTTAGCAGTGTCAGCCGCGAGGCACGTTTGTGTAGCGCAGCAGCACTGTGCTCTCTTTGTGCTCGGCTCGGTTTCCTGTGTGGACCATGTGATCCTGGCTCCACGCTGGCCGTCCAGATGAAACTCATGACCACGCGCCTCATATGGCTGGTTACTGTGACAGAGTCACGTCATCAGCGCCCACCGTCCCAATTTAAACACAAATGAGTCACATGTGGAGGAAGTGGTCAAAACACTCATCTCAGTTTGTGTTTTAAAAAAGGACCTTTGTCTGTTTCATCCTACAGAAGGAGTTGTCACATTGTGTTTGAATGACGTTGTGTGGCATCGCCGCTTGGCTCAGGGTGTGAGTCATACATGGTGTGATGTGTGATCACAAAGCATCTAAAGTGACCGAGGGGCCTGCATAACGGGATTCTTCTCTCCTCTCTGAGTCGTTAAAGCTGAATGAATTTATTTTTGGACGTAAGCGACCTCATTGTTGATGCTATGGCGAGATGAGAAAACAGTTGACGCGGCTGACGTTGACCCCTCAGAGCCTCTGTGGGGTCAGGGGTCAGCCTCTGTGGGGTTGTGTCACTGGGCAACAACAAACAGGAAATGCTGAAAGTACCGATATCACAGCAGGCTGAAACTGAAAGGAACGGGAGGTGAGCGATGCAGTGATGTTTAACGGAAAGCAGAGTGTGCGTAACCTTCACAAACACACAACAAGACAACAGCCTTCAAACGCACATTTCATGATCCCAGTTCACAACTGTGCGAGCTCTCAGTGCAATCATCATTTTGCATTACAGTTTGTTTTTTTTTTGCAGCAGGATGTAATGTGGTTAGTAGAACGATGACACAGTGAAAACATGTCAGGGATTAGAGAGCGCTTACAATACAACACATTTGATGTTGTTTCTTTAAATGTATCTTCATGTCTTTTACTTTCTGGACTCGCTGCTTCATTCCTCTGTCTTGTAATAGAGATCTTGTTGAACTGATGCGTTGCAGAGTTTGGAGAAAGACCTTTCGACCTTCATGCACTTGGTGTTTTTGGTTCTTGGATCTTTGCTTTCGTTCTCAGGTCAAACTGGTTGCAGTGTCTGCGGCGCTGAAAAAGGATCTCGTGGCTGAGCACGTGGAGCCAATAAGTTCCCGTTGTGCATTTGTTTGTGTAACGGAGCCAATCGGACGTTTGTGTCTTCAGGCTTTGGCCTGTGGCAGTGGCCCTGACAGGGGAACACTGGCCTTCTTCATGGGCTTCAGACGTGTCACTGTGAAACGGAGAAACAGCTGAGTGCAGGGAAAGAGCCGAGGTGTAAGGTGCAGCTCTGTGGCAGCGGTCGGCTGGAGAAAGGAAACGCGGCGGCGGGGGGTGGGTGGAGGGGGGGTTATTGAAGCACAGCCGATGGCCGCTTGGCAGATTGCCACTGACTGTGTTGCGAAGCAGGAAGTGTGACACCAAGAGCACAGGAAGTGGCGGCAGCTGTGGAGCTATGCTAACGCTTTTGTCCGACAGCACCGAGGCCTGGCGTCCATTCACTTTCAGTTCAGTCAGAGCTGCACTTCATTGATTATAGATGCAACACGGTGCAGTCTTTGTTTTTGTCTTCATGCAAATGATGCACAGCAGCTGAACGCATCTAGAATCTAACATCTCCAGTCCTGTTGAACACGCATCAGTTTTAATGCTGCATGTAATATTTATTTGAGTTTCACAACAGAAAAGTAGAACAGACCATCACATTAATGTTACTATTAATTTACACTAATTGGTTAATTGTGTAAATTACTATTTCATTAGTTGGTCAATTTAATGCATACATGACAATGCTAGTGTATTGTTGTGTTGAAGGTTGCACATAAAGGTGCATTTTAACAGCTAATTGGTGTAATTGATTTGATCCATGTGTTAATTAGACTGACAAATAAAATAGATGTAAACAATTTCTGCTCTCTGTTTCGACAGTAGTTTCATGTTTCATTCCAGCTCTGACGTGAAGGTTCAAATGATCTGCTCACATGTCAGAAATGTGCTGGATGTCCATATTGAAACACTTTGTTACAGACAGAGTTTTAGCTTGAACGCGCAGTGGGGATCCCTCCCCCCGGGTGGGGAACTGAAAAAGAGGAAGTTGCATGTGCCATATAAAAAGCTTGTGTGTGTGCAATGTGAGATGTGAGTTTAGAGGAAGAGGAATCAAGAAGTTCTCCATGGTGCACAATGTTGTTGTTTTTTTTAAACCTTCTTAAGGGATGCTAATGTTCTGCTTTTGTGCGTTTACAGCTGTATGTGGCTGCTCCTCACGTTTTGCGTTTCTATGAGGACTGAACAAAGGCGCGTAACTTCACCTGTCTTCTGAACATACTGCTGATTCTTCTATGGACACAGACTGAGTAAGTAGACCTCCTGATATCATTATTAGTATTATTATTGTTGTTGTTGTTGTTGTTGTTGTTGTTGTAGGAGTCATGAACAATTGATCTGTTGCTGCCAGAGGTTTGGTGTCAGTTTGCTGGAAGGTTCCAGCACACGCTTCGTTAAGGTCGAGTGAAATAGTTTCCTGTGTTCACAGCTGAGATGAGGGAAGTGCATTCTGCAGTTCAGTTATGAATTTCATAAATAGTTTTTCCATCCAAAATGCAGCTAACATATCAGGACAGTGGAAATGTTACTCTTTCTCTTCAAGCAACGTAGAGTTTTCTTGTCTTTTTATGAGTCTAAACTCCTGAGGTCGAGGTCAGAGGTCAAGGTCAGCGAAGGACTGATGATGAAAAACAAACCTTGAAGTTGTGAGATCATCAGAGAAACACCACTTGGGACTTAGAATTCCATGTTATTTGAAGACTGAAGGAGACGGCATTGTTTTGTTTGTGGGTAGTGGGTTATGATATTGTGGGAAACGAGATAAAAACAGTACATATGGTCCATAACGCGGCTCCCTGCGTGGTGATCTAACATCGCTTGAGGTCTGATCTCTTGTCATGCATGTGTGCAGGAACCTCCTCTAACCTGCTAAAGCTTCATCAGGCGCCTGAGTCGGCAACAAGCCTAAATCAACCAACCAAACCACATGTGTTGCCAAATGCAACGCGTGTGCGTGTGTGTGTGTGTGTGTGTGCGTTTGTGTGTGTGTGTGTGTGAGCACACTACAGGATGTTAGCGTAGCCACTCAGCACTGTTCCTGCACAGCCGACACATTCATGTCTGACATGACCTTTTCCCTGAGGTCATGTTGAAATTAAACTCAGGATTTGATCTTTTTTTGTTTTTTTTCCATGACCGACATAGAACTATAGTTTTTTCCTGGTTGATCTGCAGTGAAGACAGGTTTATATGTATAGTATATGTATATGTAGTGAGTTAGACAGGAAGGGTTGGATTGTCTTGTCTCTGCTGGATCGTACTTGACGTTTACCAGTGTTTTTGGTTTTAGCTTTTCATCTCATGATTTATCCACTCCCAGCCTCCACTGACACCAGCCCTGTACAAACACAACACTCCCAAACACAACAGGTTTTCATGTTGAACTGCACTCTTTTCTTTTTTTCTTTTTTTAAATTATTGTATTGAAAGACATTTCCTATTAAGCCTGTAGCTGAACGAGTTCAGTTCTGGAATGTGTTTCAGTGGAACAGTTGAAACTGATTTGACAAATGGTTTTGTTTCTTAAATGAGAATTTTGCTACTGTCAGCACTAATATCTCGTTATATAATCTATCTCATATGACTTTTTCCCATAAGGCAACGGTGACCTGAAGACAGACTCACAGTGACAGTCGGCTCAGTCTGTGAGCTACAGCCCTCTGTAGTCAGCCTCTGTATTCATCCATGTTCAGTGTTAGGGAGAGTGATACAGGAATATTATAGTGTGTGTGTGTGTGTGTGTGTGTGTGTGTGTGTGTGTGTGTGTGTGTGTGTGTGTGTGTGTGTGTGTGTGTGTGTCTTCAAAGGATCCACACCCTGGAATCCCTCTTCAAAGCAGCCATTGTGAATGCTGAGCTACACACACACACACACACACACACACACATATATATATATATATGTAGAAAATAAATGAAAGAAGTTTTGTCCTATGCAAATCATAAACTGACAGTTGTGGGTATTTTTCTTAAGGTGACTGTAGCGACCGTCGCCCAGACAAAAGCAGGCAGGGGGTTTCCATGGCGCTGTCCTTCGCCTGTAAGACAAACATTTCACATGCCGGCCTCAGCTCTCGTGTTATTTCATCTGTGGCAGGAAACGAGTCTCTGTGTTAACATATGCTGATTAAAACTGAGATTGAGTCAGAAGCACAAATGTAAGACAGGAATTTTCCGTCCTCGGCCTTGTCCTCATTAATCAGCCTTTTCTTTTGCTTCTGTGTGGTTTGCATGAATTTCATGGATTCAGCATATTATAAAAACTCAGTTACGTATCCTCAGCACAGAGATGTAGAAATAACAGTTCCTGCCAGAGGGGGCTTTATAACGACAGAGACCAAATCGAAGCATCTGTAGTATTTCGAGCAGTGGGAGGATGCACATGTGCGTTGGACTTTAACTTTAAATCTGCCAGCGCAGCCTCTACAGGCAGGTTTTTTTTTTTTCTGAGAACTTCTCTTTGATGAGTGACATTTTCCCGTTCGGCTCGTTTGTCTCAGCCAAAAACTCAACTGAGCCAAGATCGATTCATTTCTGTAAATGGAGAATGATTCACAGTCGCTCTGAAATGAATAGGCTTTGAACGTATGATTTGATGAAATGATCAACAGATTCAAGATTCAAGATTCAAGAGTTTTATTTGTCACATACACAATCATACACAGTACAATGTGAAGTGAAATGTTCTTTTTTACCTGCTACCACAAATAACCAGTTAAAATTAAATATTAGGAAAATAGTAATAGAAAATAGTAATAAAAAAACAACAGGAGATTCGATTTATTTTTTTTTAAGCTTTAACGTCTCATATGAAGTTGATGTATCAAACATTTGTTTGCTTTGTAGATTATAATGATTGTTTATGTGGGCTTCAGGATCAGCTTTTTTTTAGATTTAGATTTCATTAATGCTTCATTAAATTAAGAGGATAAATGAATAAATAAAAAAATAATAAAGAGGAGATGTGATATGTAGCTGACATGGTAGAGGCATCATCATCACCTTCCTGACAGGCGGATGGCTGCGGTGCTCGAGCGTTCTATTGACTTCCTGTTTGTCAGCAGCATACAGGAAGTGAGAGGCCCCGCAAAAAGCAATGTGCGAGAAGTGAGAGGCCGAGCTGATGTGAGACGAAACTGGTGTGAACTTTAATAAGGAAGTACGTTATATGATCGTTCCTTATGTCACCGGCCTTATGAACACTGGAATATGACCAGGACTCTTTCTGGGATCCTGATGATTCTGCCTCAGGCAGCTTGTGATTGGCAGGTAAAGATGATTCGTCATTACGTATGACAACAAGAAGCTCGCCCCCTTCTGTGCATCTTTACCACCTGCACCCGGCCACGATGCTGATCAGCTGTTGTTGTTGATCAGATGTTTTTGTTCCTCCTCTTCTGCTCTGTTTGAAGAAGTGTTATTAACGTGAGTGCTCTGTCCTCCAGGCTGCAGCGCACAGTGCAGATCCAGTAACGTGGAGAGAGGAAGATGCCAGTCCCGCCTCCCCCACCACCTCCCGGGCCTCCCCCTCCTCCCACCCTGGCTTTGGTGAGTCTTATCAGTCCAACCAGTGAGCTCTGCTGCCATGTATTCACAACCACACTCAGATAGCTCTACCATCCAAATTTTATGTTTGTGTGTCTGTGTGTTTTTGTGACTTTGTGTGTGTGTGTGTGTGTGTGTGTGTGTGTGTGTGTGTTCCAGGCCAACACTGAGAAGCCTTCTCTAAACCGGTCAGAGCAGCAGGGGAGGAGCGCTCTGCTGTCCGACATTTGTAAAGGCTCCAGATTAAAGAAAGCTGTGACCAATGACCGCAGTGGACCCATTTTAGACAGTCAGTCAAGACCTCTTCCAGAGCTCGCTCACTCACACGATTAATTAACTCAGTTAATTACGTTTAAGATGCATAAGACATCATAATGTCCCAGAATTAATGACGAAAACATTTAGCGTGATGGTTAAAAAACGAAATAAGGGCCAGCCCCAGATACAGAAATCATATCCCTATAAATGTTAACCTTTGTTTATCTTCACAGAACCCAAAGGAGGTGGAGGAGGAGGCGGAGGAGGCGGAGGAGGCGGAGGAGGAGGTGGAGGAGGTGGCGGAGGAGGTGGAGGTTATGGTGGTGGGGCTTCTGCTGGTTTAGGGGGCCTGTTTGCAGGAGGGATGCCAAAACTGAGGTCTGCGACCAATAGAGACACCAATGGTAAAAAGATGTGTATAATAATGATAATAACAATAAACATGTCCGACACAGGAAGTTTAGCAATGAGGAACACGTCTAACGTAGTTTCCTGTTTACCTTTTTATCCCACCAGACTCGGGACCCAGCCGAGCGCCTGTGCTCCCCCCAGGGGGCCGCTCATGTGGCCCCAGCCCCTTCAGTGGAGGTGGTGGGCCACCTAAACTCCCAGGAGCGCCTGGCGGTGCCCGCGGCAGCGTCCCGGATCTTCCCAAGGGACGCCCGAGTGTCTCATCCAGACAAGACACACCCGGAGGTCCCCCTCCCATCCCCAACACACCTCGACCGAACCAGGCCTTCCAGTCTCGTGCCGGCCCACCTCCACCATCAATCCCTGGAGGACCCAGACCCAGTCCATCTTCTGCGCCTCCACCTCCCAGTGTTCCACCAGTGAGACATGGACCTCTCCCGCCGCCACCAGGTGGCTCCACCTCCGGTTTAAGACCAGGCTTCTCTGCACCTCCTCCTCCCCCAAACAGTAGCCGACCTCCCTTATCAACCTCTGGAGGGAGACCCCCGCTTCCTGACGACAGACCCCCACCACCCCCTGCTCCTGTGGGAGGTCCTCGGCCATCTATGCCCCGTGACATGCCCCCTCCTCCCCCCTCCTCCAACTGCAAACCCTCCCCCTCTGTCTCTAACTCATCTCCTCGTTCCTCGCCTGCTGGGTCTGCGCCTCCTCTCCCACCTGGGCGACCAGGCCTCCCCCCTCTCCCACCCACCCCAGCTGGGGGGGATGACCACAGCATGCCCCGCCTGCCCCAGAGGAACAGCTCGCTCAACAGGTACAGCATCAGACGCTGAGACGTGACGTTCTGCGTGGGTTACCTGTGTTACAGTTTGCATTCTGATTCTGCTTCTTCTTACCAGTCACGGGCCTGCTCCAGCTCATGCCCGGACAGGACCTCTCCCTCCTCCGCCTAATGAGAGAGCGCCATCTTTTGGGAGGACCCAGCCCCCGGCACGCACAGGTGAACCCTGGATTCCTGCTCCCACAGAAAAGGCTTTTGACATCTGTTCCCTGGCTAACCTGTTGATTCTTTTTATTCACCTCCAAAGGGCCTCCCCCTCCTCCATTAAATCGTACTGGAGGGGGCAGTATTAGGTCATCGCCTGCACCTCCTACTGGGCGACCAGGACCTAGCGGTCGACCTCCCCTCCCTCCAGACAGGCCTGGGACTGGAGGAGCCCCTCCTCCCCCACCACCCATGGGTAACGGCTTCCAAAACTCTCATCACAACCAGATACAGGGTGAGTATTTACAGAGTCTGTCAGTACAGAATTTTCCTCAGATGGACTGAAGGTGGCATCCCATAAGACCTGTTCACTGCTTCAGCAGATGAGTGGGAGTGTCGCTTCAATTTCCATCCACTGGCCGACCTTCCTCCACCTGAGCCCTACGTGCCCTTCCAGAAGACCTACCCCAGCAAGCTTGCCAGGAGCGAGGGCAAAGGTCATTGATGTGTAAATATAATGAACGTCAAGTTAACGAGGCGTACAATCCAACTGGACTGTATCACAGCGCCACCCTGTGGAACAAAAAAAGTATGTATTTGTTTAAAAAGTAGGAATGAAAACATCCTAACTCCTTGTATGTTTCTTATTCGTAGGTTCTGGTAAAAAGGAGCGAGGGGCTCCACCTCTTCCTCCGATCCCCAGGTGAAGAAGAGGTGGCGGCCACCAACACCCGGAACGACCTTCTGTTTACCCCCTGGCCTCTTTGTGCTTTACGTGGCGGCGTTTCGTTTGTGTGTGGACTACGACGTGTAAAATGGACCTGAAGTACAGTTGACCAAGTATAAGAACGGACTCACAATGTGGAGTATGCAGCATTGAAAGACCAAAGCCTGGTTCTCCCACGGTACACTGGGTCCAGACACAAAGCAAAATAGTGTCTGTTGGTATTAGAAACGAAGATATGTTCTTAATGGTTTATAACCATGTCGTCAGTGTAAAGTGTGCGTGCTGGGCTTTGTTAGTGTCGCTGCTGTGAATCATAAATTACTTCCAAACAATAATATTTTCGTAAACCTTGATCCCCACAGACTTTATCAAATTAACTAACCTTTTTAATTATTTGCTAACAGCGGTTGATGGATTCCATACATTGCTTGCTTGTTCTATTTTATCAACCGGCAACAATTTTAGAAACGAGTACAAACTTTTTTTTTCACAGACAGCAAAATGATATTTGACAGGTAGCACATGTGACCTGTTTACATAGCAGACACCATGAGATAATAGTTATATTATCTTGGAATATTCACTTTGGTGTCGCAGCCTTATCATGCAACCACTTGCCTCCTTCAGTTGTTCTGATAAGCTGATTCTCTCTTTTGTATCAATGTTTCCATTGTGCCTTTCTCTATTCAGGACTTTACTCTGAGGCTGCTCAGAAACAGTGAAGGGAAACGAGTCTTTAGTGCCTTAAATGTTGTATATAAGTTTGTCCAGTTGGATTGGATAAACCTCTGACAACGTAAATGTAAAAAACAGGTGCAGCCAAGGTTTCAAAGTATGTGTGGTTCTTCCAGTGGGGCCTTAGAACAGTTGCAGTGGAGGCTGAGGTGAATGGAATTGAGGTTGAAATCACATTGGCGATCAGGTAGAAAAAAACACATTTTCCAGATACAGTAGTTTGGTTGTACTTTTTTTTGGTCAACTTTAAAGCAGTATATTTTGAGTTTTTATGTATGCACACGCAAACTCAGTTAGTCAGAGCATCTCTGGGATCAGGCATCCAAAAAGTAAGATGGGGTGACTGGGTGGCTTTTATCAAACTTTTGTCTGAGCCTCAGACTTTGAAAATCACTGATATTTGATGTTTAGCACAGCAAAGTGTCTTAATTGCAGCGGTGAAACCAAATTAAAAAACGGCCTCAGCTTCCTGCCACCGTTGCCACCGCATTAGTGATCAGGGGAAACGTGCAGGTTTGATTTGCTGGAGTCACTTGTGCCTTCACAATGTGTATTTACGTATTAACGTGTTTCTGTTGGAACCACTGAATGGTACTTTTCATGACTGTTACATGTAATGTTTGCATAAATTTAATGTTTATGATTGGGCAGGTGTAAAGGACATTGGGTGGGTTCGCGGCAGCACTGGTTTACAGTTGAGCTTAATATTATTTTTGCTGTTTTGTTGAATGCTGCCCTGACTTATAGGAAAACCCACATATGCACCTGTATGATTAAATCAAGCGGTATTGAGGGATTGTTTTATTTTAAGTTATGTGTACGAAATGTGCAGTATTATGTTTTTGCTTCACACGGCACTGCTTTGAATGGACTATTGTATACGTGATGTATTATTATCATGTGTTGGTCAAAGAAACATTTTCCTTAAGACAATCACACAGATAAATTCATATTTACGTAGAATAAAATGCTTTACGATGCTTTAGGTGCGCTGCCAGAGGCGGAATGTGCTTTAATTGGAGTATGCAGTAAATTGGTCTCCGATTGCAAACATGAATGGTGGATTGCTGTTTCAGTATCCAGAGGAATTGATTGTTTTGTATTGTCAGATAAACATCATTTACATGTTTGTGCAATAAAATTTGGCAATAATTTGATACACAAAGTGTGTCTGACATATCTAAACTGTGTCAGTGCCAATGTTAAATATGATACTGACACGTCAGTTAATGTTTTATTCATCAGTTCTGACAACATCAACAACATCATTTCGACTATATGCAACATGGCTCTGAAGGAGGATTCAAAAAAATACTGACCACACATTTTATTTAACCAAAATGTCATAGCTATAAATTCACATTTTATTATTCACATTCTGTCTGTTTTGTAGATGGGGGAAAAATGTTGTTTTTGTAGCTTGGAGGCTCAAAAATCTAATCTTCCTCCTTGTCCCATGAATGCAGCATATTTTTTTCTATCCAATCCCTGTTGGGATGTGAAGTGCTTCTTGGTGCTGATTGGCTACATTGCCTGTCAGTCATAGCTGTGGGGCGTTCCCGTTCGGGTCAGCTGTCAGCCTCAGGACCTTTTTCATCCAAACGCTGTAAACACAGATTCGTCCACGTAGCAAGACGCTCGTTGATTTCCGACCAGAGATGATCCTTTAAGTGACACAGGTAAAAACAAAACAAAAACAAAACACTACAGTTTGTTGTCATGTCTTTTTTTTTTCGTGCGGCATCAAACGCTGTGTTTTCCCCCTGATGTTTTTAGCATGTACCTAGCTAGCGCTAACGGTCATCTGGCAGTGACAGCGGCGCTGTCAACTTCTCAGGTTGCTAATCATTATATAGCATAGCTTTACTTTGGCACAGTGTTGTTAGATGATAGAAATCAACTTGGCTAAAGCAGGTTGAATTGCCTTTGCTAAATTAGCTGACGGTGTCTTCATGGACATGGGCGTAAATAGAAATTTTGGGGAACCTTCCCTCTCTGCTTGTATTAAAACAAGTCGTTATTTCTTATGTGGTGTCCCACAAATCCACTGTCTGTAGTTTCAGTATATTCCGTCTTGTATATGATTCATGTTTTTCACCCCCCCCCCCCCGTCTTTCAGCCATCCATCACCATGGAGACCACCAAAAGCTATGTGCTGATTCATGGGAAGAACATATCCCATAATACCCTTGCAGGCACCGCTGCAGGACCCCACATGTCCATCGACAAACTGTTCCCAGCTCTCCTTGAGTGCTTTGGCATCATATTATGTGGCTACATAGCGGGCAGGTAGGTGTGTGCTCATATCATGTCCCACCTGTTGGACACCCCCCCCCCATGGAAGTATGAAAGTAGCTATTAAGGAACCACCATTTCTTTCTGTTTGTTTAGTGCTGTTTCTTCTGTTATATCAGGGCAGATATGATCACGGAGAGCCAGGCGAAGGGTTTGGGGAACTTTGTGTCTAAGTTTGCTCTTCCCGCTCTGCTCTTTAAAAACATGGTGCTGTTGGACTTCGGAGATGTCATCTGGGCGTTTCTCTGGAGCGTCCTGGTCGCTAAGGTTGGTGTCTTCATATCACAGTGAGGAAAATGTCAAGTGATTTTGGCCACTACTCTGAGTCTTGTCATCCCGTGTGTAGGTGACGGTGTTTGTGCTGGTGTGTGTGCTAACACTGATGGTGGCCAGTCCGGACAGCAGGTACAGTAAGGCTGGTCTCTATGCCATCTTCGCCACACAGAGCAATGACTTCGCCTTAGGATACCCGATAGGTGAGGCAGATAAAAACCACTAATTCTGACATAGTGCACAAACTCTGTTCCAGACACAAATGTGTGCATTTCCTTTTCTATGTGTTTTTTTTTTTTTTAGTTGAAGCTTTGTATCGGAGCACGTATCCAGAGTACCTCCAGTACATCTACTTGGTTGCCCCGGTCTCTCTCATGTTCCTCAACCCCATTGGCTTTGCTCTTTGTGAGGTGCAGAGGTGGAGGCAGTCCAGTCATCCACAGCACAGCACGCTTGGCATCCTGGGAGTTGTGGTCTTACAGGTGTGGTGTCATTTACCATAAAAACATGCAACTTGTAGACAAACTACAGGAAGTGTAATAGTACTGTTTCAACTACCGATAGCATCTCAAAGCGTTTCCAGTATTTCCACAGACGCTAAATGTTGTAATCACCAGAAAACTTTTGTCACCACTTCAGGTGTTGATGAACCCAGTCGTGTTTATGGTGATCGTGGGTATCATCTGCCATTTTGCCCTTAGTCAGCATATTCCTGCTGTGTTGTCGGAGTTCATTGATGGCCTGGCCAATTCATTCGGAGGGGCAGCCTTGTTTTATCTTGGCCTCACTATGGTAACTTATTTAAGTCTTATCTATACGTATCACCGTTTGTTTTGTAAATTATGTGGATCTCTGGTCACGTTTTACTTTATAATCTTTAAAAAAAACAAACAAACCTGTGTCTGTGATAGGTCGGCCATCTTAGAAAACTAACCAGAGACACTGGAGTTGCCTTGATTCTTCTCACCACAGCAAAGCTGTAAGTGGAACTGGGACTGTGTGTCTTTGTGTATGTGACATAACGAGGGGTGGGGGGGCTTTATTAATATGAGTGATGATAGTAATACACAGGATATACACAAACAAATACATGGAATGACAGATAGTGTGAACAGATAATAACATATAGCTTTGGAACCACGTGTCAGTAAAAGATGTCTTTTCTGGATTGACTCTCCACCTGCTTCTTTCAGCCTGGTGATGCCACTCGTCTGTAAAGACATGGTCGATATTCTGGATGTCGGAGAGAACAGTACAAGTGCCAACCACACCAGTTTGTCCAACTTTGCTTTCCTGTATGGCGTCTTCCCCACCGCACCCAGTGTTGCCATCTACGCTGGACACTACAATATGGAATTAGAGGTGGTGAGTGGCATTAATTTAATAATCCTACTTATAACAGTCGTTGATAAGACCTTTTGTTTGCCGCTACATTTGATAGAGTTTTGATTCGGTTTTCTAGTCTTGCAGCACTATAAGTTTTAATACTGCTCAATGTGTGATGAATCTTGTCATCTTTTGCACAAGGTAACGTCAGGGATGGTTGTCAGTACGTTTCTGTCTGCGCCGATCATGTATGTGTCAGCTTGGTTATTGACGATCCCTCTAATGGACCCGACGCCTCTGGTGACTGAGCTTGAAAACGTTAGCTTCAACATCAGCATTGTCAGCCTTGTAGCACTGGTAAGTGCTTTGGAGGACAGAACATGAAAAATGACAATTTCTTTAGACCTAATCAAGAAAAAGTAAACAAGTCAAGCATGATTTTAAAAACAGAGCATTAAATCTTCATGTCCCCGTGTCTCCTCTCAGGTTTGGACCATAGCAGTGATGTTGCTCAGCAGAAAATTCAACCGACTTCCTCACCTCTTTGCGTTAAATCTTTTCCTGGCTCAGGTCAGTGTCCAGACACACACCAAGTGTTTACAGTTTGAAAAACATGCGCTCGATTTTATTGTGTCTTCAGCTTATCCCAGCTAACAGGTCGCCAGTCAGTTTCAGGCCTGACACACGCAGACCGAGAGCATTCATGATGTGCAGTCATTTTGGCCACTCGCATTTACATCCTCTAATACTTTTTACAGTTTTTGGTTTGTGTCAGTATGATCCTTTGGAACTTCCTGGTGAAACAAGAAGATAATCTGCTTGGCAAAATTCTCACCTTCACTCTGCTCTACGGGTCTCTGTACAGTACCTACGTTTGGACAGGTAGGGGGCATATTTATCAGCATGAAAAATCTTTGATTTAATTGCACTACATTTGACTGAATTATGAAGGGAAGTATTGTTTGTAATCTACACACTGATGCGCTCACATACAGTATATGTGTTTTGTCATGGCTTTCAGGCTTAATCCCTCTCTGCCTGGCTCTGACTAGCAGAGATGATCTGCTGAGACTCCGACCGGGAGTATTCATGATTTTGGGTTGGGGGTAAGTTCACACAACACAAAACATTCACGATAAGGAAATTAATGACTGAGAGCACAGAAAATAAAAGAATGTGCTTATGTTTAATAATTGTGTTGATGTAGGGTTCCTTTCCTCATGGTCGGAGGTCTCCTGATATCAGGAGAGAGAACCGATTCCATGGACTCTGCTTTCTTCTATGGCAGAGCTCAGGTTAGAAATGCACCTTGATGTTGTTGTTTTTTTCCACTCTGTACTGTTTAATTGCAGCTCTACTGTTATTCGGGTCTATTTATTTCCTATTTAAATCTTTAAGTAGCCTTATCAATTTATGATCAGTGTAGAATATCAAAATAATATACAGTGTAAAATGCTCTCTGCTTCTTCTTCTTCTGCAGATAATCAGCACAGCAGTGGTGCTTGCAGTCAGCCTAGTGCTTGGTGCATTATGTCTGATGGGGCTCACTCAAGGAGACAGGGAGCAGAGAGGTTACCAGGCCTTGAGCAGAGCTGCTGTAGCAGGCAACAATGAGGAGATGAGGACCCCTGGTGGCGTGGAAGATCCACAACAACCACAAACACCACAACAACCCACCGAGATCACAGATTCCCCAGTCTGCAGCATAAACTCAGGTAATTTTATTTTGTGCTTATTCTAGTTAACGTTCAATGATTAAAATGAAAACAAAAATCTCTGTTCCTGTTTTTTTTTTTGACAGATCACCACAGTTTCTCACCTGTCCAGACCATACCTGACATGATAGCAAGCACACAGCAGGGGTACAGAAACAGCTCAGGTAACAGAGACACCTTTTTTTTTTTTAATTTAACATTGAATTGTCAAGAAATGAGCAATACTTTCAGCCCCTCCGGAATCTTACAGGGGTAATGTGTGTTTTCCTCTCCAGGCCACAGTGAGGCGCTGTGTGACAGGAGTTCCTCCGCCTCAGAGCAGCCACTCAATCTGCCACCGCCTGGTCTTCAACCCTCTGATGACAAGCAGACAGTCAGACATGTGCTGCTCTGCCTGCTGCTCATTGTCAGCCTTCTAGCGGTGAGGATAAATATACTGTGTGTGTGTGTGTGTGTGTGTGTGTGTGTGTGTGTGTGTGTGTGTGTGTATGTGTGTGTGTAACTGGGAGACGTATGAATTAAAGTTCTGGTTTTGATTGGTGGATGTCGTTGTGCAGAACCTGTCCAGCTGTCTGTGGTGGTTGTTCAACAAAGATCCAGGGAGACTTTACCTCGAGCTGCAGTTCTTCTGCGCTGTGGCAAACTACGGACAGGTAGCACTGGGTGTTGTGTGTGTGTGTGTGTGTGTGTGTGTTAGCATCAGGTGAGCTGTTATGAATTTTTAATTTCTCTCTCTCTCTCTCTTTGCAGGGTTTTCTGTCCTTTGGGCTCTTTGGTCTGGACAGACACCTCATTATCTTGCCTTTCAAGAAGAGGTGAGCTGCACCTTCCGCTCTTTCATTGCGTTTTTTTTTGAGATTCCTCTGAGAAATAATTAAATCAGACACACAAACACACAACTGGAACATTTTGGAACGGTGCTTGTGTTTGTGTGTGTGTGTTAGGTTGCGTGGTCTGTGGCAGGGCAGAGACCATGAGGATTTGAGTCCCTCAGGTGTTCCAGAGGAGGTCAGACTCACCTGTACACAGTTTGTCCGCTACCACAAAGACCAGTGTGTCCAAGACATAGTACACACACGCAGGTATGAGCTCTTTTACTAAACACAGTACATTGTGTGGAGTCTGTGTGTGTTAGTCTGAACTGGTCAGTTGTGTCTCCGGGAGATGATTTCCGACAAACTTTTTTTTTTCCTGCATCCTTTGATATTTTGTTTCTGCATCCTTTTTGTATTTGATCTGTTGTATCGATCTGTTTTGTTTTCCCCCACCAAGCGTTTTTTTAAATTTTCCACAACATAATCAGGTTAATACCTTTTAGACATTGTCACATCGTCACTCTTTGTGTAGAGAGCTGGCAGTGCAGTGCTTCGTGCTGGAGGTTTGAGTCCTGTGTGCTTTCCTTTGCTTTTTCTTCTGACAAATAAAATCTTGTCTATTCTATACTATTCTTTCCTTTCTCTATTAACCCTTTTACCTTTCTTTCTTTCCCTCACATTTCCTCCTTTCTTCCCTTCGCCTGCCCCTTGCCTTTTGCCTTCATCGCCCCCTAGTGGCACAGGGGACAGTGTAAGTGCTTCGACGGGTGAATCCTTCCTCTGATAATGACAGGTCTGGTGGAGAGAGAGGGCTGCAGGAGGAGAGCGGGGTTTTGGGACACCAGCCCCTGCACACACACCAGGATCTTGAACATCCACAGAATCTGCACCAGATTCACCAAAGTCACAACACACCTGAACCCTGCACCATATGTTCGCTTCCATCCCAACCCCAGCTGCAGCCTGAGACCGAACAAGCTCATATTCCTAACGCTGACATCCAGGAAGAGATTTCCCCGCCCCCCTCTAACCAAACCAACGACCTGGCTAACGCTCAACAACTTCACCAGCATGTTCTTGCTTCAAGCCCGTCCCAACCCCACCAGCATCCACAGACATATCTGGAAAGTGTGTTTCGGGGTAGTGCCTTGGTGGACTGGCTGATCGAGAGGGGCCTGTGCGCTGGGCGAGCCGAGGCCCAGCTATATGGCGTTCGACTCCAGCTGGGTGGGGTGTTGGATCACTTGACGGGACAGCACAGCTTCAGGGATGAAGATACACTGCTGTACCACTTCACACAGGGCGGAGGAAGTTAGTGGAAAGGAAACAGAGAGAGCACGACTCGGAGAAGGAGACGGAGAAGAGGGTGAGGGCTTGATGGTACCAAGCAGCAACCACCATGAATGCATGCCAGAGTGGCAGTGCTCGTTTTGTGGTTTTTCTTTTCTTTTTATTTATTTGGATTCGATCACAGCGTCTTAATTTTACACTCCTGTGTGATGTGAACAGGAAGAAAGTGACAAGAGATGATTTCTATGAGCCAACAGTCAAACGAGGTTTTGTTTCGGACAAGGTGTCATTCATCAGGCTGTAGTCCTTAAGTACCGTATTATTTTTTATGTCTAATTGCCAATTGTGAGACGATCCTGTGAGCAGATTAGTAACAGGATGATACGCTATGCGTGGTCTATGCTTGGACTCATCGAGCAGCCGGGCTGCTCACTGAAAACCAGGGCTGGTTTTACTTCGGATTCTGTTTCATGGAGTCATTTTTCAGATCACGTGTCATCATCCTGGCTCTGCCTGCTCTTTCTGTATGTGATCGTTTGCACGCTGTGTCTTTGAACCCTTCCGGTCTGTGTTGATCACCTGCATGACTGACTTCTGCTCAGCACTGAACCTTTTGCACTTGAACAACTTTAATCTTTTAAATGATGCAACTCGTTGGATATTTGTCTTGTGACTAAGGTGCCATTTTTTTGTATCTTTGCATTATGTTAGTGTGTTGCTCAATTTAAAAAGAGGGGGGGGGGGGTTTGGGACCAATTGTGATCAGACATTGAGACAAATCTGGCATTGGTTTGATTTGAGATTTTAGCCCAGACTCAACACGAAATCAATTTTTGTGTCAATCGAGACATCAAAACTCATTTGTTTGGATACAGCAACAATCACCTTACTCTTTTCTGTCTACACACCACTACACAATGTTTTAATGTGATCGTTTGGCGGCAGTGAAAACACTACAGCTGTTATTTGCCTGTTGAGTTGCTGTTGATTTGTGGTATTGTTACATTGACGTTTACAGTGTTTTGTCAGGGCCATGTGACATGAATGGATTATGAACTACAGTATATTGAGATATATATATATATATATTTAGAGAGAGAGACAGAGACAGAGAGGTCTGAGCAGAGACAAAGATCACCCTGTCATTCTGATTCTATAATGATGATATTTTGTTGTGTTGATTTTATTGGGACCTTAATGGGAATTATCCATCGTTATGACAGTTATACTATGTAAAAACTAGTGTCTCCCCCAAAAATGATTCATAGGGTCCATCATGTTTGTACCAAGGCAGATGTGACTGGACTATGAGATGCACATTATACCAGATCATTTCTTTTTGTCCCATTATGCTAAAGATAAAAGGTGGAGGCAAACCACTCGACAGCTCTGTGACTTTAGGTCAAGATTAGACACCTGTTGACCTTTTATTTAGAGCATCTAATGTCCAAAGATAACACGTTTTGTTCTACTGCATCTCAGTGCCTCCTCACAAACATCTCAGACATTACTACATGTCCATATATTTCCATCGTGGTAGTCTTCAGCCAACTGATGCCAGTTGGTTCATGCAAATTCACGTCAGGTCCTCGTGTTGACCGAGTTGTTACAAATGAGATTTCAACTGTGCGCTTGCAAGGGTGCGTGTGTATGTGTGTGTGTGTGTATGTGGGTTTGTGTGCATGAATAAAACTTGTTCAGGTAAGTACTGAGAGGGAACAGCAAAGATTTTAATGAGGTGTGACAGAGTGTTGTTTCTGCGGATCTGTTTGGTTTGAGGTGTTGCTGTCAGTCAAGGTTAATGACTGTGACGATACGAAAGCCACAAATAAACTGTTTGCATCCTTACAGCCTTTGTTTTACTTTGTCATTTCACAAGATGTTACTTCATCTGAAAAACAGTGTAGAGGAATTGGATTTAATTTTTTATATCGCTCACAAAACACGCACAGCATATTTGAAAAACTTCTTTTTGTGGGTAGTTTTTCCTCATTTTAACTTTTTTTTTTTTGGTCAAAAAAGGAGAAGAAATCTCTCATCCTGAGATCCAAACAGGCCTTTTCCAGACCTTTTAAGATTGAAAGCATCATGAATCATGAACAACAAAACGTTTGTGACTGAGTGAGCTGGGACCAAAAAGTTCAGAGACAGGAAAACAGCAAAACCCATACGTTATTGTGTTATTAGTATGACCACCATCACCGTCATTACCGAGTCACACTGCAGCAATTCACCTTTCCAAACATTCCGGTCGCGCTGGAGAGGAGCGCTCCATGGAAGTCCCAATACATGTACATACATGTATATGTAACAGAGGAGGTGAACCACCAGGCTCACAGAGCCATATGATAAACTATACTGTTAAATACACTGAATTCCATTATGTCGTTAGATCAAAAATTCAACAAATACATTGTACAAAAAGATCCTCCTGGATTTAAGTTGACAACGAAACCTCTAAAACTTACAGCTGTGTATCCAGACCTGTTAAAATCTTTCTTTTAGGCACAAACATAAAATGCAAAGTGTCTCTTGACTAAACCGAAATTAAAATTGAGAGCAAATTCATTTGCTGCTACAGTTTAAGACTTGTTCTTCTACAGTCGACGTGAACTGGTCGTTAAAGACGTGATCTTCTCATGACTGGCTGCAAATAAATACTGTCACTAATTAGCTACTTACTTTGTACATTAAAATGATCAACACGTGATTTCACAGCAAATTCACAGGCTTACTCTCATGTTGTGATGACGATGAGATACTATTGGCTTATTATTGGTTTATTATTGGCTTATCATGAACTAATGTGGCTGCCTGTCCTCAGTCCCCCTTCATTTCTCAGCAGTGGCACTTTGCATGTGCAGCTGAAGCCATCATGAGAAGGTCACAACTTTTCTGCACAGAGCAACTGTAACGACTCATCTGCAAATGCAGACAGTGTTACACATTAAGACAAGAGTAAGTGCTATGGGGGGAAAAAAACACCAAAAAACAGAAAAACTAAACGAATAACAGTTCAAAATATTCGAAACAACAAACAGCACCCCTGCAGGAGATACCTGCGTAAACATACGTCACGGAAAATCATTACTGTTAAGCTAGGTCTCTGTAATCAGAGTGTAAACTGAACAGATATATAACATAAATCATAATAAAGCAGCAGTGAAGACAGCAGGGTGAAAAAAGTCATTTTAAACATTTCCACATCCGAATCATTTGGGAGCCGCAGTGCATTATCTGTAAGAAATGACAGACATGACCCTACGTGACCCTTGTGGCTCCAGAATACGGAGAAAAATTAAAAAGGTAAACACAGCATTCCAGACGTCCCTCACCCCAGCACCACTTTGCAGCTCATCCTGATGGATCCTCAGGTGTTTCCAGGCCAGATGGTAGGTATAATCCCTCCAGATGGTCCTAGATCAACCCAGGAGTCTCTTCCCGAGGTGATGGACCTCATAGTTCTCTCTTGGGTAGTGCCCAGGAGGTGTCCACCTCTGACACCAAGTTACAGGTAAGTCCTCCTTTACCCCAGCATCACCGTCTCTTCCGGTCCTGCTTCCTTTCATTGTGTCTGGTTCCGTTGCTGTCCATGCCGTCCACTATGAGGCGATCTTTGCTGTAGTGTTTGATCAGCGCCCCGGGGACGAGGGCCATCAGGGCTATGGCCAGGAGCTGGGCCAGTGTCCTCCAGGAGAAGATGTCGTCCAGGGAGGAGATCTCCGAGAGTATGGAGCCCGTACGCACACAGATGAAGTTGTAGGGAATCAAACCTGTGAGGCGAAAGCAGCATATGAGCGACTCATGTTATTGTGTGTGTTTTTATTGTGTTTTTTTTTTTTTTTATATTGTTATGTTCTCACCTATGAGCACAGAGAAGAAGAAAATAGGCATAGGGATGTTGAGGACGGGACAGGTGATGTTAAGGAACCAATTAGGAGTCATGGGGAAGAAACGAAGGAAAAGCAGGAAGAAGAATAAACTGCTATGATTTTCCTCCACCTGATGAAGGAAGGAAAGCGCCGGGAGGAGAGAAGATGACAAAAAGAGTGATGAGAGGAAATGAAATGAGGGAATAAGAAAAAAAAGAGAGACATAAGAGTGGGGAACACATTCCTACCTTCCTCTGCAGCAGCGCCACCTTCTCTGGGAAGAGATGAAGCACATGCTGCTTTCCAAAGGCAGAGGAGAGCAGGAAGCAGAACGTGGAGCCTGAGGTGGTGAGCAGACAGGCCAACACCAGACCCTCCCAGGGTCCGAATATCGCCCCCGCTAACATGTTCTGATAGAGGGAAGGATTGATAAGGAAGTGATCAGAGGAAACGTGTATGTTTTTAATTTTATTATATTTTATTCGGGAATCAATAGAAAGATGAATGACTTGTTTCAATCTATGGCTGAGATGAACACGGCCTCACCAGAAAGGAGGATCCAGGTATGGCGAAAGACTGTTTGTACAGGTAGGCACTGGAGAACAGCAGCAGAACGTAGCCGTAGTGTTCCGTTTTATAGAACCTGAGCAGACCTGCCAGCTCCCGCAGCTCGTCCAGGTCAGACGGGAACTTCAGCCTGGATGACGACACACAAGGAAACAGGTCTGCTATTCCGAAAATGACCAACTGCTCCTTTATCAGGCTTCTCATGTCTGACAATGATGTAGAACGTCTGCTAATCACATGGTTATGTAATAATAATAATAATAATAATAATAATAATAATAATACTTTCCAAAAAGAAATCCCCAAACTCTGTACACAACATAAACATACTCTCTGTGTGTGTGTGTGTGTGTGTGTGTGTGTGTGTGTGTGTGTGTGTCTTTTTTA
Organism: Trinectes maculatus; assembly: GCA_016785345.1. Taxonomy (NCBI): domain Eukaryota; kingdom Metazoa; phylum Chordata; class Actinopteri; order Pleuronectiformes; family Achiridae; genus Trinectes; species Trinectes maculatus. The sequence goes on from JAFBJQ010003685.1 coordinate 618,720, forward strand.
AGACCCAGTGGGGGGGGGGTAACAGGACACTTTTCAACGAGGGACAAAAATAGAAAAAGCCTTGTTGCCTGTAGATTTGAGCAGAGGGTTAGGAGACAGTCTTCAAAACACAACACAACACACACACACACACACACACACACAAACGCTCTAAAATCCCCTCCTTGAAACTCAAGATGCTGGCTTCCTCTGCCACCTGCTCCGACACTCAGCATTCTTTGCTGCTGCTGGTCAGAGGACAAATATTCTGTTCTGTCACTGGTCAGCAGGTTGATGATGACATGATGGTAAATGTGTCCTCATAGGCAACACACACACGCACACACACACACACACACAATAATACGTAAATATTCATAAAAGGGAAAAATCGACTTTTCACTTTGTTAGAATTAAGCCCAGATACAAAGCAGGGACAGATCAGGTTTTGTGTCATCTCCATCATCTATCAGCTTTAGAACAGCAATTAAAGTCGCAGCTAACCAAATCTTATTCTATTCTATTCTATTTCAAATATATATATAATTTATATATATATATACATATATGTATATAAAATGCAAAATGCTACACAAAGCAATAAAGACATCAATCCTTGTACAGCACAGAGCAGCCGTTTGGATTAATTACTGTGACACTGACATTAAACTTTTAACCCTGCAATAATTAACATCTACAGATATTAATATACTGACGCACACATAAATATACACACACACGAGCCTGGACAAACTGTCGTGTCATTGGAGTATATTGTCGAGTATAAAAAGCACAACATACACACACACACACACACACACACACACACACACACACACACACACACCCAATCTTGGCTTCAGAGTGTCTAGGTCGGCGTTATTCTATCATGCTTAGACAACCCCACATGTGACTGTCTGGTAAATACCGCTTACACCACTCTCTCACTCACACACACACACACGCACACACAGTCCACAGTGATCTGACACTACTGGTAAGAAACAGTATTGAAACAGTACTAACTCACCATTATTACTACCAGTATAGTTCCTTTATTACTTAAATATTTATTACTTAAACATTACTATAAATATTATTATTATTATAGGAAGATGCTTGTAGACAAATGTATGTATAAAAAAGATAAAAATTCAAATATGATGTTGTCATGGAAACTCTACAGACAAACAGCCTTGGATTTGTGGAATAGATGTATCATGTGAAGAACACTGTTGACGAGGGAAACAAGTTTCACAGCCGAGGCTGTGGTGAGTTGAGTTTCTGAGCCACCTGTTGTGGATGAAATGTGTTGTGATGTAATGAAGGGGGAAACCCACACATCCCACCACTGAGTCACTGCATCAAGGCTGCAGCTGATCATCACTCTCTGATCAATGAATTCACCAATTATTCCCTCAAGGTTCTGTTTTATCCAAAAGGGGTTTTTTAGGTAAACACTAACATGGCAGAGAAAATCAATAATAATAGTAACAACAACAACAACAACAACAACAACAACAACAATAATAATAATAATAATAATAATAATGATAATAATAATAAGTAAACAATACGTGTAATCACTCATTTCTATTAATTATGTTGAAAATTAACATCCAGTCCATTTTCCCCCAAATCTAAACAACATAAAAACAAAGATTCACTTTAAACTGATTATAGTCTAATGAATCATCATCCAGATAACAGCAGGAATAATTACCCACAGATAACACTGCCATATCAGGCTTACAATATTAATTTAATATTATTATAATATTGTGGTTCTCTGGGTGTGTTTACCTGGACTCCTGGACTCCCTCGGACTCTGCCTCGGACTCTGCCTGGGCCTCTGTCTGGGCCTGGAGCTGTGTGGGTCCCGGGGGGAGGTGAGTGGACAGCAGGTAGAGGTAGACGCTCGCCGCCGCCACGATGGCAGCCAGCCCCGCTACAGAGCTCATGGTGCCCGCCGCCGAGACGCCCTGCTCACCGGGTGACAGTGCGCACAGCTCGGGCTGGATTTAAGAACCGGTTCGGATCCTCCGGGGAATGAAGAGGCGACGTGTTGCGGCGCAGTTGGCCCGTGTGGAGGAGGGGGGGGGGGGGGGGGGGGGTTTGGGGGGGGGGAAGGGGGGCGAGGGGGGTGTAGTCTGCATGCGGAGAAGGGGCCACAGATGACGGGTGAGAGCCTGACTGGGCCTCGGTGCCCGGATCACATGGCAGCTCGGACCAGGAGACAGGACTGTCACATGGCACCTGAGACACGTGACTTTTCAAGCCACTTTATACACACAATAAGCACAAATCAACACAAATCAACACACCTGACTGTGTTCAGCTGTGTCTGATAATAACATGTATGCGTAACATCCACGTGGACGTCAGAGGAGTCTGGTTATGTAATGATATACAACTTTAAGGAGTCAGAGTCAGAGTCAGAGTCTGAGTCAGAGTCAGGGACCAAGTGTTTATTCTTACAATGAAGGACCCAATGGGAACAATAAGAACAAAAAGGAATACAGGGGGTCCTCGAGTTACGACGGAGATCCGTTCCTGAGAATGTGTCGTAACCGAATTTCAACGTAAGTCGGAACATACATTCATATGTAAGGTAGATACTAAGTTGTGCCACTAGATGTCGCTATAACACCACGCTAAAATAAGAGTTTACTATGGTAAATTGCCTTTTGTCCCTCTTGACCCTCTTGACACACCGTAGAGGTTGATATCGCGAGTGTAATGAGCATTTCCTTTAGATTTCTGATATCAACCGTGTAGACCCTGTGTTGTGAATAAACCTACGGTATCGCCACGATCCCGAACCCATCTGTGTCCGTGCGCATCTCCTTACCGGCTGCCGCTGCACCCCCCGCCAGCCGTCCATTTCACATAAGTAAACACAACGCAGAGTAGCCTAGCTGTGGAGGTGCTGGAGAGCTGGCACCAGCTAGTTCCCGTGCGAAGTCTGTACGTATTTACGGGGCAAACCGCTTAAGCCGAAACAAGGAAGTTCATGGGAGATGTGTAACCACGAAAACGACGTAACTCGAGACCGGCGTAACACGAGGATCGCCTGTATAGCATTTTAATTATCTATTAATTAACCACATCAACCAACAACCATCAAAACATATGGAGCTAAAGTCAGACTGTTATTTTTATTATTATTATTGTTGTTGTTATTATTACATTAATAATAATAATACATTAATAACATCTTACATTCTTAGATGTCATACGACATATGTTTATATTTTTTCTCCACATAGACTTTACTGTCACATTCTTATTTATTTTTGAACGTTAACACACTTAAACCTACATCAACAATCTACTGATTTATTTCTTGTCTTCTTTTAGATCCACCATGTTTTGTCTTTTTGTCTTTATCCTCTCAGACGTCTGGAGGAACGTCCCCTCCTGTAAAAAAAAAAAGATGGACATTTTAAGTTAATCACAACACATCACCATCACACTTCTTAAAAAAACAGTTTGTCGAGTGACTCTGAGGCCGCAGAGCAGAAGAGCGTGACATGAAAAGAGAGAAACTGTGTGACTGAACCGACTTGTAATTCCAGGTGAAGATTTTATCTGATGGCTTCTCACCTGGAAAAATATCTGCTGTGTCGGACCTGTCGGTGTTTGGATCATCATTGAAAAACTTGTCCATGAACACGTCATCTGGTATCACTGCAGAGGAGGAACAATCAGAGACTTTAGTTACAAACCCTTTGTTATCTTTTATTCATTTATGTAAGTTTGAATTGGTTGGAGGAGGACGTACGTTCTTCTTCATCGGACTCATCACTGCAGGTTGCTTCATGCAACACCGCAAGAGTTAAGAGCAGGATCACAATCTTGGTTTTCATTTTCTACAAGAGAACATTCAGGAGGAGTTCTTATCAATATCTCATCATTAAAAATCAGTTCATGTCTCTAAGACAGACATAAATTTGAAATAAACGATAACTCACCTCTGCTATTAAACGCAGCAGCACTGGTTAGTCCGGCGGGTTGCTAACAGTTCTTGTACTGACTCTCTCTGACACTCTGACTCGTACCTGAGTGACAGGTCCGAAGCTGAGCTGGGTGTGTCCGAGTGTCTGAAACATCTGAACAATCCACCCAGTTCAGTTAGTTTCCAAAAAAAAAATAAACCTGTTGCTGTTCATATTCAAAAGAATGTGGAAAACAACATTTCACTGTGCGTTTACAGATGATGACAGTGTTGTTACAGAGGTATGTGTCCACTGGCTTCCGCCGCACATGTCAGGTTTACAACTTTAAAAAAACAGTGGAGCACACACACACACACACACACACACACACATATATATATTTATATATATACATACATATATTTATATATATATATATATTTTATTTTTATGTATATTTACATATATTTATATATATTTATATATATGTGTGTGTGTGTGTGTGTGTTATGTGTGTCTATATATGTTAATTACAGCATAGTCAAGCTCTTCTCGATCATCGGAGATGTTAGAGTCACATTTTAAACTGAGAAACAAAATAAAAAGGGTAAAAAAGAACTGTAGAGACAGGGAAAAAAAATATTTTTAATATGTGTGTGTGTGTGTGTGTGTGTGTGTGTGTGTATATATATATTTCATTTTGGCTGTTCATTGGTTTGCTTTCTGTTGGTCTCCCTCTTTTCCCGACACTAGACGAGGTGATTGTCGGCAGGTTTGCCTCGTCAGCCTCCTCCTCCTCCTCCTGCAGCTGCTGCTGCTGTTGGAGGCTGCTGAGACACCTGCAGACAATCACCTCGTCTACCTGGCCATTAAAGCCTTGCTCTTTACAACGCCAGTGTCTGATTGTTTCCCTCATGTCTGGTAGCCACACTGAGTTGGGGTTTGGGGTTTGTGGTTTTGTTGTGTTGTGTTAGATAGCTGTGATGTTCTGTCTTTGTGTTCTTGTTCTTTGGGGCACAGCCGCACATGCCTGATGTCACATTTTGACGTGTCAACCGGCTGCACAGCAACCTAAAAACTGACGATGTGTGACAGTGTGTGAAATATAAATTCCATGTCTCCAGTAAGAAAACAGGTTGAGCTGAACTGTCCTCACCTCTGTAGTGTATGTTTTCAATCAACCAGCACTCACAGTGATATAAGAGCTCAGGGTTTATTCAGTCTTCTCTACAGAAGAAAATATTTAGCAAAATCTCTAATACAGGAACATAAAGAAACATCATTAAACACTGTTTCTAGTATGTACATGAAGTCTGATGCCTTGACAGAAGGACTGAGGAAGGAGCCAGGGAAAATACAGGAAGTGATACACATGGAAAGACAACCACATACCAGTTACCTACAGATATCGCGCCTACAAAATAGTGCTACTCCAGCTGATAACCAACATGTGGACAGATGTGCTAGACCACAACATTTCTCTATAATAATAATAATACTGACAACTCTGATCTTTACATTACACTTTGACTCTAATCTAACAAACTCCTAAATGCTCAGCGTCCTACACAAACGTGGCAAAGTACACCGAGTTGTTTCCCTTTAACCAGTCTCCAGGATCCCAGTTTTAATGTACGTCTTGTGCATGTGTCTTATAAAAAGATGAGAGAAAAAGAGGAGACGTGTTTTGGTTATGCAGCACCCTCTGGTGGATGATGTAATATAACAACACGCATGTTTGACGTGGGAATTTGTGTGGAAACGTATTAAGAAATTAATTCATAACACGTTGCAATTAATGCTAAAAAGTGAGTAGTATAGAAATTTAATTAGAACTTTTAAAATTCTTTCTATAACTCTAATTGTCTCAACATGATAAAATCCAAACCTGTCTGAAATATTTTTACTTTTTCACTTCATTTCTTTATGTTAAAACTTAAGTTTTTTAAAGAAAATAGTAATATAGTTTTGATCTTGTTTTGAACTAATGTATTAAAATGAATATTCTCTTGATTCTTCAGCAAGAAAAAAGGGAAACGTAAGAAACAGAGAAAGAAAAGACTGGGAAAAAACAGAAATAAATAAAGGTCCAGTAGATGGAGAAGTGTGGTACAGTCAATATGGACATTGTACGTGGTCAGATTGATTATAAAGCTGGCTGAAGCATCAGAATATGATTATATAGCCAACTCAAGCGAAAGACAACAGGAAGCTCATCGCTGAAACAAAAGTCCATAACAGTCCATCTGTCATCAAAACCTATTGAACAGGGTACAAAGAGTGGGACGAACAGTAAACCAGTACTCAGTGACGTGACCAAACATTAACAGTGCCAACCACTGCGTTAATTGCATTGAGATTATCATATTATGGCTACAATGTTCAAGCTAACAGTCTGAGGGCTAGTAGGCACATCTTTAAACATGGAAACAACGTCGCGCTAGCAACATTTTCTAAATGAACGAACAAAATGTCACAGGACACACCAAACCTGTTCATGAAAACTATAAACAACACCGTTAGTCAAGTTGAGCCACATGTGACTTCCTGCTTCAATAACTGGTGATAGATAGCAAAGTGTGGTCTACAGGTCTTAGTGTCTCCAGGATAAACCGGGTTCAGATGTTACTCTCCAGCTTCTGCTCCACAGGCTCTCTGGTTTCTCCACTGTGTTGGACTTAAACACCAGTTTGAACACAATCATGCTGTAGTTTAACTTGGCTGTGATGTATCGTCTACCGCAACACCACTAAAACTGTCAGAGACGTTAACTCACCCACTAAAATGTAATTTACAACGCAGAGTTGTTGCATTCGAAGATTTTGTGTAGTAGCAGAACTCGTTCTTCATTACTGATATGTAAATGTGTTGTGTTACATTTCCTTTTGGTTGACACTTCACAATAGAGCAAATATATTGATAAATGATTGTGTTAATATGTCTCGTCTCAGTCTGTCTCATTAGAAAACAAGGTGACGCCACCAATTTGACGGTTGTCTTCATTTAACCATTTAGTCAAGAGAAAACTAACGATCCACATTTTTGCTTTTTACGTTTCTCTGCATCTGAGGGAATCTTTTACCAAACACAAAGCAGTTGCTCCTCATGCAGGATACAGGAACAGTGCATTTGGATCTACAGTTTTATAAGTGTGGTGCATCAACTCAGCCTCATCAGGAGGGGGCGCTGCTACATTTCGCTGCTGGTTTCCAGTCACAGCACTGATATTAAAACCAGAGCCCTTGACAGAAATGGTTTTAACTATTTTTTTTTTAGTTACTGCAGTGGGCTGGATGAAAACCCCCACTGGACGAGTTTGGTCACAGTCGCTTCATCACATTCTCCTACACACAAGGATGCTATCACCTCCATGAATGTTTACGCACTACAGGGATGGGTGTGCTGGTAATAAAGGAGGCTGCATCCAGTACAACAACAGAGCTACGTTAGCGTTCACCCATCGACCATCATCGTGACAATGTACAGACAGGTGGAGATCGCACCACCGTAATGAAGGGATTATAAACACTTGTGTGCTTGTGTGTACCGATTTAAACTACACTACCACATTGATGTTTACACTCAATCTTTCCCCTACAAAAGTCACATGTACTACATGATGAACAGATGTGTTTAGATTAATTTAGCCTAAACTCCAAACATGACACAACTATTGTGTTTTTAATTAGAGAGAAAAAAAAAGTTATGACATAAAAAACATAAACACGACAGCAGTGTTATGACCTAATGGAGTCGTTTACCTAAAGAGCGTCTTTATAGTTCAACGTGTTTCGTTTGGTCCATAAACAAACTGTAGGTTGACGACCGGAGCCCATGGCTTCATGTCAGTCCCCGGAGACGCTGACGTCCAGCCTTATTAGGTGTTAGCAACTGTGTGGCAGATGTGCGAATCACATTAGTGTTCATTGTTTGGTGTCACAGCTGCTGCTAACAGCCTCGTCGTGCCCCACATCACAAGTGTTGTTTGCTTCAAATGGGGACAACCAACAGCGCAGGTGAACGAAACAAATTAACCGTCCTACAAGATGTGGCTCGCCCCCGGTTGCTGGGAGCCGCCATCGTCCCTCCTCTCTGACTGGTGTTTATAAAGGTCACATGGCATGAGAGGGAGGGGGTGTCCCTGCTCAGCCAACACTGACTCATATGGTGGCGCTGCCTCCAGGGGGAAGGAGATGGATGCGATGTGTTGATTCTCCGGCTCCTGCAGTCCCACTGGGTAGTGGGAGGGGGAGAACCAGCCAGCGCCGGCTGACGACTCTCCCCAGTATGGAGAAGGATCCAGACTGGTGTGGCTGGTTGGCTCCTCCTGCTCCGGCCCTCGTTGGCAGGGGTCAAATAGGGAGTAGGGAGGTGGGTCATCAGTAGGTATGTAGATCTGAGTCAAACCAGGGCCCACACACTCATCGTAACTACAGGGCAAAAAAACAGTTAGGGGACAATTAGCGCTCAATCAAAATGTAATTATTTTATGGTACTTCCTGTTTCTGGCTATTGTTGGCTGCATTTAATATCACAGAAACATCGGTTAGCAAGACGCCAGCAAGATGTACAGCAGACTGAAAGAAAATATTGGTACAGATAAGAAAGAGGAGCTGATAAACACGACAGCAGCCTCTTTCTTACACACACACACACACGCATTCCCAAGACCTCTCAGGTCCTGAGATGGTTCCCTGGTGCACTCCTCCAGCAGCCCCAGGAGTCAGGTTTCTACCAACCTCCTCCACCTGCCTCAGGGGGGAGAGACAGTATAAAATGAAAAATAAACGAGTTACAAAAGAGTTACAAAAAAAATATATTAAGGAGCAGTAAATCACAGTAACACAATCAGTACTTTGGTATATATAACTGAATATACCTGGTACCACAGTCCTGCAAGTGTGCGTGTGTGTGTGTGTGTGTGTGTGTGTGTGTGTGTGTGTGTGTGTGTGTGTGTGTGTGTGTGTGTTGGTGCATGTCTTTCTCTTTTGTGTTGATGGCAAATTGTGGCTTAAAAACTTTATCAGCCTTTTTACAGGATCAGACTTAGTTTAGGGTTAGAACTTGGTTTAGGGTTAGAACTTGGTTTAGGGTTAGGTTGCAGTGAAGGACACTCTCTCGCACTCTCCTTCACTCCTTGTCCCATGGTGTGGTGACTGTGTGTGTTTGGTTTATTGTTAGGTTTGTGTGTGTGTGTGTGTGTGTGTGTGAGAGAGGGAGAGAGGTGGAAGAGAGAGAGAGAGAGAGAGAGGGAGGACGGTGAATCTATTTTAGCCTTGATCTGAGGAGGAGGTAAATTCAGAAATACCGAATATCCTCTGCAGCCACTGCTCATCATCACACACACACACACACACACACACACACACACACACACACACACACACACACACACGCACACACACACACACACACACTTTAATACACACACATCGTTTTTAAAGTGGGAACCTGGAAACGGGTTACTTTTTTAATATGTTATGGTTTTATGATGTCACTTCCTTATCCATCCCAGGCTCATATACTGTACATTGTAATCTCCATTAATCCTGGTTCCACTTCCATTCTGGTTAATCACCCTCATGAGGACCACTATGATGTACGCACAGGTGCATTTTGAATCCATAGTAATAAAAGCTAATAAAAGTCGATTCATTCTACTTTGTTCATGTAAATCCAGCTCCTGCGGACCAAAGTGCACCTCATATTTCCATTTTCTCCTCAGATATTTTACATAACGTCTCTCTCTCTCTCCCCCTCTCTCTCACCCTCACACACCTCCACACATGCACACAAACCAGAGGATTATTGCAGCTACACATCAGCTGATTATTTTCTCTTGCTTTGGGAAAACTGACCTTGGACATTGGCGTCAATGAGGCGCCGTTGAGGTGCAAATTGGAGACGAGCGTGTTTCAGAGGTGGCGTAGCGCTCTGCACTAACCCCATGTCTCCCAGGACTCGGAGGCTCCTCCGCGCCCCTGCGGCCTTCTGCTATATGTGTCTGTTTATGCAGAAACCTAGCCTCTTTGTGTGTGTGTGTGTGTGTGTGTGTGTGTGTGTGCGTGTGTGTGTGTGTCTGTGTGTGTGTGTGTATGCGTCAGCTGGTTACGGCTGAGTAAAAATAATTCAACCCTAATTAGACACATGTTGGACACACTACCTCCTCAGCTGTGGTTGAGGAGGTAGGGTAAGTGTCCATGGGCACAAACTAAACCCTCACTGCTCCTCTTGGCTGAATAAATAAATGATGTGTTCACGGGTTCTGTTTTTATGTGTTTACGTTTTCCACAACTTCAAGTTCTCATTTGTTTTTTCAGTTTATAAAATGTATTTCTTCATTTTTTTTTCTTTTCCTCCTCTTCCATGTTTGTGTGCGTTGGTTGTGATGCTTAGCGGTCGAGCGACAGCATATGGTCCCCTGTATGCATTGTGCGTCTATGGGTGTGTGAAGCTGGCAAGTCCATGGCCTTTACCACTGAGAGAGATACAGGCCTGTGGAGAAAGAAAACCATATAGATGCTACATGCACAGGTGTGTCGCACGCACACTTGTGCCAAAAGCTTGATTTTGATTTCTCAGCATAAAACGGCTCAGGTCACATGACTGCCGGGTCCGAAGAAGGAGGACACTCCTGTAGGCCTGTTGATTGGTCCAGATACATGTCGAATGTTTGAATCTCTACCTTTCAACTGACAGCAGATGATGGATGCAGCCGTCCTCCTTTGTATCTTTGTTGTATGTTGTCGTATTGTTCGGCTGATGTGATGTTGTGATGCTGATGAAATCTTGTTCTGCTTGAGTCACAGCTGTGACATTAAATTATGATATAAACGCAGGAAGCGACTGGCTCCTCTCAGGTATCTCTGTGGAACACAGCTGACAGGAAATACCCATCCACAATATAAATACTGTGTCAACATCTACACACAACGCACTCAACATCGTGCAACACTTTGCTGCTACTTTCTCTGATACAGTCATATGCAACGCAAACAACACACACACACACACACACACACACACACACACACACACACACACACACACATACACACACACACAGCTTCTCTCAGCTTCTCCCTGACAGGAAGCAGAAGCTTTCAGTCTCCACAGGTGATCAGCTGATCCGTGAATGAAGGAGCGAGTGTGTGTGTGTGCGTGTGTGTGTGTGTGTGTGTGTGTGTGTGTGTGTGTCTGTTCATGTCGGAAGTGTAACGTTCACAGTCTCAGTAGGTGAGTTGTTGATCTGAGTTCTCTGAGTTTCCCTCAACCATCTGTGGCCCACACACACACACACACACACACACGCAGACACACGCAGACACACACACACACTCCAGGAACATACCTGCTCGCTGACAACAATACCTCAATATTATCCTTGTACATACAACAGATGATTTGTATGCGCTATATGTAGTGTATACTGCATGTGTGTAAACGTGTGTTTGTGTATTTGTGTGTTGGCGGCCGTCCTGTCGTCCATGCCAAACGGTGCGGCTCTCACACCGGCTGTCCAGAACTCTGTGGTTCCTTGCCAGAGCTCTGACGTAGCTCGCTAGCTCCCCTCACTCTCTTCTCCACCTTTCCTTTCTTTGTCCTCACTTGTCACGACAATGAGATCGTGTGTGTTTTTCTTTTGGCATTGAATGGTTTCATCCAATGGCAGCTGGCTGCTGCAGTTACAGATGGCAACATCTTCTTGTGGCCCACTTATTAAACTCAAAGCCCAATAACAGCTGGCTGCTGACCAGGTGGGTCCCTTCCCAGATGATGCATTTCTCCAGTAGGACAATGCATTTATCTGTGGTGGTAGATGGCACCACCGACATGGTTGGAGCTGAGTTTCTGTCCCAGCACAGACCCTCAGCCACACTCTCAACGTGATGAATGTTTCACCAAGAACCTGCAGGGACTCTGTGGTAGGATGGAGCAACATGATCTGAGGTCCAGCTGGAGAGCGTTTCTAACTCTGTGCTTTACCTACTGAGACTTTGAAACATATGATAACACATGATAACACATGACAACACATGACAACACATGACAACACATGACAACACATGACAACACGGCAGGTGTGTGGAAGACAAAACTCAGACACGTGACCAGCAGTCGGGAAGCTGGACTGATGTTTGGATGATAATACAACAGGAACATGAATCAGACGTCAACATCTCTGTTTTCTACATGGAAACCAGCAGATGGCGGTGACGAGTTCAAAGATCAAAGTGTGGCAGCGGATTCAGAAACACAATAGACATGAACAACGCTAATGTGACAAACGAACACGTGAATAAGCCTTGATCAAGTGATCAATAGAAATCAGTGTTACTAAGAAGAAGAAGAAGACTAAAGGCACACACACACACACACACACACACACACACACACACACACACACACACACACACACACACACACAGCAGGAAAGGGATGGATGTGAATTATTAAAGTTGCCAATTAGACCAGTTGACATTTAGATCAAAAACACCATGACGTTGCCCTTTAGCAAGTGGTTTCTTTCTCTCATTCTCTCTCCTGGTTTCACACACACACACACACACACACACACACACACGCACGCACACACCCACACACACACACACACACACATAAACGTTCCTACACCCTCTGAAAGGGCATCAAAGGTACCTTTGCAAACAGATGAATTACTGAGCAGGAGAGTCCAGCACAGAGAACAGTGGGGGACGTGGACTCAACGGTCAGTTTTATTTGACATTTGACATAATTGACCAGAGGGGGCGTGGTCTCCTCTCTTACCAACATACCACCAACACACTGCAGCTTCGGTGTATGGATGATGAATGGCCAAAGATTTGTTTTTTTGTTTTTTTTGTTGGTGTCACCAGAATAAAACGTCAACAATTTCAAAGCTCATATTTTCTTTTTAAAAACTGGATTCTTAAAAACAGAACAGAACATTAGATGGACTTACCGTGGAGGTGAGTCCGGGTACAGGTTGCTGACCTGCGATACCGTCTCTCTGTATGAGTCAAAGTCCAAACCAGGTGGAAAGTCCTCTAAGCAGGTGGACCTGAGTTCCCCCACTGAACCTCCATAGGAGAAACCATCTGGTCCTACGGAGACAGACACATGATGCTAATGTCCTGTTTGACTGGACTCTTATCATCAGGGGGACGTCCAACAGCTTTTCATTCTACAATGTAACAGCAGAACTTCAAAAGCAAAGCTAACTAGGTAAAAAAACAAAAACGAATTCCCGGCTCTCAGACTGACCGTAGCTGGCTCGGAGGTGCGGGTTCCGGAGGCGGCTGTCTTTGCGCAGGCTGCCGACGATGATGGTGATGCAGGAGAGGAAGAGGACCAGGCCTATAACGATCCCCGCCACCACCAGCGGGGACACCAGGAGAGACGCCTCCCCTCCTGACTCCCTCTCACTGCGGCAGTCTGGGTACTCCCCATGGCTCTGGTTGGAGCTCACTGCGGGGTGATGGAGAGACATGGACGCCGGGGTCACGCCCAAGTGTGTGTGTCAGTGTGGAACCATGTATGTCGAAATCAGACGTTAGCCAACTGTCGATCACCAGGCCTGACAGTGACAGACACACACTAAGTGATTGTGTTACATAATTGTTGTCTGAACCTGCTCACATCATTCTCCCTTTTTATTCCATCTCTCTCTCTCTCTCTCTCCCTCAGGACATTTTAGTGTGACAGATAATTAGAGCTTGCGTTCACACAAACACACACACACACACACACACACACACACACACACACACACACACACACACAGAGTCACTCTCTCTCAGTCATCGTCATTAGATTACAGCATCATGATCCTGTCCCTATCTTCCTCCGTTTAATGTCTCTTCTGTCCATCCTACGTCCACACACCCCGCCGAGAGAGGATGAGAGGACGACGTTTATTTTGTGTGTGCTTCCTGTGTTGTGTTATTGCTGCAGACACAATGTTCTGACGCCGTCACTCGTGATCTCTTTACTGCGCGTGACGTTCTGGAACGAACGCGAGAGAGGATCGAGCGGAATCATCTTCACTCTGAAAGGACCAGGATGTGCATCTTAAAAAAAAAAACACACAATCAATAATTCATTTATGTTGTTTTGTTTTGAATTCACAAATCTGACAGGGGCGTGGTTGTGTTACCACTAAATCCAAAGACAGGGGAGGTCAGGGTGGAGCCTGGACCAATATGAACAATAGTAACACAATAAGAACACAATGAGCCAACGACAGATACACAGCAGCACTGACGCTCATTTTTTGACCCACACATGGATCAAACTCTTTGTTGCTGTTTGTGTGTCACTGCGCTGAATAAAAAGCAGCAGACACAATCAGAATCTCCCAATGATGCACGCGCACAATATCGCACAATATCGCACAATATCGCTTTCATTGCTCACTGCTCGTCTGCAGTAATTTGGTTTCGCACAGATCGGCGAGAACAGGAAAATGTTCTCTCACCCCAAACGGCTCCCAGCAGACCTCTCTCTCTCACACACACACACACACACACACACACAAACACACACTCCTTTGTCTGCTCCCTCTTCTAACAGGATTCTCTCCTCATTTCGCTTCTCGTCTTCTTCTTCCTCATAAAACTCCATTTTCCCTCTAGATTTAAATTTGTAACATTCGGACACACACACACACACACACACACACACACACACACACACACACACACACACACACACACACACACACACACACACACACACACACACACACACGTGGAACGTGGGCTGCACCACAGACCCAGTGTCCTGGTGTCACTGTGGGCCAGAGTGTATATATGCTATACTGTATGTTCATATATAATGAAAACAGCAACAGTGGTAATTCACTTTGACAGCTTGTCACTAGCACTTACTGTTAAATATGCACCAACCTACAGTCTATATACTACACTGCTATGATTCATAATCCGGAGTGTGGACGTTTTTAACTTGAAGTTTCCTGTTTGTGTTTTTTTTTTTAGCGTGTAGCCACAGCTGTTTCTATCGCCCTCGTCCCCGAGATCATTTATCTCCTGAAAGGAAAACTGCTTTTAGGTCTCTGCTTTCAGGAATGACCTGGCAACATGGTCGCAGTTTGGCACGAAAAGTTTCACAACACAACACAAAACCTGTAAAAAAGGTTCTTCCAAAATATTTGGGAACAACACAATAGAGGACAAGAAGTGACCTGTGTATTATAAATAATCAGCCACATCATGCATACGGGTAATAAATTAATCTTTAGGGTCATATATTTTATGTTAATGGTCAACATATAGAAGGTGTGTGTATGTGTGTGTGTCAGTCCAGACTGGGGGGGTGGGGGGTGGGGGGGGTGGTTACTGGAGGTCATTTATTTTGGGGTGTCACAAGCTATAAAGGTTAAGAGCCAGTGATATTGACTGCAGCTGCATACGCTGCATCACTCTGTACATTAGCTGCATACATTATGCAGAGGCATCAAGCCGCCCCTCAGATTCAACCCGACAGCTTGTCGTTATGAGTAACGACCGCCATCTCGTCAGTATGAAATACAGCGTATAGCAGTGGCCACCTATACGTCCACACACGTGGAGGCAGGCTGGACGTTCGACAAAATCTATTGGTCGACCAGCAATTTAAATTTTATTTTTTTTATTTATTTTTTATTATTTTATTGTATCCAACATAAATGTTCTAATTTTGGTAACTTTTGTGAAGTTCCTGTAAGTTATGCAGTGTATAAAAAAAAAACACGTCTGCGTCTTCACTTTACATTACGGCAACAAACATTATAGAAAATAATGTAAATGAAAGGGCACCCGGTTTCTCTAACTTTGGTTCATTGTTTGTCTTGAGATGATCACATTTGTTTTCATATCCACAGTCTCCTGATGCACGACTGTAGCTTCTCCCTGTTTTTCATCTCTGACCGGAGCTGGATTTGGATCAACGCGCGCAGACACTAATTAACCTCTCAGCTGGTGTTGTTATTGTTCCATCACAATATTTCACTTCTTCAACTCTGCAGCACATAATGGGATATTATTTTTACATTATTCCGAGCCAAACTGTCTCATGAGGAATGAAGTTGTTTTTTTTTTTTTCTCTTCAGAATAAAAGTTCCTCTGTCTCCGACTCCCATATTTTGGCACTTCTGTGAAAAGATCTGACGCCTTCATCATTCTAACGAGTGTGTTGATGAGAATATCTGCACGTGTGCGTTCTTCCTCAGTGTGTGTGCGCTCAGCATCAGAAACAGCAGGATGACCTCCAGTCGCCGAACCTCGGGGGATGCCAGAGATATTCCGCTGCTTGCAGAAACAACGTTCCGGTTCCTCCCTCTCTGACACGTGCAGCAGTCCCAGCTCTAAAAATATCCCTTTCAGAAAGACTCAAGTGAAACACGACTCTCTCCACTGAATATGCAGCGGTAAGGAAAAACCAAGTGGAGATACAGTATAGCCAAGGATAGGTGCTCCTCACTTAATACACGCTTTTTTTTTTAAACTTGTGCTCATTTTAAATCAGAAACTAAAATTGGATTTTCTTTAAACGGCAGGCGTCTCGGTAAAAGATGCACAGATGACATAAAGTGACAGATTTCATCTCTTCACTTGCACAGTGGGCTGGAAAAAGCCTCAGCCGTGAGACAGCCTGGTCAGAGGACATCATGATGAAGCCCAGAGACGACATCGACATCTCACACGCACATCCTCCTGTCCCTCTGTCCCTCTGTCCCTCTGTCCCTCTGTCCCTCCACCTGTCATGGCTGTCTCTCCACCTCCCCACACTTGGTGCTGGAAGAGGGAGGAGGCTGGCCATTAAACAGTCATGTTGATTTACCACCAGCACCATCAGAGGAGGTGCAGGACCTGAACACAGCTCAAATCTGCATCTTCTTCAGTGTGATGCTGGAGGCAATGATCTGCACTCGTCTCCTCAGGCCTGATGCTGCTCGGCTGACAGCACGTCAGGATGACTGACAGGTGCTGTGGTATGAGGAGGGCGACGTGAGTCATGCACTTTGCTGACTCCAGGCGAAACCAAAAACAAAACAAAACAAACAAAAAAAACCCCTGATATGTGTTGTGTGTGTGTGTGTTGTGTTGTGTTGTGTTGTGTTGTGTTGTGTGTGTGTGATGTCGACACAGCTCACCAGTGTTTGTTTGAGCTATTTCATAAACGATGCTGGGGATGTTCAGCAAAATGATACACAAAAGATACACAAATTACCCACAAATAGATACCCCCCCGCCCGGTATTCAGTATTTTGTAAACATTACACTAAATTTAGATTTTCCATGTTAAATGGGTTTCAATCCCCTGCGCTCCCGGGATCACCTGACAGCAACACCTCAGAGTGCACTGGCCTGCGTCTGCTATGTAGGTTATAGACATAATGTTACAACATTATCATATCACAACATTGCATTAATTCTTAATGTGACACACACACACACACACAGACACACACACACACAGACACATGCACTCGCTCACATCAGTATCGAATCAGGATGTGTATTTAGATGAGGTATGTGGGTCACGAAACATCAGTGTGTGTGTGTGTGTGTGTGTGTGTGTGAATATGGGTCAGAATACATCATACTTCCCCTTAATCTCTCTCTCTCTCTCTCTCTCTCTCTCTCTCTCTCTCTCTCTCTCCCATGTGGGCTAGATGGCAGAGAGACAGATTATCGCACCCTGCTGGCCCACATTCCTGCCTTCCCCTCCTTTAATCATACACCGCTCCTCTCGCTCCTCCGTCTCCCGCCATCCCTTGTTACTGTTTTGATGACACGCTCGTAGCGTTTATCTCCGTAAACAACTTCTGACCCGCCAAGTCCTGATCACGGCGCCGCTTGGTAAATTCAGGGAATTAGGCTTTTAGTGGAATTCTGGTCTAATTTTACGACCCGATGTTATTTATTCCATGTACATCTGCTTTGTCAGCAGGCACAAAAGAAGATTAATGGACACTATATATACACTACACACTATATATATGTGTGTGTGTGTGTAGGTGTGTGTGTGTATCCCTTTATACAGAATACAGTGGATCGTACCAGACAAGACTGAATAAGATACTCGTGTCACACAGACAGGGAATAATAAATTATGTTTTGATTAATCTCATAATATCACATTTATTTATATCACAAATTGATTCTCTATAACATGTGAGATGAATCTGTCATAGATCAAAATCAGGTTTACTTGGTGTCAAGTAAAGTCAACATTGGGACTTATTGTATTACAGGGAATAATTACTATTAATAATTTTTTTTTACATTTACATTGTTTACGTTGTTTTTATATTTCAAATGGGGATTAGACAGAGTGTGACTCTGAAACGTCTGCGGTGCAAACCAAACTGATATACTACTGATTACTCCTGGCAATGACCGGACTGTATCCGCCAGCGATTGGCCGGTGATCTCTGTAAATCCGGCTCTGATTGATCAATAAACAGTGCGGATCAAGTGATGATTGGTCGCCGCGTCGGAAACGTCAGAGGCGAATGAGGAGAATGGGCCTCAACGATTCCACTTCAAATGGCGAGGTCGCGCTTCAAATCCAGCTATGATTGGTCAATCAGGACTTGGGCACTGCAGAAAATACCATTGTCGAGCTATCAACTGACACACACACAGACACAGACACACACAGACACACACACACAGACACACACACAGGCTGTGGGCACCTGTACATGTACAAACTTGACCATTTCCACTGAGGTCATCCGGTGAAATTTAGGAAATAGGCTGTGATTGGATTTTTTTTTTCTTCCTCACAGCAGAGTGTGATGCTCAGAGGCATTTGGGGACAGAGTGAGTGTTTTCCTCTCACCTCGCCTCACAACAAGTCACAACACAACACAACACAACACAACACTTGTCCTCCTTTGCTCCTCTCCCCTCATCAGAAA